>JACAXG010000314.1:33974-185664 GCA_018881555.1 Amblyornis subalaris
CCACTGAGGACCTGCAGCTCCTGAGGACCACTGAGAACCCACAGCTCCTGGGATCAGGGACTCCCAAGGATCCACAACTCCTGGGGACAGGGGCCACTGAGGACCTGCAGCTGCTGGAGTGGGGCACCACTGAGGACCCGCAGCTCCTGGGGATGGTGAGTACCATGGACCTGCAGATTCTGGTGATGAGGAGCACCATGGACCCACAGCTCCTGAGGACACAGACCACCGATGACCTGCAGCTCCTGGGCATGGGGACCACCGAAGACCCACAGATCCTGGGGACAGGGACCACTGAGAATCTGCAGCTCCTGAGGACRGTGACCACCGAGGACCCACAGCTCCTGAGAACGGGGACCACCAAGAACCCAGAGCTCCTGGGGATGGGGACTCCCACAGCAATGGAGACACGGGTGTCCTTGCAGAGACCAGCAGGTCCCCAGCCAGGTAGTGCCCCTTTTCCTTTCTCACCAGGTGACAGTACCCGTGAGCAGGCGGTGCCGTTCCAGGATCCCTCGGCACAACCTCCCCATCACCTCCATGGATCATCACTGAACCTATGGCATGGCTCCAGCCACCGGGGGCTGGCTCTGGCCAGCAGGAATGGGAGCCAGAGCCCCCCTTTGCCTGACCAGAGGGTGGATAAGGGTGTGGATCCTCCTCTTGCCGATAACTCTGTCCCTCTGGAGTTTGATTTACTAACCGCTACCATGCGACTCTATGGGAGTAGCGGCGCGGGGCTCGCATCCTTCTTTCCCGGACTGATGCCAGCGGCCGGCCATTGCCAGCCCATCCCGACCCACCTGCCCTTCTGCAGCGTGCTGGGCACCAGCCATGTCCGATTGCCAAATTACCTCCGGCACAGCAGCGAGGAGGAAATTCGGGCGGCTTTGCATGAGTGGGAGGGGCTGCTTGAATCGCGGTGCCATCGCTACCTGGAGTGGTTCCTCTGCTTGCTGCTRCTCCCCGGCTGTAGCCCCTCGGTCCCTGTAACCCCCCCGCCGTGCCAGGGCTTCTGCGAGGCCGTCAAAGACCTGTGTTGGACTCACTTGGCTGGTGGGCGCCTGCCTCTGCCTTGCGATGCTCTCCCTGAGGAGGATGAAGGGTTTTCTTGTGTATTTATTAATGCTTCTGCAGGTAACGTGTGGCTGGGTGATGTCCCTGTGTTGCGTGTCTCCCCTACCCAAACTCCCCCGGGCGCTGCGGGATGATGCTTCTGCCTTGTGCCTGTGGGATGCTGCTGAGTCCGGAATCACTTTCCATCCAGCCCTGGCTTTTTCAAACAGAGAACCAGTGGGTTTTGGCTCCCTCCACAAGGCCGAGCATCACTCCTGGTGAATCACAGTGGCCAGTACAGGAAATGCTCCCAGTATCATGCTGGCATTCAGGGCCAGTTTCCCAGTGCTGCGGTGCTTTGGGGTGTCCATCCTGGGACTGGGGCGCTTGGAGAGCTGGCAGCTYCCCGCAGGAACAGGGGAAGGAACTGGACCCCGTGACCACCCAGCTGCAACACTGTGGTGGTGAGGAGGTTTCAAGGTGACCCGCGGCCGTGCCCGCACGCTCCCCGCTCCCGGAGCAGCCCTTTGGGGTTAATGATTCACCCGACGGCGGGTAATGTTTGATCCCCGCCTGCCTGGAAAAGTGGGAGAGGTTACGTCGCCTCCAGCTTCATCATTCCGTGGTTGTGACCTTCCTGTGTGTCAGCCAGGGACCCAGACGTGCCTCTTGGGCAGGGGGGTGAAAGGACGGGAGCGGGGGGTGACTGGTGCTTGGAGAAATGCGCGTTGGGATGAAAGCAGGAGCTCCCCCCGCCGAAGCCTCTGAATGAGGCTGTGTTCCCATGCTGGCCCCCTGTGCCCTCGGGGGATCGCTGGGAGATGCCAACGAGGAATGGCGAAACTGGGGGCTGGCAAACAAGGGTCGCACACAGGGTCCCCTCAGTGTCAAAGAGGCTCTGTTCGCTGGGGGGATGCAGTGGGATCATGGGGATGCTTGGAGAGGAGGCGCATGCCCATCTGGGATTGCACCATGGTTTCTCGGATGGGCAGCGTCAGGAGTGAGTGGGGAATGTGGGGGCTGTGGTGCACCCCATGGAGTGACTTGAGATGCTCCTGTGTGCTGGGGGTCCCCTGAATCCCAGCTGGGATTGCATGGCAGCCTGGGCTCAGGCCAGCCAGGAAGGCCRTGGCAGAGTGGGAAGATGGCTTGGAGCATCCTGGGGACCTTTCCAATGGCAGAATCACTGCGGCCAGGGACTTCCCTACAGCTATCCTGTGCCAACACCAAACCCACTGAGGCCTCTGCCATCTCTCCGTGCTTAATAGTGGGTGCTGCCAGTTTGCCTCAGGGATCATGGGCTGCAAAATTTGGGCTATGGATGCCCTTTGGAAAAAGCAGGGATGGCCTGAAAAGTTTGAGGATGAGAAGGGGCACCTGGCTTTTGTAGGGGAGCATTTGAAGGGGTCTCCTCTTACCCCTGTGCTTCCCAGTCCCCCATCTGTCGCGCAGGGAAAAAGTGTGTCTCCATTTGCTTTGGGAAGTGCTGGCACCCAGCTCCCACTCCAGACTTGAGGGCAAGTGGCATGTTTGAGGAGGAGGGAGAATCCCAGAGCTGGCTGCAGCGCCAGGGGGAGAATGGTTGAAAATTGCCCTGAGAACAAAAGCCCCTTTCAGCATGTCCCCTGTCATCCTGAGCCCCGTGGGGGACACRATGACTTGTCTGGCTGCAGGAATTGCAGCGCTGGCTCTTACACCCGTGCAGACCCCCGGGAGGAAGCTCTGGTTTCCTTTTCCCTTAAAGCTGCTGTGAATTGGGCTTCCTCCAAGGCCAGATAAACACAATCCCTGCATCCTGGCATTTGCAACTGGAGAGAGCTTGTGGGGTGCCTAAACATGGGGTGACTCAAGGGTGGGCGACAGGCTGAGATTCTGGGGAAGCCCCAGTCGCTTGGCCCATCATTTTTGGCATAGGGCTGTGCACATCTGGGAGTGAATGGATGATGGGCTCCAGGATCCAGTGGTTCCCCTCTGAGCAAACTGGGGATGCCCCATGGGTCAGCCTGATCCCAGTGCAGGGCAGATGAGGCGGGCAGAACTGGTGGAAAACAAGGAGAGAGGTTTTCTCCCAGGCAAGTACTCAGTTTTGGGGTGCCAAGGTTGGGTGGGACTGGGGGCTTGGGGAGCAGGGTGGACATGGAGCAGTTTCACAGCTCAGGAGAGGATCAGTGGGTCTGGGCTCTGGCAGAGCGAAAACTTGCCCCCACCTTTAGTCAGTGACATTTCTAATGTCCCCCCTACTGGGCTCCTGTCACGAGGCTGGGATTGGGGCTTGGCAGCAAGGGGAGCCTGGGAATACTTCATGTCCCCCAGGCTTTGGAAGAGGCACCCAGGTTTTCATCACCATGCCAAGACACATGTTTTTGTTTTAGGCTGGGCTGATTCCTTCTTTCTTTTTTCTTTTCTTTCTTCTTTATTTCTAAGAGCTCTGGTGGACAATGCCTGGCTCCAGAGCTGGGTGGAGGTTCATGGCTGATCCTCCTGGGTTCAGCCCAGGATACCTCAGGATACACCTCCAATTCCCCCAACTCCCCATTGCTCACGTGAAAACCAGGGATGGAGCTGGGGACACTGAATTGTTTCAGCTCCTGCTCCTGGGTTGGGATGGGGCCAAAAATCAGCACTGAGCATCCATTCCCAGTGCAGATTCCTCAGCAGTTTTGGAGCCAGGGTGGCTGGGTTTCCTTGCTCCCAGGAAATGAGAGGTTAAAAAGCACCCGGCGTGCTCACTCCCATGAAGCTGGCGCTGTCCCCGAGTGGTTGACATAGGAGAGGAGGAATCCAGTGCCCGGTGTGTGGGCGATGAGGATGTGCTTGCTGCCAAAACAACGGGAGCTGGCGGACGCAGGGCGGGCTCGCCCCGACCAGATGTTCAGCTGCGTCGGGTTGGAGAGACCGTCTCCAGCAGAACTTCCCTAATTCCCTAATTCTCAATAGGAGTTGGGAAAGAAGACGACCTCCAAATTGAGAGCATCTGGGAAGCTGAGCAGGCTTGAGCTGTGTTCCCAGGGTGTTGCGAGGGGATGGCTCTGATTTATTCCCAGCTGTGGTGACCGTAGCATCTTGTCCTGGGATGACGCGAGGGGTCACTGTGATCCTGGAATGAGTATGGAACCAACACTCTTCCTTGGGGCTCCGTGGTTGTTCAGCATCCTGGTGCTCCGGCAGCAACCCTCTACCGTGGGCAAGACCCCTTTGGTTTTATCCCATCTCGGGGAACTCTGAGCAACCTGGTCTAGTGGAAAGTGTCCCTGCCCGCTGCGATTGGAATTAGATGATCTTTAAGGTTCCTTCCCACCCAAATCACGCCATGAATTCTATGATGTCTCAGCTGCGGTTGAAGGGCCAGCAGTATGGAATGGCGGGCATTTTGGGAGACACATCCAAATGGTGTGATGGGAGCAGCTCAAGAGTGCTGCCTTGGCCAGTGCACAAATCTTGGTTCCTAGGGAGGGTGAGTGAAGGGAGCCACTGAAGTACAATGGTTTTGGGAGGCATGGCCAGGGGTGTCCCCCCATGGTGCCTTGTTGAGTGACCATCCTTGCCTGGCTGGTTGAGACCATCCCTTTTCCTTTCATCTTGCAGAGAACCTGAGTGCCGAGGTCAGCCTGCTGGAGCTGATCGGAGACCCGCCGACGGAGGAGATCCACAGAATTTATGGCCCTGACAACAACCCTGGCTACGTCTTCGGCCCCAACGCCAACACAGGCCAGGTGGCCCGGTACCACCTGCCAAGCCCTTTCTACCGGGACTTCTCCCTGCTGTTCCACATCCAGCCCACCACGCCCCGGGCCGGCGTGCTCTTTGCCGTCACGGACTCCTCGCAGAGCATCATCTACGTGGGCGTCAAGCTCTCGGAGCTGCAGGCAGGCAAGCAGCAGATCATCTTCTACTACACGGAGCCGGGCTCCCCCAGCTCGTACCCGGCTGCCACCTTCACCGTGCCCACCCTGCTCAACCAGTGGACGCGCTTCGCCATCAGCGTGGAGGAGGAGGAAGTCGTCCTCTACTTGGACTGCGAGGAGCACGAGCGCGTCCGGTTTGAGCGCTCCCCCGATGAGATGGAGCTGGAAGATGGCTCCGGGCTCTTTGTTGCTCAGGCTGGAGGGGCTGACCCGGATAAATACCAGGTAAGATCTCGAGTCACCCTGAGGAGCGTCTCCAAGAAGCCTGGAGAGATGTGACACCGCCTGTGCCCGGAAGACAACCAGCGGCCGCACTCCGTGTGTGTCCCTGGGGAAGGGGACACCTGAGGTGGGGGGGAAGGTGGCTTGAGATGCCACTGATTTTATTGTCTTAGTGCTCAACAAGGCAAAGCTCTCAAGGCAGAAGGGCTGGCAGAAGGACATGGGGTTGCCCTACAGCACCCACTGTTATCTGTGCCTTTTCCCAGCAAACACACGGARCCTCTTCAGATCCCCCCACTGCTAAAAATACCCAACTCCTTAGGTGGAGGAGTTGGCTTGGCTGGGAAAATGTCTCTCTTAGCTGGAAAAAATGCTTGGGCTGGAGCATATCTTTGTTGGCTGATGTTGGGCAGTATCTCCAGGAAGACTGGAGAGTGAGGAAGGATGTGATAGCTCAGCCTGTGCTTTGAGCAGGACTCATGTTTTAGATAAGGTTTGTGGAAAGTGTGGGGAAAATGCCCAGCTGACATGGAAATCCCCTGCAGGAGTTGAGGAGAGGAATGTTCAGGTTTATCCTGGGTTGAGCAGGATTTGCCCAGCAACAGAGGCTCTGCTGAGGGGAGCGATATTTTTCCTGTAGAGTTTTACAAAGCACATTTCTGAGCTTAAACATCATCTTGACTGTACTGCCACGTTCCCACTTGAATGGCTTTGGGCAGGTAAARCTCCCCCAGGAAGGGGTTAATCATTGATGAGCTACAAACTGGTTTGCACTGGGATTCGGGTTGGCTGCTTGAGGAGCAACTTTTTGCTCTTGTTGAGCAATTTTTTTGCTCTTGAACATGCTGGGAGGGCCAGGTCATGGCCGTGGAGGAGCTCCTCTCCCCAGCTGGAGGGAGTTTGGCACCATATGGAAGGCAAGGCAACAGCTTGGAGCAGCGCAGACCGTTTTAGCAGGTGATGCTCCCAAGCTTGCCAACCCCCGATCCACTGCCCGCCCCCAGTTTTCCCATGGGGAATAGCTGGCCATTGAGGGAAGGCGGCCTTGGCTGGATGAGAGGGAGCGGCATCTGACTGCCTCGTGGTGTTTCCATCACTGTCCAGCCCTGACTCGCGTTATCTGGAACTAACAGGGCATCAAGTGGATTAAAACCTGGCCCTGGGTCAAGCCTCAGGATGAACTTGCTGGGAGGCAGCTGGAGGGGTGTCCTGACATCTCTTCCTCTTCCAGAGTCACCTTTGTGTCCATGGCAGGAAACCTGGAGGGGCAAAGCCTRTGGATGACGCAGAAGCCCCTGGGACAGCAGCTTTAAAGGGGGCAAAAGGGGTCTAAGGTGGGGTCTGGCAGGAGGGTTTGTTTGCAGCTGGATGTGGCACTTGTGGGCATGTTTTAGTGGGGAACCTTGTAGTGCTGGGTTAGTGGTTGGACTCGATGGTCTTAGAGGGCTTTTCCAACCTTAATGATTCCATGATTCCATGGATTCACTGTAAGATCTGCTGCTGCCCTCTTTACTGAAGCAAACAATGGCTTCTATAACCATCCCTCATGGGGATGCCTCGGATCAGGGCTTGGAAATGGCTTATTACCAATGCCTCTGGCAAGCCCCAGTTTTCAACCTTGCGGCCCACGCTGAGCACCACCAGCATGGCTTGGCAAGCCATGTGCCAGAGCTGGCACCACGTGGGCTGAGCAGAGGTAGCGGCCAAGACCCGGCCAGACACCCAGCAGGGACACCCAGCAGTGCTTTTACAGGGATCTTTTTGGCCGTGCTGTTTGTTTTTCCTCTCCTGAGGGCTCCCTGGCCACAGCTGCCTGCCCTGCCCCACGCAGGGACAGCTGGCAKGTCCCCGTCCTTGCAGCCCACGTGTTGTATTTCCTGGGATAATCTGCACTTCCTTACTATTTATTTGTGTTTTTCAAGCACTGTGTGCATTCAGGCCACTTGTTTATACAAGAAACCACCACAAATCCCTTCCTAAGGATGCTGCCTCCAGGCAAACCCCTGTAGCATCCCGGTCGCAGCTGGAGASGGAGCCTGAGCCCCACAGCTGCCACTGCAAGCAGGGTCACCCAGCACATCCCAGAGCCCAGCCTAGGTCCTTGCTGCAGGGTGGGACACAGGGATGCTGTCAGGATGGGATGCTGCCAATTTGGGATGCTACCCATCCGTCTGATCCCGGTGGGGAGGAGCAGGAGACCATGCTGGGAAGCGAGCTTGAAAAAGGGAGATACCTCCCCCCGGTGTCTCTTCTTTGGGCAAGACACCTAAAATAATATTTGGGCTGGCTTGAAAGCACARCGCGCCATGTCTGGGCAGGGAAATGTGATGGGCTTAAGAAAACAGGGATCGGGGCAGTSGCAGTTCAGCCAGGCTGACTGTGACATAATATGCATGTATTGTAAGTAGATTAAGTTACAGATATATAATAAACATATTATAAATACTTATTTTATATATAATACAAAATTTCGTAAATTCCTTTCGCAAGCAAATGCCCCCAGTTGGGTGGTGACCTCTTCCAGCTGCTTGCAGTGCTGACAGCAGATTTCATCCATCCCTTTTCTCCCACTTGAGGATGTGGTGGCTGAGTCACATGGTGGGTCACATCTCAGCAGAGTGACCTGTCCRTGTCCCCCATCCATCCGTGGTCTCCTTCCAGGGGGTGATTGCGGATTTGAAGCTCCGAGGGGACCCGCGGGCGGCTGAGCGCCAGTGCGAGGAAGAGGAGGATGACACAGAGGTGAGCGCCGGCAGCACGGCTGGGGCAGGCTCGGGGGTGCCCCCACCGTGCTCCCGGCGCACCTCTCATCCCTCCTCCGTGGGAAAACACAGGTCTCCGGTGATTTTGGCAGCGGGTCGGAAGGTGGACATCAATCCTTGGGCAAGGTCGAGGTGAGTTGCTGCCCGCAGGTGTTGCACTCAGGGTGACACCCCAAAATTTTAGTGATGAGGAGGGCTGAGTGCRGTAGTCAAGGTCATGGGGTGCTTGGTGGTGTCCCAGCACCTGTCCCTTCTGGGAAGGCACTGGGAGGTGAATGGTGCCGTGGTGTCCCCTCGTTGTTGGCGCAGGGTGTCCCAGGGCTGGTGGATGCCGTCCCTGTGACCTCCCCCCCCGTGGCGGGGGGCAGTGGCCCGAGGAGTGGCGGGGGCTCCCCACAGCAAGCTGAGAGGACCAGGGCGGAGGAGACGCTGCGGGTCTCTGCAGGAGGTAATTCCAGCATTCCAGCAGCTTTCCCCTTCCCCGGGGCACACAGGTGGGGCCATGGTGGTGTGGCCATCCCCAGGCACGACTGGGTCCTTTTTCTTTCCCACAGGAACCGGCCTGAAAGGTGAAAAGGGGGAGAAGGGTGAACGTGGCTTGAAAGGGGACTCAGGGACCGGTGGCATCGTGGGGCCAGGCAGTGTCAAGGGTCAAAAGGTGAGTGAGAGCGTGGTCCCTGGGGGTTCAAGGGTGTCAGTGACTTGTCTGTGTTTGACACCTGCTCCTCTCTGTTTCTGATCCTCAGGGGGAGAAAGGAGACCTGGGCATCAAGGTGAGCATCACTGGGACAGCTGGGACRAAGCCACGCCTTACCCAGGCTGCCACCTCAGGGACCTCCCACCCATCCTCATCTCCCTCCTCTCCCCAGGGCAGTGCTGGATTTGGCTACCCTGGCTCTAAGGGCCAAAAAGGAGAACCAGGTGACCCCGGCCCCCCTGGGACCCTCCCTCGGCATGCCGATGGCTCAGTGGTGGAGCAGGTCACCGGCCCCCCAGGGCCACCGGGGAAGGACGGAGCCCCTGGCAGGGACGGCGAGCCTGTGAGTCAAGTTACCCACCATGGGATGTCCTCCTCTGTCCCCCCACCCTACCCACCTGCACACTGACCTGTCCCCTCTCTGCCATCCCTAGGGAGATCCTGGCGAGGACGGCAAACCCGTAAGTGTGGTGTGGGGGTGGAGGGGCAATGGGGGACGGCCACCCCCTTGCCCTGCCACCTGCTGACCCCCCACTGCTCCCGTTTGCAGGGTGATGTGGGGCCCCCGGGATTCCCTGGGATGCCAGGGGAGCCGGGTCTGAAGGGAGAGAAGGTGAGTGCTGGTGTTGGGGGGCAGAACATGCTGCTACCCCCCCTTCCTCTCACCCCCAGCTTGGCTGCACTCACAAACCACGCTCTCTCCTCTGTGCCAGGGTGACCCAGGCATGGGGCCGAGGGGACCCCCTGGACCACCTGGCCCCCCRGGACCACCAGGACCCTCCTCCAAGAATGACAAGCTGGTGGGTGCCCCCTGAGACACAGGGATTTGAGTGGTGTGGGGGGTCCATCAGGGTATGGGATGCTGTCACCAGCCCCTGACATCACCCTCGTGCTTCTCCCCCAGACCTTCATCGACATGGAGGGCTCTGGCTTTGGCGGTGACCTGGAGAGCCTGCGGGTGAGTGGGGGTCAGTGCCTGTCCTGCCAGCTGGGAGTGGGGGATACCCTCAGCCATGGCACCCGCCTTCTCTTCTAGGGTCCACGAGGGCCTCCCGGTCCCCCAGGGCCACCTGGCGTGCCCGGTTTGCCAGGGGAGCCAGGACGGTTTGGGATGAACCGCACGGACCTGCCGGGACCACCGGGGCTGCCGGGCAGGGATGGGATCCCTGGGCCCCCAGGGCCAGTGGTAGGTATAAGGGGTGGCCAAGGGGACCCATCCCAGGGCCACCCTGGAGTGGGTGGAGGCTCGGTGCCCACCACCCCCACAGGGTTTCCCAGTGCTGGAACCAGCTCCTGCGATCTTACAGGGTCCTCAGGGTCCTCCAGGAAGAGATGGGGAGGCTGGGCAGCCGGGGCCCAAAGGAGAGCGGGTGAGTGTCCCCTGTCCCATGTGCCACAGGAGCATGTCACAGCTTTCCCACAGGGCAGCTGGCACCCCTGGCACATCTCTGGGAGGTCCCAGTTCCTGGGCTGGGGAGCACCGTTCTGCTCCTGCCTGGAGCTGGGCAGCTTCTTCACACCCTCTTCTCCCTCCTCCTCCTCCTTCCCAGGGCGACATGGGTGACCTCGGCCTCCCTGGTGTACCGGGACCCAAGGTACTGTGCTTGGGGTGGGGCTTTTTTGGGTTCTCCATTGCAGACTGGAGGTGGGGATGCTGCTTGAGAGGCCGTGTTGCACAGGAATGGGGAGGGGGATGCTGGTATTTGGGCTCCTCCCAGATCTCTGCCACAGCTCAAGGGTATGTGGAGTTGCTGACCCCCCAAAGGATGCTCACCAGGCTCCTGCCAGCCTCGCTTGGTTTCTTAACCTTAATTCCAACCTTCTGCCAGCACCCAGGGGGCAGATGGGGCAGCAGTGGCTGTCAGGACCTGTCTTGTTCTCCCAGACCTGCCTCAATCCCAGGGATGCCTGCAAGCCTCCCTCCTCGGCACTGAACTCTGTTGCAGCATCGGAGCCAGCCACATGTGCAAAAATATTCCCATTTATGATTTTAGACGAGCCTCTGGTGGCCACTGTGGACATTACATGGGGAGCTGGTGGGATGAAGRGTGCCCGAGCTGGGCAATGCCCCCTCCTACAAAGCCCCAAGACAGGGGAGCATCAGGGAGAGCATCTGTGTCCTGTCCCAGAGGGGATTTGGGAGGGGATGCGCTGCCTCCTGCTTGCAGGCTCCAGGCAGTGACCATTGTCACCTTCCACCTGTCCCTTTCTTGTCCCCTTTGCAGGGCAACAAAGGAGAAACAGGACCAGCAGGACCCCCAGGAGAAATGGGCTTAGCTGGCCTTCCTGGGCCCATCGGACCCCGAGGGCAGCCAGGGCCTCCTGGACCCCCAGGACCTCCGGGCCCAGGCTACGAGGCTGGATTTGTAAGTGGTCACTGCAGTGATGGGGATGGGATGAGCTGGAGCTCGGGACAGATGTGGCTCAGCTCCTTCTCCCCCTGTTTAGGGTGACATGGAGGGCTCAGGGCTGTCATTCACCCCTGGACCACCTGGACCTGAAGGACCACAGGTAGCTCCATTCTTGCCCCTTCCCTCCTCTTCATCCTGGGCTCCCTGAGGTATTCCCTGGCATGGTGTCCCCTGCCATCACCCAATGCTCATGGTCCCYTTCTTGTTGCTTGCAGGGGGTGCCGGGACTGCCGGGGGTGAAGGTGAGGAACTCTTCCAACATCCTGCTCGCCCTGGCTCCATCCATGTAGGATGCCTGCAGGCAGCCTGTAGGGATGCCTCTGACACCTCTTTCCTTGCAGGGAGAGGTCGGCAGCCCTGGACAGCCTGGCTTGCCAGGACCAAAGGTAGGAGCACTGGGAGATTGGGATGAGCTTTGTGCCAGCACCTGGATTTGCAGGGCACTGGGCAGGACCTCTGTTCTCCCCAGCTGGCACTGCATCCTGCCCTTTCCCACTCCTCATTGCAGGGAGATGCTGGCATGCCTGGYGTGGATGGCCGCCCTGGCCTGGAGGGCTTCCCTGGACCACAGGTAGGAACGTCAGCTCTCAATTCCAGAAGCTCCCTCRCTCCAGGCAGGGCACCCTTGATTGCAGCAGCTCCACCCCAGCAGCCGGAATTCCCCCTCCCTGCTTTGGGACCCGGGTCACTGCATGCCGGGGTGCCCCTACTCCTTAGGACCCTGTCCCCACCACCTTGCCACCGCACTGGCCACCACCTCCACCCAAAGTCATCGCAGCCTGGCTCGTGGCCTGGTCCTGGAGGCAGAGGTGGGGTGGTCTGAAGGATTTTTTTGAGCCAGAGGTGGGAGGGGGTCTCTCCTGYGGAGCAGTCTGGCTCCATGTGGTGCCAAGCAAGAAACTCATTCCTGCCTGTTCCTCTTTCCAGGGACCTAAAGGTGACAAAGGCAGCTCCGGTGAGAAGGTAGGTGCCAGCAGGCTGGGGCCGGGGACCAGCCAGTGGTGGCCCTGGGGCTGATGGCTTGTGTCTTCCAGGGAGAGCGAGGCCAAGATGGTGTGGGGCTCCCTGGCCCCCCCGGTCCACCTGGTCCCCCTGGACAGGTCATCACTGTCTCCAGTGAAGATGTAAGTGGTGGCACCTGGCAGGGAAAGGGGTCTTCCCGGCAGCCATATTGTGGGGGGACCAAGGGGGACCTTGCCAGCAGCTCTGAGCTTCAGAGCCAAGATCAGGGTAAAAAAGCTCATTTTGTCTCTTTTTGCAGAAGTCTTTGGTGGCTTTTCCTGGCCCAGAGGTAGGTGCCCTTCTGCTACCTGTGCCCACCCCTCAGCAGTGCCAGGAGGGCACCCCAGTTTTGGAGAGAGAGGGTTTGCTCTTAAGAGCATCTTTGCTTCTCTCTGCAGGGCAGACCAGGCCACGCCGGCTTCCCGGTGAGTCGGTGACGCGTCTGGGGACCACAGGGGTGGCCCTGGTGACAGCTCTGGTTGCTGGTCCTGCTGTGCTTTGGTGATGCACAGGGCGATGGTGATGGACAGAGGGGTTTGGGACCTGCCTTTGGTGGGTTGAGAATGACATGGGCTCTGTGTCCTTCCTGCAGGGTCCAGTGGGACCAAAAGGAGACCAGGGATCAACTGGTCCCCAGGGCGCCCCCGGGTTGAAGGTAACTGCTCCAGGCCACCTCCGCCCCATGGGGTGGTCACACTCCTGGTCCCCCATCCCACCTGGCCAMCAGGTGACACCAGCCCTGCCACGGCAGGGAGTCTGGTCCCTCCATGTGCCCTCCTGCCTYCTCCTCTCTTGCAGGGGGAGAAGGGGGAGCCCGGCGTCATCATCAGCCCTGATGGGACCGTGGTCACCGCAAAGGTGAAAGGAGAAAAGGTAGGTGCCTGGTGGGAACGGGGGGCACGTCCCCATGGGACACGTGCCAGGTGGTCCCGGTGGTGATGCCCTTTCCCTCTCCGTTGTCCGCAGGGGGAGCCGGGGCTGCGGGGACCGGTGGGACCATCGGTAAGTCACCGTCACCATCCTTCTTGTATCCCGTGGGGAGGGACGGGGATGATCGTGGGCAGAGGGGGTGCCCTCATACGGAGCACCCTCATCCTCGTCTTTTCTCCTTTCCAGGGTGCCCCGGGACGAGCAGGGATGAAGGGAGAGATCGGCTTTCCGGGCAGACCCGTAAGACCAGCTCCCGGTTTGTTTGTGTCCTCCGCCATCGCCTCCACCACATCCCCCACCCTGTTTGCACGTCCTGCACCCACTGAACCCCAAACCCTACCGCGTCCCGGAGGGATGGGGCGAGGCCGGGGTGTCRGAGGTGATGCCAGGGTGTCAGAGGTGGCTCTGGAGCATCACATGCGACACCACGAGGCTCATCTGTGCTGCTCATCCCGCAGGGACGTCCCGGCATGAACGGGCTGAAGGGCGAGAAGGGTGACCCTGCGGACATCCTGGGCTTGCGGGTGAGCACTGCTGTGACCCGCCGGCTGCGGGCCCTGCACGGCGGGGCACGCGCACCCAGGGTCTCCCAATCCCTTGGGCAAAGGGCACATGTCTCCCTCTCTCGGGCTGGTTGCCCCTCTGGGGCAGGGCATGGCCTCGTGTCCCCCTCAGTGGTGGGGACTGTCCACTCTGCAGGACCCTGACACATCTTTTCGACCCCCACAGGGTCCCCCAGGACCCCCAGGACCCCCTGGGCCTCCCGGGCCACCTGGCAACATGGTCTACAACAATGGCAATGTGAGTAACAACATGGTTACCATGAGGGACATAATGGTGTCTGGGTCCCCCAGTGCCCCCTGCCTGCCTGGAGGGCACTGAGGATGCTCTGGTGACATCCTGGCTGGGGCTGGCACACGGGACTGTCACCAGCATTCAGGGTGGGGTCCCCAAGGATGCTGCAGTCTCTGCAGCCACTTCTTTGCATCCCCACAGACCTTCAGCGACTCCAGCCATCCAGCGTTCCCTGGTAAGGGAGTGTCCCTCTCCCAGCCCCCTCTGGGCAGTTTTGAGGAACCTTGGCAAGGCAGGGCTGGGGGGAAACCCCCTCCCTTAGAGCTGGAATGCTGCAGCTCTGAGATGGCATCTCTGCTGCTACCCACAGGTTTCCACCAGTTCCCAGGACAAAAGGGAGAGAAAGGCGATGTTGGACCCCCAGGACCTCCAGGTAGGTGACTGGTCTCCACCAGCAGAGGTGGGCAGTGGGTGGCTTGTGCCCATCCTGGCTCTCCTCTCCCCTCCTCTCCTCCTCTCCACAGGCCACTTCCCCTATGACCCGAGTCACTTCGGTGCCAGCCTGCGGGTAAGCCCTTTGCACGCTGGCGGCTGGAACCCGGCACTGTCTGGGGTACTGGGTGTGCCCCGGCTGCTCACCCTAAGGCTGTGCCATCCCACAGGGTGACAAGGGCGATGCAGGTCCCAAGGGTGAGAAGGGCGAGCCGGGCAGCACCCCGCTCTACAGTCCTGGAGTCTCTGGGCTGCCGGGGCCTCCAGGGCCCCAGGGATACCCCGGGCTGCCGGTGAGTACCCTATGGGGTGAGGAGTGAGGGGGGCACGGCGGGGGCGGCATCCCTGGGGGCTTTGCTCCAAGGGATGTTCTCTCACACTGCCTAGGGTCCCAAGGGGGACAGTATTGTTGGGCCACCGGGGCCTCCTGGACCTCAGGGTCCCCCTGGCATCGGATACGAGGGGCRGCAGGGCCCCCCTGGCCCTCCTGGCCCGCCTGGTCCACCGTCCTTCCCAGGTCCCCAGAGACAACGTGAGTACCTGCCCTGTTGCATCCCTCCCTGCCACGCCCAGCATCCTTCCCCGCACCCCCAGCATCGCTCCTTGTCTCCCATGCATCCCTCCCTGCACCTCCCATGCATTCCTCCCCATGCTGCATCCCTCTCCCTCTCCCCCTTCTCCCTCCACAGCTMTCAGCATCCCTGGACCCCCAGGACCACCAGGACCCCCCGGACCTCCAGGCACTAGCGGGATGTCTTTGGGGGTGAGTCGGGGCTCTGGGCTGGGGGTTACCCATGGGATGGCCGATCCCTGAGCCCCGATCCGGGCTGTGCCCGCAGCTCCGGGCCGTGCCGACGTACCAGGCGATGCTGAGCGCCGCGCACGAGCTGCCCGAGGGCGGCCTCGTCTTCCTGACCGACCGGCAAGAGCTCTACGTCCGCCTGCGCGGGGGCTTCCGCAGGGTGCTGGTGAGTGGGGGAGGCCGGAGGGGCACCCCGGCCCGGGCTGCGCCACCCAGCTCCGGGGGAGTGTGGACAGCACCGCCCTGGGGGCTCGGTGGTGACTCCTGATGATGCTCGGGGGTCCCCCCACCCATGCGCGAGGAAGAGGAGAGGGGGGCAGCTGGGATCTGATGTGCCATGCCCTTGCAGCTGGAGGAGCACAACCTGATCCCCAGTTCGGCTCTGGTGAGTCCTCTGTTCCCCATGAACATCCTCATCCCCCATCTCCATCCTCATCCTATCCCTATCCTCCATCCTCGTACATCCTCATCCCAACCATCTCTATCCACCACCAATCATCTTCATCCCCATCTCCATCCAACCCCAGCCACCTCCATCCATCCCCAACATTCTCCATCCATCCACAACCACCCCCATCTCCATCCCCAGCCATCTCCATCCAACTCCAACCATTCCCATCTCCATCCATCCCCATCCCCACGGGGAACACCGCCACCCACCCTCAGCCTGTGTCCCCCTCCCCAGGACAACGAGGTGTATGACAAGCCACCCACGCTCCACTACGCCGGCCCCCAGCCCCGCGGGCCCCTGCACCCCCTCCGCAACCACGTCCCCCCGCCCACCGCCCGTCCCTGGCGCGGGGACGAGGTGGTGGCCAACCAGCACCGCCTGCCCGAGCAGCCCCTGCTCCACCAGCAGCACGAGCTCCTCAACGGGTACTACATCCACCGCCGGCCAGATCCAGCCCCTGTGGCCGCCCACGTGCACCAGGACTTCCAGCCCGCCGTGAGTGCCGCGCGCCGGCCGAGGGGAGGTGATGGTGGTGGCCAGAGCCGTGTCCCTCAAGCCCCGTTCTCCCCTCTTGGCAGCTTCACCTGGTGGCCCTGAACACGCCGCTGAGCGGCGGCATGCGCGGCATCCGGGGCGCCGACTTCCAGTGCTTCCAGCAAGCCCGGCAGGTCGGGCTGGCCGGCACCTTCCGCGCCTTCCTCTCCTCGCGCTTGCAGGATCTCTACAGCATCGTGCGCAGGGCCGACCGCGCCGCCGTCCCCATCGTCAACCTCCGGGTATATGTGTCCCCATCCCCTTCCCAACTCTGAGCCCTGAGGGATCATAGTCACTATGGTTGGAAAAGACCTCCAAGATCATCGAGTCCAACCATTAACCTAGCACTGACMAGGTTTGGGATGTAGAGCATCCCAAAGCTTCCATCCATCATGAAGCATCCYGTTCCCAGAGGCTGCTGGGGCTTGGAGCTCCTGGGATACTCTTGGGGTGCAGCCAGGGCTAAATCCCCTCCTCCCCCATTCTCTCACCCTTCCCACCAGGACGAAGTGCTCTTCAGTAACTGGGAAGCCCTTTTTACGGGCAGCGGGGCACCGCTGCGACCTGGCGCCCGCATCCTCTCCTTTGACGGCCGGGATGTCCTGCGGGATGCAGGATGGTGAGTGCAGGATTGAGCGAGGGGGAAATGGGATTTGGAGCATGGCGGGGCAGCAGCAGCCCCCCAACTTTCACCCTTCCAGGCCGCAGAAGAGTGTCTGGCACGGCTCGGATGCCAAGGGCCGGCGCTTGCCCGAAAGCTACTGTGAGACGTGGCGAACGGAGGAGCGCGCCRTCACCGGCCAGGCTTCCTCCCTGGCCTCTGGAAAACTGCTGGAGCAGGCRGCCAGCAGCTGCCAGCACACCTTCGTCGTCCTCTGCATCGAGAACAGCTTCATGACCGCCGCCAAAAAGTGACACCCGCCCTCATGCCCCCTGGGTACCCCCACGTCCCCAGGGAGGGTCGGGCCAGCCTGCACGCCGGCACTCCTGGGCTCCCTCAGCCCCCTCCACGCGCCTGCTCTTGCCCCGCAGGGTTTCCTTCTCCCACAGACCTGAAGCCAAAGAGTATTGCCGTGGCCCCTGCCCTGGGTTGGCAGGGGCTCAGGTCCCATCCGGGGCAGGGCAGCCATGGGCTGGCTGCCTTCCTCCTCCTCTCACTCCTCTTCTAACTCCTAATATTTAACCACTTCAGCTTGTTCCTCTCCCTGCTCGGATGCTTTTTTTGGGGTGGCTGGGTGGGAGGATGCTTGGCAAGGAGATTTCAGAGCTGCCATGTGGGGTGTCCTCCCCAAAAGCCTGTGAGGGCTCTCTGACCAGCCTCCCGGCCCCGTGCGGTCCTGACCAGGAGCTTGGGGTTGGACGCAAATCCCTGCTGCTGAGGCCATGGGCTCTTCTCCAGCCAAAACCCCGGCATGTCACCCGAGGGACTGTCCTGTGGCAGTGCTGGGGCTCCCCCAGATGGTCTCCATCCTCCCCAGGTAAGGACCATGCCATCATCATCCTCACCTCGACCTCCCAACCAGCAGAGCTCTGGTGGGGGTCTGGTCTCCCCCATCCCCTCAACGCACTCTCGGGACCTCCGGCTGTGCCCCCACAGCCCAGGTACAGTCACAGCCAGCCCAGCACAGGTACTGGGGTGAAGGGGTGGCCCCGATGCGTGGCCAGGTGTGCCCTTGGCATGTGTTTCTGTGTGTGTGAGTGTTGAGCACAYGTGGTACTGAGGGCAGGCAGTGCCACCCCCCCCTCCCCGTGCCACCTTTGCTGGACTCGAATAGCGAAGGCGCAGCAAAGCTGGATGGAATTGGTGTGGGCAAATCCAAGGTGCTAAAAAAAAAACCAAAAAAAAAAAAAGAAAGAAAAAAGAGAAATCTGTAACTAGCTTTTTTTGTTATTGTATGGAAATTATTACCATAAAAGCTGTGCGAGTCACACGGTCTCTATTTCTTACAGTCTACTGTATTTTGTGTAATTAATGCAATTTAAAGCCTGTGGATCCTTATATTTTTTTTGTTGTTGGTTGTGTCCTATAAACCATTTTCTAAAGGCACTGAATAAAGAAACATCCTCTTGTAGCCTGGCTCCGTGCCATGATGGGGATGCAGCAGGATGGGGCCCCCATCCATATCCCTCTGTGGTACACAGCGGTGGCACCATGGGAATCCTGCCCCCACTCTGTGTTTGGGGATGGGTAAGGAGCACAGCCCTGTCCTCAGGGAGCAGAAAAGGTGTCCCAAGGGTTATATCCTTGACAGACCAGCACCAAGGACCAGCAGTGGGACAGGAGACCAAGCACACCATGATGATGACGATGCTCACGTAGGGAGCCAAGAGCCGGCCACGGTGTCTYGGTACCAGTGCTCAGGCTCGCACGGTGCCTGCCTCCGGGCTTTTCTCCTGTGCTGGAATCTCCACGGGGAGCTGGCACGGCTCCTTGGCCAGGGCCAGCTCCACCGGCTGCCTGTGGCGGCTGTGCCGGATGCCCACTCCGATGGCCGCCAGCAGGTAAACCACGGCCAGCAGTGTGAAGTAGCCAAAATACATGTAAAACTGCAAGAGAGGAGAGGGGAGGGAACACTTGCAGCCCTCCCTTCATCCCACACCATTCAGGGACCACCTCCATCCTAGGGTCCCATCCCTACCTGGGGATGCACGGATAAGCCCAAGCCCCTCTTGTCGGCCACAATGATGGTGATGATGGTCTTCAGCACGGTGGCAAAGAAGGTGTTGACCCCGAAGACCAGAGCACAGAGCTCTTTGGAGAGGGAGGTAGCAATCTGGAAACTGGGAAAAATGGGAGCACTGGTGAACCCCTGGTATCAACCTGGCTGCCAGGGTGGGAGCGGGACCCCAGGAGCACTACACACATGGCAATGGGCACCAGGAACTGGTAGGAGCCGCGGAAGAGGATGTAGGCAGCATAGCACAGCCAGATGTTATTGGTGGAGTTCATGAGCAGGAGCAATCCTGCCTGGAATGCCGTCACCACTCCGATCACCAGCTCTGACCACAGCGTCCAGCGGATCTTCATGTAGCCGGCAGCAAAGGAGGCGATGGCTCCTGGGGAGAGATGAAGGATACTGTGAGCACCTCAGGGATCACCTGCCCTACCTAGGCTGGGCCCCAGCCCACTGATGATTACATCATCCCCAATGCCAAACCTGTATCCCCAAAAATTCCATAAGGACCACCATTCCTAAGGCATACAGTGGCATGGACTGTCTGGCTGAAATCCCAGTGTCCCCAGCCATTCCCAGGGGATGCAGCAGAATGGGCGTGTCCCCCCACACCTCCAGTGTCCCCATCCCAGGTGAGCTTACCCAGCAGCGTGGAGGCAGCATCCACCCCTCCATTGTACACCCGGCGGTTGTCCATGGTGGGAGAGATCTCATTCCAGAGGATGTGTGCATAGTACAGCATCAGGTAGTACCCGGCTGAGTTGAAGACCCACCACAGGGACCAGAGGCGGAGCTGGGGCTGCCTGGCCAGTGCTCCCAGCTCCCGCAGCATACGGCACAGCACCATGTCCCGCCAGCCCTGTGTCTTCCCCCCACTGTCCCCTCCGGCCATCCTGTCCAGCTCGGAGGGCACAGCCCCATCACCGGCCCTGCCAGGTCGGTTGAAGAAGAGGCTGCGCCGGGGCCGCTCGAGGAAGAGGGTGAGGATGAGGCCGAAGCTGACAAAGCCCAAGGAGACGTAGTTGAGGGTGAGGAAGGAGACGCTACCCAAGGTGATGCAGAGCTGACCCAACACCGAGCTGGTGAAGACACCCAGGAGCACAGCGGAGCGGGAATAACTGGCCATCCGCTGGTAGCGGGACGGGGCGACGAGGGAGAAGATATAGGAGGAGTAGGCGATGCGGGCGGCCATGGTGATGCCATAGAAGAACTCCATCAGCTGCATGGCCAGGACTGAGGTGCCCAACACCAGCAGCAGCCAGATGGAGATGTGGCTCAGGCTCTGCAGCACCAGCACGGGCTTGTAGCGCAGGTAGTCCGTCAGCAGGAAGATGGGCACCAGCACRGCCATGTAGGAGTAGGACAGCACTGGCGTGATCACATTGGTCACCTGTTGTGCASGTAAGGAGGGGCTGAGCACTGGGTACATCACTGGGTACACCCCCCAACCTGGAAGACTGTGTAGGCACCAGCTGCTGACCCCCATGGCAGCACCTCCTCAGGGAGGAATGTGAAGCGTGCTCGGCTGGGGGTCTGACTGAGCCTCGGCCCCCTCCTGTGCCAGGAATGCAGCGTTCCCACAGACACAGCAGCCGGCTGGGATCGGGGCCAGCATCCCTTGGTTGGGAAACGATGACATTGTGGCCCCTCCTCAACTAACCCCATCATTGCCAGCAGCCTGGCAGTGCACCATGCAAGCATGGAAAGGTCTCCCTGATTGGATGGGGTGTGGCTTCTCCCATCCCGGCACCCTCCTGCTATCCCACAGGCTGCTCAGGTGGGCAGGGGTCAAGCATCACCCCCCAAAATCAATTGACAGCCTTGATGCAAGGTCTTATGCCAGGGAAAGTTGAGCCTGGGACTCMGGGGACAGGGTGGCCTCACAACCAAGTGAGACAGGGCCCCACACCACACCACCTTCTTCCCCCAGAAAGCACTACCATGAATCACCACACACCACCGTGCCCGGGACATGACAGCCCTGCACCCCAGAACCACAGAGGGATGCTCTGGGCAGCCCCAGGGTGGTGACCATGGCTGGAAAGGGGGAYACCAGGGTGGGGAACCAGGTGCCCACAGCTCACCTCTTCCATCGTGAAGTTCTTGTTGGCCCCCAGGAGATAGGGGGTGATGAAGCTCTCCCCGGGGCGGATCTGCGTCATGAAGCCATAGAAGCAGAGGTAGAAGACTTGTAGCTTCCAGCGCTGGTCTGGCACCGTCTCCGACGCCGGCTTTTTGGCACCATCATTCTTCTTGGGCATGGCTCTGCAGCAGGACAGCGGCATTATCCCGGGAACCATCAGCTACACAGGCTTTGCCGGACCAGGCAGCCCCTCTCTGTCCACAGGCGCTCTYGGACGCATGGAAAACCAGGGCGCTGCTGTTTCTGTGGAAAAAGCAGCATTTGGCACAGGCTCAAAATTCCTCCAGAATCGCAAGGCAAATAAATACCACTACCTTCTCCCCAGGAGATGTTCTGGGAAGAAGAAAAGCAGCCGTGTGTCTCGCTGTGCAAAAGCAGGGGGGGTCATTTCGGGCGGCATTCATAAATCACGTGCATCCGGAGCCTGGATGCACGAAGCATCTGGATCCACAGTGGGGCATCCTCAGCTCCCATCACCTCCTTTTCCTTCCCTTTAAGACTCAGTGGGGTTTTGCTGCTTCCTGGAGCAACGCTTCCCTCTGAGCTACGGACCCAGAGGCAGAGGGATGCAGACGCCCTGCGCCGGGGATGCTCCAGAGGGCACGGCACAGGGAATGTGCTGGTTGTGGAAGCGAGTTAATGTGCACACCGGGCACAGGGCCGCCCGTGTTACACAGTAGCTGGGTGGTTGGCAGGACTTCAGCTGAGCCGCAGGGAAGTGGCTGCCCCTTGGCTCTTCCCGGTGGGACACAATGCCCAGCCTGGGGAGAATACAAAATGCCACGAGCTTCACGGTCCAGAGGGGGATTAAAAGCTCAAATCCTGAGGTTTGGCTGCAGGAAAGCTGGYAGTACCAGGAGACCTGATTAGCAGTCACGGGATGAGGGCAGGGACAGACGGCCTGGACTGGGTGTCCTCACAGTGCTCCCCACTCCCAGAACAAGTCACCGACAGCACTTTTCATGCCATAAAATTCCACATATGCCAATCCACGCCACGGGAGCAAGGTCTAGAAACCCAATTACCCTGATAATTGCAGAATAACTAATCACAGTCATTAAAAAGTAAGTTCATGGTCCCAGTCTGTGTCCCACTGGATCCTGCATGGTAAAATTAGGGGATAATCCCCCCCTGCTGCTGGATAATGCACATGACTAATGGGGACACGAGCTAGCACTGGTGCCGGCAGGGGAAAGCTGGTGGTGACCAAAAGCTACAGGAAGCCCAGCACCCATCTGCCCCAGTGAGGACTCACCGCTCCAGGAGCATTCTCATGGGATTTCAGCGCCGGTGCCTGAGTATTGCCAAAACACGCATGTCCCAGAGCTCACGGCTGGGCCCCACCTCTTAAACAGAACACCACAGCCTCTTAAACAGCCCCCACCTCTTAAATAGAACCCTGGGCACCAGGGCAGGGATTCCRTGCTTGCTCGCTTGCCAGCCAGTGAGCTGGTCCGGCACTGGATGGAGCACTGACCCCCCTGCCGTGGCAGGAAGGGCAAGGGGSAAGGAGCAAGGGCTAACCTCCCCCGGATGCCCACTCCAGCACCGTGCCATGCCGGGGCCACTGCCAGCTGCGAGTGCCTGGACTCTGCCCCATCACCTACTTGTCCCCAAGCCGGGCTGGGGATGCCACCTGCAGCAGCTGCTTGCCATGGGTCAGCCCCCGCCATGTGTGCCGGGACCCCAATGGGATGTTTGCCACCCTTTGCTCCCCATTTGCTCCCTGCCATGTCCATCCAAGATGGATACACACATGCATCTCTGGCCCAAAGGAAACCATCCACACTAAATCCAGGATGCAGCCCCATGAAGCTGTTCCAGTGCTACCACTCCCAGGAGCACTGACTCCTAACTCCCAGGATGTGCATCCCCACACATGAAGGGAGGCCAGGCCAGAATCCATCTGGCCGGACCCAATTCCACCTCTCCAGAACATCTACGGAGCTGCTCTGTTCGAGGTGAGCAGGTATGAGTCCCAAGGAATGCTCCATCCTTCATCCCTAGTGCAAGCCCGAGTGGAGAGGGAGTGGGAGAGGAAGAGGAAGAAGAGGGAGAAAGAGGGAGGGATAGGGAGCAGAGCGCGGGCCGTTATCACCGTGTGAACCTGTTTATCACTGGGTTATCAGGGTGTGACCTTGACATGGATCACTGTCACGCCACACACCGCTGCCAGCCCGGGGTCACGGGTGACACGGGTGGCCGAGCTCAGGCTCAGCTCCCCGCACAGCCACGGACACGGCGGTCCAGAGGGGACAGCCCGGGGGGGCCGGGGGGATGCCGTCCCCCCAGCCGCGGGTCGGTGACACACAAGTGACACTGCCAAGGCACGATGCGTGCGGAGCTGCCGCGCCGAATGGAGGTGTGCGAATCCCTGGGGCACCCCTCCTAAACCAAATGGTGCGAAGCTCCTGAAAATACACCCTCGCCCACTACGTGGGCACCTATTTGGCTCCCAGCGCCAAACACCCAAGGGATGGGCGCTGCGGGGTGGTTTGGGGTGCGCGCGTTAGAGGAGGGTGTCGGGCGGGACGCGGCACCTGCTCACCCTGAAACAGGGCACTACGCTGGTGGCACCCCACATTCCCAGCCACCCGGGGGCATTCGCGTTCCCGACATCCCAGGACACTCCCGGTTCCCCCGCCCCCCGTACCTGGTGGGCGGCGGGCATGGGCGCTGCGGGGGATCCCGGGGCTCCACGGTGCCGCCCCCGCCGGATCCGCAGCGAGCCCGGGAGAGCAGGAGGAGGAGGAGGATGCGGGGGTACCTCGGGAAATGTAGTCGTGCCTCGTGTGCGAGGCGGAGCGGGGACTACAAACCCCACAGCGCAGCGGGCGGGAGGAAGGGGAGGAGGAGGAAGAGGAGGAGCCAGGCCTCCCATGGGGAGAGCTCCGCTGGCACTTGTGTGTCCGATACGGGGAGAAACTCCTGTGCGAAAGTATCGTGATGGGCTGGAGGACCCCCTTCTCCGGCTCCCCTCAGCCGGGGTCAGCTCCTCGCCCTTCTGCCGTGGCCTCTGGGCTGCGGGGTCCGGGGCTGCCGCCCGCCTCGGCTCCCTCCGCTGATTCAACTACCCGCAGCTGCTTGGATTTGTTTCTGCACCCCATTTGTTTCCTGGGGGTGGATTTGTTCCGGTCTGGGTTGTGCCACATCCCAGAGGGCCCTGAACAGCTGCTGGCTGTGCTCCAAGCAAAGTTCCCGAATCTTCTCTTCCCCCCGCCCAGCCTGGCAGGAGCCCCCCGGGATTTGCTTACGGGGTGAGTCCGGCCATCAGGACCGGGAGGGGCCGAAGCACGGCCCTGCACTTCTCCCGGAGGGAAGAGCCTCCCTAGAGGGATGTCAAGAGGAGGTGGAGCCCCCGGAGAATCGGGCCCCGGAGCTGGTGCCCCATCTCCCGGGAGATGACGCATCTTCCGAGAGTATCTTCCGAGGGCATCTTCTCTCCCCGCCTTTCCTCCCCCTTTTCCAGCACTCACCCTGCCAGAAGCAAATGCAACCTGACAGGGCTCGGCTATTCCGCTGAAATATTTATATGTTCCCGCCTGGAAGTGCAGCAGCAGGATCCCAGACGTCCGGGGACCGTCACACACACACACACACCCACCCACCCACCCACACCCCCCCCCACACACACACACACACACACACACCCCCCCCCACACACCTGCCCCACCCAACCCAGCCTGTTAGGGGCTCAGGCAGCCGCCTGGGTATTCCCACCGAGAGGCTTCCAGTCCCATTGAGCCCCCCAGCTGGTCCAGGGGAGGGTGGCCAGACCACAGCAGACGTCTCCGCCAGCTCCCTGTCCCCACCCTGACCCTCCCCCGGGCAGGTGGGACCTGTCTCTCCATCCCTCATCGCCAGGATGGTGGCACGGTTAGGTCCTTTCCTTATATGCAGCAGGATCTAGGCTCAGGGTGTGGGTCCGAGGTGATRCTGTGCACCCGGGCAATGCCAGGACCCTGGGGCAGAATCACCCCGAGTAGTGTCACCTGGGACCCCCACGCAGCCACCACAGGGCAGGAGCAGGGGCTGGGGCAGGGGAGGAGCAGGTTTAGGGCAGGAACAGGTTCAGGGGCTGTATTAGGGAGAGGGCAGTGGAAGGGCTGGGGCAGGAGTAAGGACTGAGTAGGGGCTAGAGCAGGAGCTGGGGCAGGGGAGGAGCAGATTTAGGGGCAGGAACAGGGGCAGGTATTGGGTCTGGAAGGGAAGGGACGGGGCAGGGGCAGGAAGTCGGGGGGCCGGGCAGAGCCGGGGCGGGGAGCCGGGACGGGCTGGGCTGGGCTGGGCTGGGCTGGGCGCACCCGCTCGGCTCCGGCTGCCACCGCCCCTGAGTCAGCCCTGCCGCTCCCCCCGCCCTGCCCCAGCCCTCCGTCCGTCCGTCCGCCCGCCCGGACACAGGTAGGGGTTTGCCTTCTCTGGGGCGCTGTGTTATGGGCGTGGGGGGCCCGGGACGGTGCTCCCTGTCCCAAAGGGGCACCCCGACACCCAGCGGGACCCGCATGGGTGTGGTAGCGGCAGCATCGGGACGAGGCGGCTCCCGGTGCGGCATCACTCCGGGAAGCGGGGGGCGTGCACCCACCGACCCAGTCCCCCGTGTCCCCCCCCCCCGTCCCCAGGAGGTTCCCCCGTGCGCTGCCACCTTCCCGTCTGCGCGACTTTGCAAGGCTGCTGGGAGTTTTCGGTCCCTGTCTCCCAGCTTTGCGAGGCTCCCTGGCTCTGCCGAAACAAGCCCAGAGTGCTGTCCCCACCTACGTACGAGTGGGGGTCTCCAAGGGGAGCGGCTTTCCAAACCTCTCCACTCGCCACTGCAGGGAAGAGTGTGCGTGGGGATGGGTGATGGTGGGGATGCTGCATGGCTTTGGRTGGGAACATCCCGAGGGGTCCCACGGTGTCTAGTGTGTGTTTCTGAGCCCTGGATGCTGGTTTTTGGGTGCAAGCACCCATGGAGTCCCACTAATGTCAGGCTGGTGRTCATTTATAAGCCCGGGCTCCGGGCATGCTGGTCACCAAGCACCTGCCGGTGCAAATGCAGCCCMAGCATCAGTGCCAGGGGGAAAAAGGGGTCCCAGGCCTCCAAACTTCCCCTGTAGTTGGGCAAATAACCTCCTGGGAACCCCTTTCCCCAGCCAGGACCTTTCTGTCCTTCTTCTGAGATTAGAATCATCATAGAATCACAGAATGGTTTGGGTTTGGGAGGGGACCTTAACGAGCATCTAATTTAACCCCTGCCCYGCCATGGGCAGGGCTGCCTCCCGCTCGGTCATTGGGCTGGTTCCTCAGCACGTGCCTCCAGGGGCTGGGGCAGCATTTATTGCCCATCTCCTGTGGCGAGTCCTCCCGGGGTCTGGGTGAGACCTTGCTGCCCCATCCCGGGGAGGGGGCCTGCGCCACCCTCCTCGCAGCAGCCCAGCCCTGTGCAGCATCCTCCGGCATCCGCTGCGCTGCRGAGCGTCCCCACCCCACGCGGATGCTGCACGGCCCCCCGGGAGTTGCTGCAGGGCGTCCCCCAGTCCTGCACACAGCGAACCCGGGGCGGATGGGGCAGCTCGGGGCCGTGGTGCTCCAGGGGCTCCCGTGGTGCTGGGAGTGTGGGTGGAAGCCGGCAGCTGTGGCATGGATAAGGTGTTCCAGGCTTTCCGGGCCTGGACGGTTCGTGCTGTCCATCCTTGTGAGAGGAGGGAGCGTCTGCRCGTCCTGAGGGATGCAGTAGCAAGGGAGCGGGTGGTCCTGGAGGGAGGTGCATGGGACACTGCACCCAGGGTCTTGGGTGGGCTGGCAGGTGGACGGGGATGCCCCAGGGTGGAGGGGATGCTTAGCAGCCTGCAGTGCAGGCTGTGAGGAAGCAGGCTGAGGATGGAGAAGCCCATGGGAGGTGAAGAAGTTGCCCAAAATCTCCATGACCTAATCCGTGCTTTCAAGGAGCATTTCCACAGTGGCCTGTGGGAGGATGTGGGAGGGAAATCCCTGAGCTCACACTAAATATCCAGGGCAGGTCCATGCAGATGCCAAAACCACTGCCAGACTGCTGGGGTGAGTCAAGTGATGCTTGGATCCATGGGGCTGTGGCAGGAGGCTCCAGCCCAGGTTAGTGGGTACTGATACAACTCCCAGCACCTTTCCCTTCTCTTTTTGATGGCCCCAGGAGTAGCTGGGCTTGTTTTGGGGCCCTGTACAGCGAGGCTGGGATGCTGCAGCCACCCCTGGGTGGACCCTTTGCTCCCAGCCCTGGGTAAGGAGCATCCTCCATCCTCCTGCCCTGTCCCAGCTCATGCCCACTGGCACAGCCATGGGTTGAAGCTCCCACCTTTCCATGCTGCACATATAGGTCCATTTTGATCAGATTGGCAGGAAAGCTGGGTGCTGACACCTCTCTGCCTGCTTGCAGGGAAGAAAACCTCCTTTTAACACAGAGATTCCCACCTGTCCACAAGGGGCTGTTTTCTATCAAGGAGGGAATATAGGATTTTCCAGCAGGCTGGGTACTCCTCTTTTGGGGAAAGTCCATCAAGTCTTGGCACATGGGTCAATGGGGATCCCATTGGAGCTATGGATAGTTGATGGGTTCCTAAATGAAACAAGGAGTGCAGGAATCAAAAGCTTTCTCCCCAAAATAGTGAAACAAAGGGCTTTGCATTTTCCACCTTATTTTTTTCGGTTACCTTTTCCTATGGGTGGACCCCAAACGTTGTCCTGTTTGCTGGGCAGGCTTTGTGGTGGGACATGTGGAAGAGAAATGCCATTCCCCAGGTGGGGTGGATATTCCCCAGGTGAGGAAGATATTCCCCAGCTGGGGGCATGCATTTCCAACCCCATTTGGTCTGGCAGCAGCCCATCACTGGGGTCTCATGGCATGTTCCAGTCCCTGACCTTGCCAGGGGAATGTTGGCATCATGTCCACCAACCTGCTGGGTGCACACAGTGGGAAAACCCAGCACTGAGCAGAGGAGGAGAAAGGATCTGCATGGGAAGGCAGCCAGCCAGCTTCTCCCAGGACAGGGTTAATCCTGGAGCTCCAGCTCTGGTATCCTATTGCTGGCTACTTTGGGTAAAAGCTTTTTTGGCTCTGTTTCAAGGGCATYAGGCTGGAGGATGACTCATGCATCCCTGCCACCAAGGAGCAAACCCTCTTGTCCCCACTTTCCCAGCAAAAGGTGATTTCTTGAAAATCCAAGTGCCCTAGAGGGCTCCGGTCGTGCTTTAGGGGACTCTAGTCAGCTGGGTTGGGAAGAGCTATGTCTAGGACTTGCTTGTCCTTAGGGAATCGGGCTGGTGACATCTCTGGCATGGGTGCTGGGTGATGCTGAAGCGCTTGTGTGGGTGTTCCCAGGATGGGGACCTGCTGTGGAGGGCGYCGGGACACATTGTTTGGAGGATGCTCTTGCCCCGTAACAGCCTGACTCTCATCCCTTTGTTCCGCAGGGAAAGAGCCACCCATCCAGCTGCGCCTCCACGCTCCCAACGCCGCCAGATGTGCCTCCACGTGGTGCTGCGCAGGGAACCGGCTCCGCAGGTAGGGAGGTGGGAATGGTCCCACCACAGGCCCGGGGCTGTCCAGGGCACTCCTGGTGTGATGGTGGCGCCTTCCTCCCCAGCGCAGGTCACGCAGGCCGGCGGCCGTTCCAGACCGGCTCCCTGCTGCTGGGGTGGGGTTTGTGGCCGCAACAGGCAGGGGGACAGCACCACCGTGGGTACAGGTGACACTGGGACACCACCGTGGACATGGGGACATCACCGTGGGTGTGGGGACGTCGTCACTGTGGGCACCACCATGGGGCTGTCCCCTTTTATCCGGGTGACGTTGGGAAGCTGGATGGTCTATGAGGAGGTGCCCGCTGCCCGTTGTGCTCTGAAAAGGATGAAAATGAGGACTTTTCTGGTGATGGCAGTGGGTGTGGGCATTCGGGGAACAACAACTCCCTTTTGTGCAGGCAGAAAACAGAGGTCCTGGAAAAAGTTTTGAGGTTTCAGGGTGGAATTAGGTCATGCCAGGCACCCCAATCCATGTCTGGAGTGACCCTGCTTGGGGCAGGAGCTGGACCAGAGACCTCCAGAGATACTGACTTGCTCTGTGCCTCTAGTTTTCCTTAAAATATGGAAATGATTCCTTATTTAAGGCTTTTATTGGACTGATATCATGAAGGCAGTGGTTTCGGGAGCCCAGGGTATCTGGGAAATGGAGCCCTTCCCTGTGATGGTGTGGGTCCATGGAGCAGGCAAGCCTATCCATGGTGGTTTCCACTGTGACTCAGTTTCCCCACCTGGAAAATATGTTTTTCTGGGGATCCCTCAGAATTCTTGCCTAATCCAGGAGGTTCACCAGGCTCTGCTGGGCATCCATGCTCCTTCATCTGAGGTCCAGGGTGCAATCCATACCCAGATGCCACACATCCCAGCCTTTTCCATCCTTTCCCTGGGTTGTAGCCTCCTCCTTCCAAGCATTTCTGGAAGCTATCGTGCCTGTCCTTATCAGCTCTCCCCACCTCGGAGTTTTCTGAGCAGAGCTGACAATATCCGGCGAGACATTTATCCCTTGTGAGCACAAAGAAGGAGTTTTCCAGCCCTTAAGCAATGGAACAGGGAACACAATAAAGAAAGGAGGCAAGGATAAAAAACACAACCCAGAAGAATGGAGAGTGGCACAAAATTTGCTGACCTCCTCACTCTCTGTGGCCTCTGGAGCAGAAGGAAAATGAGTTGGAGAGGGTTGGCTGTTTTTGGATGACCTTGGGAGCAGGACTGGGCTGTGTCCTTGGGCTGACCCCTGTTTTGGGGTGTTTTAGACAGAAACAGCCTCCTGAAGGACACTGGGTGGGCGTGGCCACGGGTGATGTCCCTAGTGGGATCTGCTGTGGGGCTCGGTGCCAACCTGAGTGCTTTGGCATGTTATAGCATTCCCAGTCGTTTTGGAGAGAGCGTGTTTGCCTCTCCAGATCCCATCCTGAGGAGCAGGACTAACCCGCTCCAATGGACCTAATGCTTCTCCAACAGTGAGGAAGGACCAGGGATTTCGCTATGGATAGTCCACCATCTCAGTGGCTGCTCCTTCAGCTTCCTACACCCACCGAGGACCTCTCAATCTTGAAGAAGCCTCAGCCCTTCACGGCCAGGGAGCGTTTTAGAAGTTTTAAGAGCTCACCAGATGTGGTTTTCCCCACAGAGACACCAGCTGCCATGTCCCCCTGCACAGGGCACTTAAGGCTTAGCTTGCTGTGACCTAAAAGTCTGCTTGTCCCCAAACCAGGTCTTCACCAGGTACCRGAACCCCCGGCGCCGCCTCCTCTGCCCTCGGGGATGCTGGGATCCCTCTGGGTATGCGGGGTGCTCCTGGGTTTGCCAGAGGAGGGAGGAAAAGATGGAATGTGGAGCTTCCCCCCCTCGCCAACCGATTTGTCCTCTAGGAGATTAGTCCCTTCCCTGGCTTACAGGGGGATTTGTGGCTGCTCCATCTGCTCCAGCCCAGCGGGTCAGCGGGTGCCAGGGAGGAGCGGCCGGAGCCCAGATGCTGTTTCTGCTCCCAGGCATCCCAGGAAACCCTTTTCTTGGGTATTTCTGGCTCTATCTGTTGGAAACGAGCAAAAAAATCCYTGGAGCTAGGCAGGTGAAAATCATTTAGACCCAAGAGTGTTTGTTGATGCAGCTGATGAAAACCATCTGAAGCAATGGCAGGTTTTTTTAATCTGCTTTTTAGCCTGGTGGAAAGCCTTGAGGATGCTCCAGGATCTCCCCTTTCAGCCAGGATAGTCCCAGGGAGATGATTTTGCTGTAAATCCACTTGTCCTTTGGGAAAACAGGCAGGCAGGTGGGGAGGAGGGCATCTCAGTGTGGGCTTTCCCACACTGCCGGGGATTTGGGGGGAAATAGGGCTGTTTGCTGGCTCACAAGTACTTTTAGAGCCAGGTTTTCCCGAGGGAAAACTGGGAGGCGATAGGGGCGATGCAGGGCTCTCCCTTTTCTTGCTCCATTGCTCCAGTCTYGTCACCAGGCGCCGGTTGAAGGTGGTGGGTAGTGAAGAGGCTGGAGGTGAGTTAGGGAAGAGCTTGTGACAAGTGGGCTTAGGGAGGCTGGATTTATAGGGACTGACTGAACTAGGTTTGTGGAAGCGGTGGGGGGGGGGGTTTGCTGGGTGATGCTGGGGGCTGGGGCATTGCTGAGTGCCATCCTGCTCCCGGGATGTGGGGACTGTGGGACACGGGAGCCTTTGCCCGTGCCCAGATCGCAGCCTAGAGCAGGGCTGATGTGCTGCTGGCCCCAGGAATGTGCTCCCTGCCATTCTGCTGCCTTTTCACCTGGTATGGGGCTGCATGGGACCCTGCAAGATGCCCCCAGCTCCCAGAAAACACCAGTTTCTCTTCTAACATGGCAGGAAATCACAAACAGGCGAGATTTGGGCAGCGTAGATGAGATGCCGAGGTACCAATGCCATCCCCCTCCAGCTCACCCATCCCTGCGGAGCCCCGGGGTGACCGGTTTCAGCCCCCCATCTCCGTTCTCCTTCCCTWGCTGTTTGGCCAGGAATACCGACGGAGGCTGCCAGGTGTCAGCTCGGAAATCTTTTAACTTTACCTCSTCTCCCCAAATGGACAATGTCTCCGCTCATTAGGTACCCGCCCAGGGGGCAGATGTCARCTCTGCTCATGGCTTTTCTCAGCTCATCTCTGCCCAGGCTCTTGACGGCTTCGGAGCGCTCAGGTCCCATCACGTCACCCGGGCTCTGCCCGCGGGGCTGCCCCCTCTGCCGGCCCGGCGGCACCTCCCCTCCGACCCCCACCCCGGGCTCGCTGCCTCCCCCTCCTCAGGAGCGGGGTTTTCAAGGATTTTTAGTTAAAAAGGCTGGAAAATCACAGGCACCGGTGACACACGTGTGTGTGTGAGAGAGAGAGAGAGAGAGAGAGAGAGAGCACGGAGCTGGAATTGGTTTTCCTTGCCCAGGCAGCGCCTGGGAGGAGAAGCCAGCTCTGAAGTCTGCCATTTGAGGCTGATGCATCCCGACAGCTTGTTCACTGGGACATTAAAATCATTGCCTCTGTCTGCGTAAAACACCCGGGAAGGCGGATGATGGGAACGCAGGTCAGGGCAGGATCGTTCTTTCCCCTGCACGGGGAGYGGCGGCGCCGAGAACCCCGCGCAGCAGAACAGAGCAGATCCCAGCCGTGAGGGGCTGCTGCATCCCGAATGGATGGAAGTGGGGTCCTCTCCAACAGGAAGGGGGCTGGCAGGCTGAGGGGACAATGTAGATGAAGCCACCTCATTGATACTCCTGTCTATAGCGTGTCAGGGTTTGGTGGTATGGTGGGAGAGCATCCCCATCCTGTCCCAKTCCCATCTCACCTCATCCTGTCCTGTCCTATCCCATTCCCATCCTGTCCTATCCCATTCCATCGTATCCTGTCCCATCCTCTTCCCATGTCATCCCATCCCAGCCATTCCCATTCCCATCCCCATCCCATCCATCCCTCACCACTGCACAGCATGTCTTCTGAAAGACCTTGAGTTTTCCCTGGGGGGTCACAGCAAACAAGAGGACACCTCCAAGCTTTCCATGCTCTCTGTGGAGCTTGGATCTCACACAGGTGCCCCATGGTCCTAAACATCCCAAGGAAGGTTCCTGATGGGCACAAACAGCCAAGGGCTCGCTGGTGAGGGGAAGCTGAAGTCCTGTGTTTGCAGGAGAGGCAGGATGGGCATTGGAGCAGGCTTTGGTATTGTTGGGAAGGGGGAGCAGTATGGAGTAGGGGATATGGGAGACCTGCTGGTATTTGGGATGGTAGGATAGGGCATCCTGCGCTGCCTGAGCAGAAGCAGGGAGTTTTCACATGCTGGGATCTGGGCACTCTGCTGTTCAGAAATGACTCCTTCAGCATCCTGAGTGATCCTTGTGAACATCCCTGACCAAACTTCCTGATGGGACGTAGTCCRTGAGAGCTATCAGGTGAGCTGGCCTTGCAGGGGTGGAGCGGTGCTCTCCACCATGGATCAGGAGATGGAAAGCTTTTGGTGGGATAAACTTGTTGGTGCCTCTCCTGGCAMCAATTCATGCTTCACTGGAGGGAACAACCAGGAAAAAAATATAATTGACTCCTTTGCTTGTACTGTCAGCTGTGAGGTGCAGGGGGTTTTGGCCATGCTGGAGGGAGRATTTGGGAGATGATGGTGAGGGCGATAGTCCCAAGTGTTGCTTGTCCATCTCATGGTGCCTTTTAAGACAATTCCTGAGTGCCTTGGATGGGTCACTGATGAGCAAGGAACCACTGTTCCTTGTGGCAGGTGCCACAGATCCACATCCACGTCTGGTGGATGGCTGCGCCCAGCAGAATCTTCCAGAAACAGCCCCACCAGAGATATCAGAGGATGCTTAAAGCAGCCAAGACATGCTTTGCAGCGCTGGGGTTTCTGTTTGAAGGCTGCTTTTRGGTTACTTCAGGTTCAGTCTTACCTGTGCTGGAACTGAGGTAGTCCCAGCATGGTGCCAATCCTGTGGGAGACACAAGTATGGATGTACCTGGAGGTCACCTGCACCTTAATGGCAGAGAAGACCTCGTGAGTGTGCACCTGGTACAGGACCACGGGATCATGGCTGGGATCTCACCTGCAGCTTGGTGGTGGAAGGAGTGTGACATAACAAGGAGCAGAGCTGCTGGGAGATGGACCAATATTTGATTAAGAAAACTGCCAGCAAATTCCTTAATTCTGTGTTCCCTGGATTCTAAGCCTTGTCTTGGGATAAACTCAAACCTAGGACCTCGAATACCAATACAAGTCTCTTCCCCYATGAATTTGTGAGCTCTGGGTTGCTGCTTTGTGCTCACAATGGCTCTGGGGAGAGGAATTGGGGTTTCCTTACAACCCCTTGTCCTTCCAGTATCCTAAATCCTTGCCTGAGCCCCCTTTTCATGGGTATGTTGATGAAGCTGATGCCACAGTCAGGATTTTCCCTTCTTTTTTTCAATCCTGGAGTCAGTGACCAGCAATTTGTACTGACTGGAATAAGACCAAGGACTGCTCTCTTCTGGGCTGATTTGCCCCTGTGCTTCCCTGTTCCCTGCATTGCCCTTGGCCATGGCAGCAGTGCTGGGAGGATGCTCTTGTGGATTCTGGGGCGGGGCTGGCTGGGCACCTCAGGGTGCTGAGATGTGCTGTCTTCCAGATCCTTCCTGGCCTCTTCCACTGCTGACCCCCAGCCCCACAGGATCCCCGACCTGTCCCTGCGGGTCCTCCAACGGTGAGTCACAGTTTGCARTTTCCATCCTTCCCAATTTTTTTTTTTTTGGCCGGAGTCCACGGGGCAGTATGTTACAATTACAGCAGTTACTGGGTTTTAAAATTTATCTGGCTTGTGTAGGCTCAGTGGAGAGGAGGGAAGTCCCTCAGGGTCCATCCTGGGACCTGTCCTGCTTGCAGGTGACACCAGTTCGGGATGCAGCYGCTACCTTGGAGGACATGGAGAGACCTATAAGATATTTGAGGGAAAAAACATGAATTCCGAGGACAGCTGGTTGCTGGGAGAGGCTGTACAGTCTCCATCCTTGGAGGTTTTCAACCCCCAAAGGGATAAAGCCTGGGGCAACCCACTCTGATCTTAGTGCTGATGTTGCTGTGAGCATCAGCAGGACTGAAGACTGACCTCAGGAGGTCCCATGGGCTCCCCTCCCACTGAGAAGCTCCTTCCCACGGCAGGGAAGTGCCCAGGTCACTGGGGATGAGCGGAGGTTGCTGAGTCACCGGGAAGAGGAAGGTTTTCCTTGTTAACACACAAGGTGCCCCAGCACATTAAGAGCAGCACCAAGTCCAAGCAAGGAGTGGGGTCTGTAACTCACCCACCCTGCTGCCCAGGGAATATTTTGGGCAGTGGAGAGGTTTTCCTGCCCTCTGGCATYGGTTTATGAGCAGCTGAGGCTGCTCCATTGATTGTATTGATGGGTAGTGCATGCCCCAGTTAACTTATTGGGAGCAGCAGCAAAAGTACAGCTGGCACCCGGCACCCATGGCACCGAAACGTGCTGGATTGTTTCCATCGCCGTTGGATTTCTGGAGGAAGCAGACCCCTGGCCCCTGCTCCCCATCCACAGCTGGGCAGGACCACAGGCAGGTGACCGCAGAGGAGGACCACTGGGCTGTGGTCCCAGGGATCCCCTCCTCCACAGGATGTTTTTCTGTGGTTGATGGATGCTGAGGATCTGCCCAAACCTGTTTGGAATGTGGAGAAGAATATAAGTAGTGCTTGCCTACCCCAAACACAACCTGCAGGTGATGTTCCTGATCATTTTCCCCCACCCCCAACCCAGTCTGTGTTTTATTTCTCTCTGAAGTTCACATTGAGCAGCTTTGGTGTGTCTTTCCTCTGTGCCATCCCTTAACCTCTGCTGTGTCCTGGTCTGCAGGCTCGTGCCGTGGACTGCTGGGTTCTCCCCCACGCTCAGCATGCCCTTTACTGGTGCAGCCAGACCCTCCCAGGAATCACTCTGGAGCTCGAGGCCATCCTGCAGGGTAAGGTAAGGTCCTTTCCAAATCATACAATCCCAGAATGCTTCGGGTTGGAAGGGACCTTAAAGCTCATCTTGTTCCACTGCCCTGCCATGGGGAGGGACACCTTCCACAAGCCCTGTCCAACCTGGCCTTGAACACTTGCAGGGATGGGGCAGCCACAGCTTCTCTGGGCAAATCCTGGGAGGGGTCTTTGCATCTCCCTTAGGCTATGAAACACCTGCAGGGAGGATGCTGGGGCCTCTCTCCTGCATCCGTGCAGGTCTCCCATCCCGCCGTCTCTGCCCTCGCCGCCTGCTTTCCGCCACGCTGGCCATTCCATTAAAACCAGCTAAAGATCTAAGCTGGGAAGTGCATAGGCGAGGTGATTTTCATCAGTCACTCTGCTTTTGTGACCAAAATAGATCTGCATTGGCCCCAGGCCATCGTGTTGTCCCAGGCATTGACTGGCACGAATGGATGGCGGGGCAACATTTTCCATTAGCAAAGAGGAGGACACGCRTCTCCGAGGGAGAAGACAGCTCCATAAAGCAGAAATGTTGTAGTGACAGACAAACCCACTTCTCTTTTCTCCCATTCCTTTCAAAAGTGTCACTTATCCCTGTTTTCTGCACGGAAAACGCTGGGAGAGACCTGCCAGAGGAAACACCCTACACCTGCAACACGATGGTGTATTCTGGGTAAGGGGATGGAGGTTTCCCAGAGGAGCTGCAGGTGACTCAGTAAGGTGTAGCGAGGGTAGAACTTGCCAAAAAAACTGTGAGGAGCTTTATCCATGGCCACTGGTGGGTGCTGGTTGTGTCTGGTCTGAGGTTTCTGCCATCACTGTCTGCAGCTCCATCTTGCTATGGGCAAGCTCTTACAAACACGTCCATCTGTAGAGGGATTTTTGGGGCGGGAGGGCCCTGAGCTGAAGAAAGGGGGAACTTGGAGGTGCATCCCTGGAGGTTCATCCCTGGAGGTCCCTGCCTCTTCCCCGCTTGCTGGCATCTCCCTGAGCATGGCAAGTCTTGGGGAAGGGATCCCCCATCGCCAACCCCAGGAAAACTGGGACATATCTTTCCTGGGGCAGCTGAGTGTCCAGTCTGGGACCATGTCCTCAAACTGTCCAGCAACTGCATTTCATTCTCTGGCTTTAGAGAAGACACTTTGCTGCAATAATTGGTCATTAAGGCTTCATTTGGGTGAACATCATGACATCCCACAGGTTCCATCTTCTTCCCTCCAGAAATGTCTCTGACATCATTTTTCTGCCTTCTCATGCTTCCTGTCCAACATTCCTCTTTGGAACTCAAGGGTGATCCTGTGTGTTTTTATAGAAAAACTACAGATGAGGGAGACACCTGGAAGAGTACAAGGTGGGATTCTGGGGGTTGTCCTGTGCAGGGCCAGGAGTTGGACTCAATGATCTTTGTGGATCCAGCTCAGGATATTCTAGAACTCTTATTTTGGAGACCACTTGACACAGGCAAAACTGCTGCTGCTCCATCTCCCATCCAGGTGATGGGATGGGTGGTCACTGCTGTTTGCTGGAAGCTGGAGATTCTGTGGGGTTAGCAAGGTGTAGGGGTGTGAATTGCCCATTCCAGCAAGGGAAAAAGGCTGTGACACGTGGCTCCAGGGTGGTGTTGGGAACGTGCCTGCCAATGGCAAACCATTTCCCAGTTTGACCCTTCTGCTCAATCGGAACTTGAAGGTGAACGAGCAAAGCTCACCCATCGATCCGGGACGGGCTGATGAGCGCCATGCCCTGTGGAGAGCTCGGCCCCCAGCGCCAGCTCCCTCTCTCCCCCTCTTTTTCCTGCCTCCCCTTCACGCCTTTCCAAAGCCATCAGTCAGAGCGTAGCACCCCAGGCCGCCGACCTTGCTGGGGGCCAGGGGGACAACATATAGGTCCCTGCGGAGAGCTGTCCCACTGTCTGATGGGCTTCTCCCAGCTGCCACCGCCGCCTCTGCGCTGCCGGTAAGCCTGGCATCCGCCTGCCATCCGCTGGGGGTGCGGGGAGGCACAGGGCAAGGCAAAGGGCTTGGTACCCTCGGTGCCAGGAGCCACATTTTTCATAGGGAGTGACGTTATCTGCTGAGCCGTGCGCTCGTTCTCCTGGTTTAAGGGCTCTGGTGTCTTCACATGGGCAAAATACAACTTGAAGCGTCTCTGTGCCGCTCTGATCTTTAGCTAAAATGCCAGGTAAAACTGGCAAAGTGTATTTTTTAGACCCATTGTGAAGCAAAACCTGATTTGAGGTTGGAAACTTAGAACTTGTTTTGGCTAATAAGTAAAAGGGTGAGGTTTGGGGGGAAAGAAGATGATGCGCCTTCCCTTTGCGTCTGCCGTGCTTTAGCCACAGATTTTTTCCCCGCAGCTGAAAATAACAAACCATTTTAATCTAAGTATTGCTTGTTCTGATCTTTTAATCCAGCTTGCTTTCTATCGGCACAGCGGCCTGAAATGATTTATCCGCCTGCCTCTCTATTATATAATTATTGGGAAGATTACTGGAGAGCCAGCTTTAGCTTCTCTGGGGAAGGAGGAGGGGGCTGGAAGGTGGGGGGTTTCCTGGAGTCACAGAGTCGTGGAATGGTTTGGGTTGGAAGGGACCTTAAAGCTCATCTCGTTCCAATCCCCTGCCATGGGCAGGGGACACCTGCCACTGGAGCAGGTTGCTCAGTTTCGTTCTCTCCTGTTGCACTTTGGCCACGAAAGGGGGAAGCAGCGAGCTGAGTGCTTTGGGCTGTGTCCATAGTTTGCATTTGAGTGTGGAAAGTTTCTCCCTCAATGTATATTTGTTGGAATTATGCCCCATGGTCTGACTGGTAGCTGGAGGAGCATGACCCTCCGAGCCAGAGAGGGTTTTGGGTGAAACCTTGCACTTCTCTACACTGTTTGGGGCATTTTATGGCTGTACTTGTGGTTTTGGGAACGGTATGGTGTAAAAGTCTGGCCTTGGGAAGAACCTGGAATTAGGAGCTGTGCTCCTGATGCTTCCCATCCCTGTGCAGAGCTGTGGAAGGGGAACATCCGCAAGGAAGAACCAGCATTTGGGACATGGTGGTAATGCTAAGAAGGGCTGGAGATGGCCATGGCTGTTTTGCCACAGCCCAAGCTCAGCTGGTTCTCCAAGGAGCCTTAGGTGTCACTCCTGGATAAGAAGAGGTGCTGTTGGGTGATGGGGTGGCTGGGAACAGCTGCTTGCAGAAGTGGCATCACTGACATCCAAGGGCACATGCCCGAGGTAGATTTGGCTGGAGCTTTCAGATGAACAGGCATATCCCTGGCATGGAAAGATGGCACAGCCAGGTGGAGACTTGGGTTGCCAGAAAAATGCAGCTTCTGACTGGTGCAACCCATGGGGCTGAGCTTTGATGGAAAAAACACAAGGATGTCTGGGACTCCAAAAATTCCTTTTCTCTTCCCCAAATTGAATGCCTGGACACTGGTGGGCTGGTACCTGCCCTGGTTACCGAGGGAAGGACAGGAGATGCTTGTCCTGTGGACCTTGGCTAGCTGGGATGTGGTGGCTCAGAGCTGGGACAAGAAGAGACCCCCCCAGCACCAGTCAAAATCAGGTATTGGGAGCAGTGGCTTGGCTTTCCTTGCTCCACAGGGTCTCAGGGATGTTTTTGGGGTCCCCAGAATTGTGCTGCATTTCGGGCTTGGTGAGTCTGTATGGGAGGACATKGAAACACCCTTTGAGCCCGGCGTGGCCATGGGGTGGTGGGAGTAGGCGATGCCCACCTGGCGTGTGCCATGCTCCCTCCACTGCTCTTGATCCTGCTTCCCAGAAAGCTGTTTCAGCAGCCCCCCTGCCTCTGAAGGAGGAGACTTGTCATCTCTTGGAGCAGTTGTTTGGTGCATCAGCTGGGAGGGCAGCAAAGGATGGGAACAGCTGAAGAGGGGTCAGGAGCAACACGGGGGCACAAGATCATCTGGTTTGGGTGGTGGAGCAGTTGTAACGCATCCCGTTCCTCCAGGGAGCCGGCTGAACTTTGGGATGTGCAGGCAGGGCTTCAGCCTGCTCCTTCCCGCTGTGCTGCTGCCTCTGAGATGGAGGGTTTAGCACAGCCCTCCTGTCCCTCCCAGAGGCTCCATCCCTGTACTGGGTGGGCAGGCACCCTATAAAACATGCCCAAATTTCTCCCTGCACACRGGCAGCACACCGGAGCTCATCTCGTGCCGAGCTCCTTTCTGCTTCTTGTTGGAAGCCTTGGTTGGTTTGCCCTCATCGCCTCGAGGCATCCGGATTTGCTCAGTGGCCTTTAAAAAAATAATAAAAATAAATAAATAAATCAAAGCCCATGAAATGACAAGAACATCAGCAGTGGGTGCATCCCCCTTTCCAGCAAACCCAGGGATTTGGGAGAAAATAGGTCACGTGCTCTTCATCCCGTGCCACGTGGTGGATCTCCCAGGGCCAATGGGGTTGGGAGCCCTTCTGCGCCGAACGGCGGAATAAAAAAAAAAAAAAAAAAAAATCACTGGGATTTTTTTTTTCCCCCCTGTAGCATTTTTCATCCTTTCCAAACGTGAAAAGACTGGCCATCTGTCTGGATCCCCCTCCCGCCAAATCGGCACGAAAGCGGCTCTTTGGGAAAGGTAAGGAGATTTAAGAGATTGTCTTGGTGGAAGACCACCCGCCGCAGGCGACTTTTCCTACCAGTGTAAGTCAGGGAAGAATTCTGGAATGAGTCGCGTCCGGTGGGGCTCCGATGTGGGTTGGAAGAGCTTTGAATGCTTAGGAGCAGTTTTAAGTGAATCTCTTGTAGAGAGAAATTTAAGTCTCTGGCAGAGCGAGGCGGGATTGTGGGACACATCGGGGCGCGAGCAACGGGATTCCCTTAAGTTAACGGCTGCTCCCCAAGTCTGTCCTAGGAGATGCTTGCAAAATATTGTTGGGAAATTATTTTGCCGAATATTTTTTTTTTTTTTTTTTGCAAAATTGTTTTGCCAAATATTTTTTGCAAGTTAATTTTGACAGAGCTTGTTGCAAATTTGTTTTGCAAAATTGTTGTTCTCGAAGTGTGCGCTTCCTTTTAGTTAAATTCCATTGTACCCATGCCTGGCAGCTAAYGCCAAAGATTGTTTCCCTGGGTCAGGAAGCGTCCATCTCTTCCTTAACCAGTATATCCAGCTATTCCTAAATTCTGTGATTTGCAGCTCAGGCTTTGGACAGTGTCATTTGTGTATGCGCTTGGGTGGGAATGGCACAAATGGAATTGCYTTCAAGAAACGGATACTAAAATAACATGGATGTTAATCATGTCTTAGTCTGGCAATGTAATAAAACCCTCAACCCTTATTCTTTTAATTTTTACCTTCTGCTTCCATTTCCATTATTTTTTTTTATTTTTAAGTATTTTTAGTTTTTAATTCCACTATATTTCCAAATTTTTAATTTTTTTATTTTAAATTCTGTTCTATTTCCAGTGTTTAAAAAATATTTTTCATTCCATTCCACTTCCATTCATTTTTAATTCTCTAAATACTTTTTATTTTTCAATTCCACCCTATTTCCATTCATTTTTTTTTCCTTTTCCTGAGGATATTTGATTTGGAGAGAGGAATACCTTTTATTATGATGCTCCCTTTGTTTTCTGTTCGCCTTCACATACCCATTTTCCTCAGGGTGTCTAAATTCTTCCTGATACCATCATGTTTCTGTTGCATTTTCTTTGGTTTCATCATCACTTTATAAGTAGAAAAGTGAAATATTAGTGGCAGAGGTTGTAGAGGACTTAAAAGCTGTTGAAATCAATCCCAAAATATCACCTCCTTTTTGTAAAGGGAAGATATTCTTGGATATGTTTTTCTAATAATCTCAGTTTTCTGGGATAATGTAATTTGAATATGAACCATCTTGGAAAATCTGATTTTATTAGTAGGAAGTCACGTCTGGCTTAAAAATAAACCAGAAACTGTGGCTCAAGGACATTGTGTTTAAGTTTCCATAAAATGATTGACCTTTGTTTTGACAGATGCAAGGACAGATGCTGGGCTGCATTTTCATACAGAAATCGAACCCTGAATTTAAAAAAATAGGCATTTTTTCCTAATAGCTGGGGTTTTGCTCTTAATGCAGAATTCCAGAATAATTCAGTAATATTTCCGAAGCTCTTAATCTCAGACTTCCCGCCTTCTTTTATGGATTCATTTATATAAATATTTTCAGTGTTCTCACATACAAAAGSAAATTTTTATTCTTGGGAAATAATTGTAGGAAATGTTCTTTTAATCTTGCTGAATTAAGAGGACATTTATTTTTCCAAAGAAAAACGGTCATTTCGAGGTGGGGATAAAACACTGCTGGTCAAGGCGGAGGGAAAAATCCCTCTCTAAGTCCTTTCAACATTATTTTAATGCCTTCAAAATGGCATTAGAGAAGCTGCGGGAATGTAGCRCGTAGGATGAAGAGAGAGGAACGCTGTCGGGATCGGTGGCGGATGGAGCAARCCCCCTTAGTGGTGGCCAGCTCCTATTTGGGGTGGACCAGGGGGCACGGGGAGCTGCTCACCCCCCACCCTGTGGGATGCTCCTCCGGGTACCAGCCAACGATGCTGCTTTGGTGGTCCCAGGATTGCTTTTCTCAGGGGATCGATTTTTTTTTYCCCCGGCACCCTCTTGGAAAATGGGTGTTTGCTGTGGAACAAATAGAGAGGGCACCTTGCCGGCAGCGTGGCTCCCTGTGGCAGGGGGGCACATGCCCGGCATGCTGGGATGAGCTCGATCCCGGTGGCGGTGCAGCGCTTGGAGCGCTGGCTTTGGAGAAGCAGAGGGTGGTTTCCAAACCTGCGGGGTGACCCCTCTGCCATCGAGCCGCCCGTTTCCTGCAGCGTGAGGGAGGGTGACAACCCCCATGACATGAGTCTGCCCGTTGTCTGCAGCTGCTTTTTGGCAGCTGAGTTGGAAAGGGAATTTCAAGGCTTCCCCAATCCGTGAGGGCTGTCTCCATCCATAGAGCTTTTTTCCAGCTTCCTGCTGAAGGCGTCCGTCCTGGTGCTGCAATTGCAGGCACACATGTATCTGGTTTCATTTATTTAATTTGGGTTTTGCTCGGTGAGCTGGCAGCGGGCAGGGGGTGCACCCTGCTGGCACCAGACACCCTACACCCCACGGATGCGGCGTCAGAGCTGCCTGGATACCACCCATGGCAGAGGCAGGTCATGATATTGGTGGCTCATCCTCCACGGATTTTGACAGAGAGCCGCAGCCCTGCAGTGATGGAACCACTGCGGTGGCTGTGCCCTCGCCGCCAGGGCCAGGCTGGGGACAGRGGCAGTCATGATCCCTTCTCCAGCAGGGCCAGTTCACCCATTCCCTCGCCGGGGTTTGGCTCAGCGTTGAGACCCGAGGTTACAGAGGACCTACCACAGGGAGAAGGGGAGAGGAGAAGGCGGCTCTCCTTGATTTTAATCGGGGTTGAGGTTTAGCTGAAGTGAAAACAGATCGGGAGTGACAGTTTTGGAGCCTGCTGTCAGGGTCTGAGCGCAGCGCGCCGGCGATCCACCCCCGGACGCCGAGGGCCCCCGTCCTCGTCCTCCCCAGCCGGAGCCGGGAGAGCCAGCACCGCGGAGCGCGGGACGGGGACCGTGCAGCCCGGCCCCACCGCTGGCACGGCCACCGGACAGCGTCGCCACACGCCGCCCCTGCATCCTCCCTCCTCGCAGTGCTTTGGGCTGGGGACAATGTCAGGCAGGACACGGCCTTGTGGTGGCCATCGGCCACCGCCTCCTCTGGCCCCGTGCCGGTGGGTGCCTGAAAAAGGAAGGATAGGGTTAGTCTGCGTCCTGRCTGATCCGCTCGGGATGCTGGATTGCTTCTCCAGGGCAGGGAGAGACAAAAGTCTCCCTTCCCATGTCTCCTGTCAGTCTCCCRTTCCCAAAGAGCATCTATGGCCAGGGTGAAAGTCATGGGTTTGGGCTTGCGGACAAAGAGCACTGGATCCAACTGGGATTGATGGGACCAGGTTGGTTATGACTCCCCCCATTGCCCTCGCTTGGTCCCTTGTGTTTTCTGTGCTGYAGCTAATCTGTCCCTTATGTCCCCAGCATGACAGCTGGGGGGAGTGGGAAGACCTGTTCCCCCATCCCTGGATCAGGACTTGCCCCAGGTGCTTTGAGAAATTGGGTGTCACTTATGAGAACAGCCCCAGCCCCCCATGTTCCTGTCCACCAGCGCCTGGACAGACCCCTCCAGGGCAGCCCATGTGCTCCAGACCTCATCCCTGTTTCCAGGGATTAGAGAAATGGAGATGGGATGAGATGAAGCAGTAGATTGTTTCGCTCTCAGGATGAAGGGATTTGTGGACTGCCCCCAGATCAGTAGATTGAAAATGGAGGGAAGTAGATTGAAAATGGAGGGAAATTATTGGGATGATGCTGCCTGTGGGATTAAAGCCAGGGCAGCCAGCAGGCTCTGGAGGAGGAGGGGAATGAGGGGGATTGCGGGATGACTGCTGCTGTGCACTGTGGAGGGATGCTCCTGGTTGCATCCTCATCTGTTTTGGAGGATGCACTGGAAGGTGGGTGCTTTCCCAGGTCCCTGGAGGGGCTCTCCTCTCAGCTGTCTCCCGAGCTACAAGGATGCTGGGAATGTGCCTGGAGCTTTTTGCAGTTCTGTGCCTCTCATTTCCAGACTTCTGGAGGAGAAGCCATTTGTCCCTGGAGCTCTACACATCTCCTTGTGGTTTCTCCTTTATGAGAACCCAGCATGGGTCTGTGGCCATGACTATCCTTTTTGGGGAGTCCTTTGCATTTCCCTGAAAAATAGTATCTAAAAATTGGCACTTGGGGGACTAATATTTGACTGTCTGACCCCTTGGGGTGTGTTTCCAACTATGCTGGCATCTTTTGGGCAAGATATGGGTCCTTTGCAGCTGATGCGTGACTGGCAGAGCATTCCTGGGTCATCTGTGGAGGCATCTCCCACTGCGAGGTGGCACCTCCTGGCTCCCGTTCGTTGGCCTCTGGCTGGGGGGAAAAAAGCCTGAATTGGGTGCRTTCCTGAAGCATGTCTGACCCTGAGCACGGCTCAGTGTCAAGGTTATAAGTGTGGTTGTCCAACAGAGATGAGCTTTATTTGCAAGTATGTGAATGTTTGGAAAATTTAAACAAGGGTAACTGGCAGGATGTGTGGGGAAGCTTTTTTACTGGATCTTCTTCAGTGCATCTTAAGCCCCTCACTCAAGRCCCTGTTTCCCAACATCCCCCTGCCCTGCAGAGCCCTGGTTCTTCCAGCCCTTCCCCATGGGGCCRTGTTTGCTGGCCCCAGGGATCTGGGGTTGCTCTCTGCTGGCTGGATCTCCYGTGAAGACCCACTTCACCATTCCTGGTTTCCTTATGCAGATCCTGCAAGTCAGCTTGTCACTCCCAGCCRCTTTCAGGTGGATGGGGAGCATTTCCTCTGTTTCTGTGCACTTAATTGCACACAGTTAAGTTCAGTCCTTTGCCTTGCAGGATTCCATCTTATTTTCCTCACATTGCCAAGCTCATTTTGGCTTCTTGCTCTGCTCTCCAAGAGTTTCTCCCACCTGGGTTGTCACCTGGCATTTTAATAGGAGTGTCCCGTATCGGTGTTTTGGAGGGGTTTAGAGCATTTCCCAGCCATTTTCCAATGGTTTCATCCACCCCAGCTCCCTTCACAGTTTCTCCACTCTCCAGTGGGCTCGGTCCAGCCACCCTCTGCAGCACTGCTTGTGGTGCTTCCCCGAGTCTCACTGGCACATTCAGGGATGCAGACATGGAGTGTGGCACTAAAGCACTGTGTTTCTAGTCTCTGCAGTGCCAGGCGATGACGTTTCAGGTTTGGGATTTTTTCCCATGGCTCAGATGCTGCAGCAGAGCCCGCCTCGCTCTGCAGTGCTGAGCCCCGCGGCAGGGTCCAGGCTGGGGGGGCAATGCGGTGCCGCTGGCTCTGCCTTCTTGGGCTGGCTGGGACACCTGGCATGAGCCAAGACCAAGCTAATGCTTGGTCCTTGCTGGACCATCAGYAGCTCTGATGGATGCCCTCGCTCCCAACCTCTCCAAAATAATAACTTGAGCATGGAGGGACAGCCAGTATTTCAGGAAAAAACTGTAATGGGTTATTTTTATCTATCCTTTAATCTGCTGGCAAACCAAAGGAGAAAGAGTGATGTTTCTTATCCCAGGAAATGTTATTTCCTTGGCAGTCAGAGTCTTGCTAAAGGTTCACAGGTATCTGAGGGTGCTCTTGGTCACTGAGTTGTGATGGAGCCGGCTGCAGAGAGCACTGGCTTTCGTCACCTCATGGGGGGAAATTTCTGATGCACTTATGCAGTTTGACATTCATTGAAAATACTGTTTTTATTGGCAAAATGTTCCAAAAGTAACTAACAGGGTGATTTGGAAGAGGCTGAATTAAAGCACATTGTTCCCTCCCTGCTCACCCCAGCCTTCCAAAATTAGCTTTAATTAAACAAATTAAATGAGGACCCGTTATTCTTCTAATAACTCTAATAATTCTAATAACCTTGTTGAGGTGGTGGTATAACAGCTTCAAGCCACTGGTTTTGCTCAGGGTCCCACAATCAAAAAGCCCAGAAACAACCCAAACAAGGTTTCCTGGCTTTCCTAAGGGCATCTAATACCCTGCTGCTACTACACTGCATTTCCCTTGCTGGTCCGTGTCTGACCTGCTTGCAACACTGCAGCGGCGTGTGTGAGTGAATGGGAATTCTGCAGATCCTATAGATCTCTGCAGATCCATCTCTCAGGTWCCTAAATTTCCTCTAAACCTGGGAATTAACATAAACCTCGAGGTTTTGTCTCCTGCAGATGTATCAGGGTGCAGAGGTAGGTGCTGTCATCCTGCTGTCGTGTCACAGCGGGGAAAATGATGTTCCAGACCATCATCCTGGGGAGRTTGGTAGGGAAAAGCTGCAGTTTTATCCACTGATCTTCACACAAAAGATGGTGATAATGGCRTTGCCATCACAACAAAAGGAGTCTTTCTTCCCAGACTGGGCTTACCTTGGTGGAGTCTAAGGCCTGAGACCAGCTTGGGGGGTGCACCAGCTGAAGGAGAAAACCAGGAAAGCAGTTGGGAATTTCCTGGAGGGGAGGGCAGGCGTTTGGCTGAGATGTGGCTGAGCCCACTGCRGTGTGACAGTGCTGGAGCTCTGCGTCATTGTACCAGTGGAGATGTTCAGAGCAAGAGGAAATGSCCTCACATTGTGTCAGAGGAGGTTTAGATTGGATATTAGGAAAAATTTCTTCATGGAAAAGGTGGTCAGGCACTGGCACCTGTCCAGGTGCAGTGGTGGAGTCACCATCCCTGGAAGTTTCAAAAAGGGTGTTGCTGTGGCACTTGGGGRCATGGTTTAGTGGTGGACTTAGTGCTGGGGGAATGTTTGGACTCGATGATGTTAGAGGTCTTTTCCAACCTAATAATTCTGTGAGTCTATGATCTCACCTGAAGGAGAGCAGAGAAATGGGATCAGGTGGCYGAGCAAGAAGCCTCCAGAGATGCCTGCTGGGAGGGCCAGAGCAGGGACATTGGTCTCCCATGATGCTGGGAATGATCACGGGCAGGGGAGAAGCAGGAATATCCTGCTGGCTGATGAACCAAGAGARCATGGGGCGTGTTTTTTGGTTAGAGATATCTAAAATATTTCCACTGAAACTGGAGAGTAGAGAGGAGGAAAGGTCAACCAAAAATGACTACAGTTGTGGAAAATGGCAGCAGCTGGAATTTATTCCCAAATGGCATTTGATGGCACTCATGTGGCCTCTCACAGCTTCATCTTGCAACAACCAAAGCCCGCCGGTGGCTGGTGCATTTCCATTCTGTTTGAGGGAATGCTTGACTTTGGGTTTCTGCCTGTTTTTTTTCCCCTTCCACCCCCGTCCTGACCTGGCCAGACTGCGCCGTCGTCATAATCCCGAGCTGGCTCCGCTGCCGAGCTTCCCAGCCGCTAAAACACAACACTGGAAATCGCCGGATTAGGTCTTAATGGCAGGATCAAGTCAGCGGGAGATGAGTGGGGAGAAAGCTCCTGCTTACGCAGGTGGACAGGCAGCACTCCTCAAGAAAACAGGCTGGAAAGCCTGAAATGTCAGAAAAACATCCTCTTTCCTGGCTTCTCTGGCTTTTCTCTGCATTTAACACGTCTTTCATTTTCCAAAGGTCAGAAAACCCTGGTCTGAGGTTTGTGAAGACGATACTGAGAGGTCTAGAGGTGTTTAAACATTTCCTCCCTCGCAGGGGAAAACGTCGTCTTAAGTGGTGGATGTTCTGTCCTAGATGTTAATTCCCAACACTAACTTCTGCCAATCCTATTGGAAATCCTGGCCGTGGGATGTCGCAGTGTGCTGGGGATGCTGAGGGTTTGTGGTTGTGTTTAACACCTGAGCTGGTGAGGCTCCTGGAACACCAAAGAGCCTGGGAAGTATGCTGGATGTTTTCCAGGGTGGCATTACCACTGAGCAACCAAGATGCTCCAGGGTAGGGTCTCRGGGGTGATCCTTTGGGAAGGGGGCACAGCAGGGATTGCACAGACCAGTGCCCTGCCCACCCTGCTCTTTACCTCATCAAGGGCTCTTGGTCAACAGAGCTCTGGGGTGTTGGAGTTTATCATCCTATACTGACCAAGAGAATTTGTGGCTGCCCCATTCCTGGAAATGTTCCAGGCCAAGTTGGATAGGGCTTGGAGCAACCTGGTCTAGTGGGAGGTGTCCCTGCCCATGGCAGGGGGTGGGATGGGATGAGCGTTAAGATCCCTTCTAAACCAAACCATTTTGTGATTCTATGATKAACCTGTAAAGAAAGTGTGATTTTCTGGAGGCCATGTGAGGGATGAGGGAGGTGATGGAGACCTTTTCCTTTGTGTTTGCTTGGYGGTGCCTGTGAACTTTCCCTCCAAACCTTTCAGGGAGGGGCTGGGTTTTGCTGGTGGGGCATCTTTGCGCAGAGTTGTCCTCTCTGTTTGTTTTTAGGCAGCTTGAACAAGACATTGCAATACTCCCCCAAAAAATACCTGTATGAAGCAAAGGCTCGCTCACATGTGGCTCATGCAGCCAGGGAGCCCTAGGAATTCATGAGAGGAGGAAAAGGAGGACAAGGGCTGGCTCCAGCAAGCACGGAGCCAGCAGTGTCCCCCAGCTGCTGCAGGGACACGGGCTCTGCTCAAGCTCAGCTGAGCCCYCTGCTATCAGGGATAGCATCCCTGATATGATATCAGGGGGATGATTCCAGAGATCTCATCATCCACTTTTCCAGCTCCTGTATGGAAACTAGGCTGGAAAACAAAGTCCAGCCCAGAGCTYCATTTCCCTCCTCCTATTCTGCTTCATGTGCCATTTCCTGTATGGGAGATGATTGTGTTATTAAATTAATTTAATACACAGTGTTCAGATTTCCCCTAATTAGAAGGGTTTGCTCAAATTTTAGGAAAGTGTYAGTATTTGTGAGGTATCAGCAAGCATAAATGCAAGAGCGCCAGCTGAGGCAATCACTCCAGCCTCTAAAAAACGGGAAAGGAGAAAAACTGGAGTGTGTATGTTTGCATGTGGGGAGGAAGACTCTTCCTTATGTTCTGGGTTTCCATTTTACTTCCTCTTTCTTGGTCACTGGTGCCTGAGCTGCTTGTTCGGACATAGGGAATTCCTGATAGATTAAGGAAATTTCCCAGAAGTTAATATACTTAACCTCAAAACCGAGGAAGAACCAGATTGCTCTGAGAACWAATGATGTCTCCTCCAAGCACTCTTGCAAAGGCAGCTGCAATTAACAGGCCCAGTTATTGTGGAGTGGGATCATCCTTTGGAAAGGCATTGTCCAGCTGTTTTGGGGCAGATCTCCCCTCGCTGTGATGCAAAGACTTTYGGCTGCTCCCCGTGCATGGAAGGAGGATGCTTCTGTCCTCCACCTGTGGTTGCCCAAGTGTGATGCTTGGCAGAGCCTGGCTTGGCTTGCTGTGCAACTTCCCTTTTGGGGCCAAGCTTGACACTTCTGTCTCTTAATTCCATGTCTTTGACCTCTGCAGGGCTGCACCTGCTTCACACTGGGTGGGAGTTGGGCTCTGGATCTACTCTATCCATTGGTCTGAATGTAATGGTGTCCTCAGGGCTTTCAAGTGGGTGGACAAAGGAGCCATTTCAAAGCTGTGGTGAACAAGGCAGAGCACGAGGGTGAAGGGGAAGGGTCCGAGATGGGTGTCTCTCCAGGCAGGGAGTGCTCTGAAATGCTCAGAATGGCGTTTTTGGGGGATAATTTTTCCCAGCCGTTTGTCCATGAAGAATGAGGGCTGTGGGGGGAGGCCTGTGCCCAGAGTAAATGCTTTGGCTCTATTGTTCCCATCGCTTCCATTGAGCTCGTGAGCCCCCCTATAAAACACTTACCTTTCACTAGTATGATTAAGAAAAGGCCAATGTAGCTTTCCCGCTCACTGGAGCGTGAAGCGTGTTTAATTTAATAATGCTGATAAATCTTAAAGCCAGGAGCATTTGGCTAACACATGACCCACTTTTTCAATCAATTGGAAGCATTTACATAACGGCCTGATGCAGGGTTCCTCCTGCGAGGGATGTGGAGCTGGGCATGGCAGACACCCTCCCCACAACGGGACAAGGGAGGATGGCTTTGGACTGAAAGAGGGGAGGATTAGATGAGATTTTAGGAAGAAATTCTTCCCTGTGAGGGTGCTGAGGCCCTGGCACAGGGTGCCCAGAGAAGCTGTGGATGCCCCATCCCTGGAAGTGTTCAAGGCCAGATTGGATGGGGCTTCRAGCAACCTGGCATAGTGGAAGGTGTCCCTGCCCATGGCCAATGGTTGGAATGAGATATCTTTAAGTTCTCTTCCAACCCAAACCGTTCTGGGATTCCATGATCTCTCTGGTGCAGCACTTAGCTCCTGGCACATCAGGAGCACTGGAAACGCTGACCTCCCACTGATCAGCTTATTCAACCTTTTTGGCATTGCCTCCCAGGYGCAGGTGCCAGCCTGGGGTTAACCAAGACAGCCAGTTACCCATTTTCCTTTATTGTTCCCCTTCCAATGGGCTCAGTCTTGAAAATTCCTGATCTTGCCTGTTCTGTTACAGTCTCTCAGCCCATTCATGTTACTTTAGTCTCCAATGTCGTCACCTTCTTTCTCAGAAATATTCTCCTCCTCCCCACCCTTAAAAGCACCTTTTGACTTGACATAGAATCATAGAATAACAGACTGGTTTGGTTTGGAAGGGACCTTAAAGCTCATCTCATTCCACCCCCTGCCATGGGCAGGGACACTTCCACAAGACCAGGTTGCTCCAAGTCCCATCCAACCTGGCCTTCAACACTTCCAAGGATGGGGCAGCCTGTTCCAATGAGCCTGTTTCAGTGTTCAACACATTTAATTTCTTATCCTTCTTGTGAGGATTTCATCCTTTTTTGTTCATTTACAACATCCAGCAGCCTCAAGCCCCGTGTTGGCACATAGGTCATAAGCAACCTCATTCCCAGTGAGCCAATGTCCTTTAGCTTTAGGGAATTCTATCTCCCTGGAAACCACGTGATTTTATCCATTTTGGGTTTCATAATAACCTCTGGGAAGAGGTTTTACATCAAACCCATCTCCCAGCCACGATTTGTGCGTTGCTGCTGTTTATTCATCCCGACTTGCATTAAAGCARTACTTGAGAACTTGTTTATCTCCCATGTTTTTACTCACGTAAGTCCCTGTCTGAGTAAAGGGAAATGCCAGATGCTTGTGAGCAGGATGAAAAATCTCCCATCTGATATAGACTGAGGGATTAAATAACAGGAGGGAGAATTGCTCCGTATCTCTCAGCATTGCACGTAGAAGGATGCTGGCACCTCCCTCTGGGACAGGACTGCTGTCCCCATGCATTGGGCTGCAGGGACATTTCATATGCCACATCCTCATGCAGTGATGCTCCTAAGGAGGCATCAGGAATGAAAAATGAAGGATTTGTTGCCATTCTGTGTTGGGTTTTTTTTTTTCCCTCTTGCCTTCAAAACATCAGTGGCCCCTCTAGAGGGCAGAGGAGGAAAGAGAGAAAATGGGAAGGGAAAAGAACATGATTTCATTAGATATGTGTGATATGAATGGCTGGAAGTGGCGTGGTCCACACTCTGCCCAGCTGGGGAGCTCACAGGTCAGGATTTGTGGCAATCAGGTTGCCAGTTCTGTCCTTCTTCCCTTTCTGTGCTCCTGGGGTCAGATAGAGAAATCCTGGTTGCTGAAAAACTGCCTTGTGGTTTTCTGAGTGCCCATTTATGCTGGAAATGGTGAACTTTGGTTTGCTAGAGAGGTGCCGTGGGGCTTCTAAAGTTCGAGTTCAGCCACTGGTCCTTGGCCAGGCTGCTCATCTGATGCCCTGGTCCACAGCTGCTCTTTGGCTGTGCCCTGCTGCTCTGCAGGGTCCATCCTCCCCAAGGAACCTGTTTGAAGGGCAAACCTTGCCCCTGTCTGTCCCCAGGTGATCCGGCCGTGGTGCTGCCTCCACCTTTGCCGGGGCTGCTCTCCCAGCTAACGCACGTCTCCCGTCCCCTGGTAGGAAATGGAGTCCAAGGTCTCCGAAGGCGGCCTGAACGTCACCCTCACCATCCGGCTGCTGATGCATGGCAAGGTAAGGGGCTCCCACAGAGGGAGTTTCCTCACAGATCCCTCTCCCAACCTCTGCCTGTTCCCGGGTCCAGCCCCACACGCAGTGTCCCAGCCCCGGGAATAGCTGTCCTCCAGCTGGTGCTCCTGCTCCCTCTCATTCCTGCTGCCCACCCTGTCCTTCTGCTGGGGACAGCGTCCACCAGGTCTTTACTTCATTATGGGGCTGGGCTGCATTCTCATCACATTTTCTAATGTCAGTTCCTTTGGTTTTGGCTTTTTCTTTGTGTAGGAAGTTGGAAGCATCATTGGGAAGGTAAGGACATCTTTTAATGTACCTTTGATGCTGTTGCCTGCACCTGTGGTGTGGTAGATGCCAGTAACTTCTTCCCTRTGATGTCCTGAAATGTTTGGGGTGCATGAGCTAGTTGCTGCATTTGTGAGCCAGAAATTAGGGGAGACCCACAGAGGGATCAAGCACCATTCTCCTAAAAACCCCATCAACCACCAAACTGCTTCACTGGGGTGATGACTGGGAGTTTACAGTCACGTTGCTGTGATGCTTTAATCAAATAGCTTCATTAAGAGATATAGAAAATGTCACTCAGATCCATTTAAATTGTATTTTAAATAATTCTGCAGCCTCTGTCTCTGAGGCCAGAGTACTCCATTTGCCTTGTACAGAAAAGCATCCCAAAGTGCTCTGGTGTTTTCACAGTGGTTTGGAAAGTCCTGGGTATACAGGATTAGGGGGTTTTTGGGTGGTTTTAAAAGAACGGTTTATGGTGGCAAAGATTTGCAGCATGAATATGTTTTCCCTATAGGCTTGTGCCTTATTTTTCCATCAGCCTGTCCARCTCTGGGAAGATTCACAGTTGTGCATCTGTGTGTGTRTATATATATATATTCTTTTTTTATATATATATATATATGATGATTTACATACTCAGCTCTTCAGCTGACCATTGTGTGGGGATGCAGGGCCAGGCATCAGAGAGCTCCCACGTTTCTGGCTACACGTTGCCATGTAYTAGGGACATGCATGTTCAATTGTATTGTTTTTAAAGGTGAAAGTCTTGAATTTTCAGTAATGGCTTGTTTTTCCTTCTTACTTCAGAAAGGAGAGACTGTGAAGAAGATGCGTGAGGAGGTGAGCAGCCTGCTCTGTGAATGATTTGTAGGAGGAAGGGAATGCAGAGTGGCCAGAGCTGTACATTGCCTTGTGTGAGATGTGTGGTAATTCTCAGGGTCAGGACAAGCAAGCCAGCTGTCCCCAGAGCTCTTTGGACCATTTTTTTTCCTTCACACTCAAAAAAACCCCTATCACATTTTCCAGAGCCAAGAATTTGCTCTTAATGAAACACTGAAATTAAGTCACTCATAAGATGCTTTGAGTTTGTTTGAGTTTGCAGCTCCCAGGGAGTTGTCAGGGCAGTGAGCAGCACTCTCCTTTTCACAAGCAATGACCCCGTGAGCTGGTGTTGCCTTGATCCCATGGGCTTCCATTGCAGTAAAAGATCGGAAACCCTTTCTGAGGGTTGGGATAAGGCAGGCTGGAATCACTGCAGAGAAGGGCTGGGAGTTTGGAAGGTGAGATGGGATGCCATGAGGCTGGCACAGGTGATGACCAGGATCAGGCTGAGAGAGGACCTGACCCAGTTGCTTGGCTGTGGCTATTCCAGGACTGCTCTTCTCTTTCCAGAGCGGGGCAAGGATCAACATCTCGGAGGGAAACTGCCCTGAGCGAATCGTGACCATCACTGGCCCCACCGATGCCATCTTCAAGGCTTTTGCCATGATCGCCTACAAATTTGAGGAGGTGAGAAATGTGAGCCAGCCCTCGGCTGGGGCCAGCAGTGCCTGGTTGGATTTGCTTAACTGGGACATGGCTTTGGCATAGAACCTTCCAGACATCTCTAACTAGGGTGGGTCTAGTCTGATGAGCAGTGGCTGAGGGAGCTGGGYGGGCTCAGCCTGGAGAAAAGGAGGTCAGGGGGCACCTTCTCACTCTCTACAACTACGTGGAAGGAGRGTGTAGCCATTTAGGGGTCAGTCTCTTCTCYCRGGTAAAARGTGACAGGACCAGAGGAAATGGCCTCAAGTTGCACCAGGGGAGATTTAGAYTGGATATTAGGGAAAATTTCTTCACTGAGAAGGTGGTCAGGCATTGGAACAGGCTGCCCATGGCAGTGGTGGAGTCAATATGCAAGGGAAGTGTTCAGAAGGTGYGTGGGTGTGGCACCCAGAGACAGGGATTATTGGTGGACTTGGCACTGCTGGGTTAGTGGTTGGACTTGATCTTGGAGGGCTTTTCCAGCCCTGATGATTCCATGATTCAGTGATCCAGTGAACTGTCCCGGAGGCCTCACAGTTAATTAACATCAGGGACGTGCAGTGGTGCAGCTGCAGACAGAGACCAGCCACAGCTGGGGGACATGACCCCTCCACTCTGGCCCAGGGCATTCGGGGTGGCTCTGGTCAGGTACCAAGGGCTGATGTGCTGCACTTTTCCTTCCCAAGGACATAACCAACTCCATGAGCAACAGCACCGCGACCAGCAAACCYCCGGTGACACTGAGGCTGGTGGTGCCAGCGAGTCAGTGTGGCTCCCTGATCGGCAAGGGAGGCTCCAAGATCAAGGAAATCCGAGAGGTAAGGCGGATTTCATTACTGCACGTCATCACAGCTCCTCAGAGCTGATCCATGGCCAAGGGGGAGCTGCCTTGGAAAAGGGGATCGTTGTGCTGCATTATGCATCACATTGCTTGCCAGGGTGGTCTTGCTGATGTAGGAGCAGCACCCCATGGGATGCCACGTGCCAGGCTCTCGGGAGGCGCGGGGCGTCAGAGCTGGAGCTGGCTGCAAGAAAAGGTGTTCAGCTGTGGGATTTCTCCTTCCTCTCTCTTTCTGTCTCCAGTCCACAGGTGCTCAGGTCCAAGTGGCGGGGGACATGCTGCCCAACTCCACGGAGCGGGCGGTGACAATCTCGGGGACACCCGACGCAATTATCCAGTGTGTCAAACAGATCTGTGTGGTGATGCTGGAGGTACAGTCTGTAACAAAGGGGGTAAAGTACATACGGAAAAAAATCCCAGCTGGCCCCACAACAGCGCTGGGAGCTGTGGAGCGTTGTCTCTCGTCCCCTTCACCACGCGTTGTCGGACCACTCTCATTTCCTGGTACCTCCGTTGGAAACACACCCGGTGTTTTTTCCCCATCACTGTCCGTTGTTTCTAGAGTCCCACACTGGAAGCCTGTCTGGTCGGGTGCCCCCAAGGAGATGGTTTGTGTCAGAGCAGAGGGTGGCTTCAGGAGAAGAGGGGTGCCAGTGGGCTGGGACAGCCTGGCCCGGTGTCCCAGCAGCACCCAGGGTGCCGTGGGAAGGAGATGGGGGCTGCAGCCRCTCCTCCAAGGACCTGGTCTTCTCTGCACGGGGGTCACAGTGCCTCACGAGGACCACAATCGGGAGGAGGAGGAGGCCAGTGCATTCCCTGCACTGGGGAACAGGAACTGGGAGCACAAAGCTGAGCCCCGGTGAGCCACAGTGGGAATGGTAGTGAGGAAGGCTTGTGGAGAACAGGGACAGTAGGGTGCGTGGATATATGTCCAAGGTGCCATTTTCTGGGAAAAATGCTGACAAGCAGMGCCAGAAGATTTCTGCCATGGAGAGGTGCTGCTGTACCAATGGCTTATTGCTGGAGATGACCGCAGCCACATGCCCCACGTCCACACCTGCCACCTCAGATGGGAGGAGCTCCAGGAGGAAAGCCCCTGGGACACGGGATGGTGACATCCTCCACTCCTGGTGCCTCCCAGAGACAGACAAAGCAGGGACTGATGTCAGGCCCCTCTGCCTAGCTTTCACAGCAGGGAGGAGCATCTTTCCCAGTGGAAAAGCTTCAGATGGGGATGGCAAGGCTTGGTGAAGGTGAAGCAAAGCCAAATTAAAGCATCTTCAGCTTGGCAGCAGCACATCTTAGAAAGAATAGCCAGGAGTCACATTACCCATCACTGCTGGCTGTGATGCTCATATCCAGTTCACTGCTGCCAGAGGAATTTTAGGTGCCCAACGACTCCAGGTCCTGGACTGCAGCAGAGATGAGCCTGAGGTGATGCTTGCAGGTGTGTTATAAAGTCTTTCTCACAAAGCAAGACGTGCTGCTCCTCTGTACAGCTCAGCAATGGGAAAGAGGAAAAACCCACAAGTCTTCTTGCAGTCTGAAATCTGAGAAGTGCCCTGACTCTAACAGTTCACAGAAATGCTCCTTATCACCTTTCAGTCTTAACCAGATAATCCTGGCTCGTCCTTTCCAAGATTTGTAACGCAATAAAACAACAAGTAGATTTGGGATGTTAGAGATGTGCTTTGATCAGCTTTCCCACAGACAGGTGCTTAGCRGGAGGATTTAGATAATGCTGCTTGCCTACAAGTAGATGTCTAGAAGAATGTACAGAAAAAAAATTGAAGAATTTTCCATGAGATAGCGTAATTTCTGTTGCCTGTCCTTATATAGCAGTCACTGGGTCATTTCGTTTCGGGTAGGAGCAGGAGGAGAGCTGAAATCTCTCCTGATCCCTAAAAACCTTCATGTTTTCTATGGCCTGTAAGTTATGTTCAAGAAAAAACCAACAGAGAGAACTTGCGTGGGCAGCACCTGTGCATCACACTGTGGGATGACTCACCACGGCTCTGCTTGGACCTACCCAGGAACCGGACGGGACACAGCGGCAAGGAACAAGATCATGGAATAGTGTGGGTTGGAAGGGACCTTAAAGACCATCTAGTTCCAACCCCCTGCCATGTGCAGGGGCACCTCTCACTTGACGATGATGGTGCTGCACAGCCATCCACGTCCCAGCTCAGACGGCGATGGACCACACCACGCCCTGTTCCAGCGCTGAGGAAGATGAGAGTGGCCAAAGAGCTTGAGCATCGTGCCAGGTCGCTCAGATGAGCTGTACCTTCCCATCTTGCTGCTTGAGGGTGTCCTCAGCGTGTTCTGAGGAGGGTTCCAGGAGTCTGTCTAGACCAGGCGATGGAGTTTGTGCAGAGCAGAGCGAAGGTGAGGGAAGCAGCGGAGGTCCAGGAAGCAGTTTAGGGGCCTGTGCCTTGGCAGGGGATCTCCCGTGCTCCAGGTTGTCCTTGTTGCCCATGAAATCCCTCTTTCCCCCGTGTGCTCCTGTCCAGAAACGCGGTGTTGCCTGGTGCGGGTGTTGCTGGTGGCGGCCCCGGGGGCCGTGCTCCGTTTGGTGCTCTCTAACGCTCTTTTTGCCGCCGTTTCAGGAAAGCTGTTCTAATGTTCTCTCTCCCTCTCCTTATCCCTTTTCCTAGTCCCCACCAAAAGGTGCCACCATTCCCTACCGCCCAAAGCCCGCCTCCACCCCTGTCATTTTTGCAGGTGGTCAGGTAAGAGCCGACCCGCTTGCAGCCTCCACTGCCAACCTCAGCCTTTTACTGCAGCACCAGCCGCTGCCCGTTAGTGCACTCAGGTTTCTTGCCTTCTGACTTGCATGGTGTCATCCCATCCGTTGTGTGCCACGGCAGCTCGACTGAAATCTCTTGGYGTAGCTCCTGTGATGGATGCTGGAGGATGAGGAGAAGGGAAGGGCCAGGCCGGGGAGACAGGATGTCAGCTCTGTGTCAGGGTGTCGCACGAAGGGAAGGCTGGAATTCACTTCACTAGACCCAAACTCAGTATTCGTCAGTGGTTAAGAAGGAGAAAATTAGAAAAGCATCGTTGAACAAGAGGCCGTGACTGTTTTCTGACATCTCCAGCCCCATTAAAAATACCTTTCCGTAGTTGTAATTGATCCGAGATGGGAAGAGTTTATCCCAGCTACTCCAGGGCTCTGCTCAGGGCAGCCTCCATGGGAGAGCCATATTCCTGATGCTTGGCCAGTTTGGGGTGCTGCTTCCCCCTGTGGCAGAGCCTGCGTTGTGTCACCCTCAGTGACATGGCAGCATTGCAGACATGATGTTCTGTTTCTGGCAAGCCTTGGGGTGGTTTTTCCKTTGTGGGATAACCATCACACGGATGTGCCGTGGGAGCCGGAGGTTATTCTGCAAGCGAAAACCAATTCCGCAAGCAGAAACAAGCAATTGAGCACATAGCTGCTTCTAAAGAGGGAACTTGCACCGTTGTTTTCTCTGCCTCATCTCCTCAGCTCACCTAGTGACCAAGGGCCTGCCTGTRGGTGCCACCATGTTGTGGTCCATCATATCTAGCAGGAAATCTGCCTTCCCAAGAGCTCCAGCAGCCAGGTAGGGCCAGCACCACAAAGCCACAGCTTATGTCACCCTGAGCAGCTCCACACAAGTTATTTTATTTCTCTCCAACCATAATAGAAGGACAAACTAAGAACAGGAGCAAAGCCCAGAGGACAGGCTATTTCAGGCTGAATTAGTCATTGCCAGGATCAGGAGTGTGTGAGTCTATCTGAGCAGCCGTCCGGGAAAAGAGCTTTGAGTCCAGCTGCCTGGTGATCTGATCTTCTCAAAGGGGAGAGTAAGATGGAGGCAGCAATCCTCCTGCTGGTGAGTGGTTGGTGTCTTGGACAGAAGTAATGTCACGAGAAGAAGCAACTGTCTCAGAAGTGAGAGCTCTTCCCAAGGCTGGGAGCCCTTTGGCTCTGCCCGAGGGGTGGCACAGGGTGGGTGGGTAGAGGACAGCTGGGGACAGTGGTGACAGGTGTTTGGGATGGGATGAGCCTTCAGGAGTTCAGCAGGCTGAGGGATGCAGTGGCTAATGGCAGCTGCCAAAGGGACCAGCCCTCCATGGGCAAGGTCAGAGTTGAGTTGCGTCTGTCCGAGACACCTTCCTGCCCTTAATTACCTTTTTTGACTCAATTTTTCTAATCAAAAACCAATGACCAAATTAAACCACCAGGACAGGCAACTCTTCAGTGAAGCCTCTGTCATATCCCCATTGTGCTGGGATGCTGGTGGGCACTGGGACAGCCATTTTCCCTTTTCCTCCTCCATGATTTTGGGGGTTTCTTTGCACAAAGCACTTTGCTATTTGTAAATGATGTGACAAATTTGCAGGAGATTCCAAAGTTCTTTTTTCATTTTTCTTTGCAATCTTTACTCTCCCTTTTCAAAGTGTTCTCCATCTCTTTGCCATTTCTTTCAGAATCATCTGAATAATGTGTCAACCAGTGAGATACATTTTGCTAGCTGGCTAAGTCCTAAATATTGGGCTCTCTAGTGTCTGGCTCGTCACCCACATTGGTGCTTATTTTTGGTTTATTTACAAAAGAAAAAAGAGAAAGGATTGCTACAAAGGATGGGAAAAACACACAAACCCATTTGCCTGGCAGATACTTGCATGGATTTATCAATTATAGCTGGTGAAAGGCATTGCAGTGCAGGCAGCCCTCGCCTCAATGCCTTTCCAATGCCCCGGCAGAGCACTGGAATATACTGGGTGGATGCAAAGCATCCGCTGGGGGATGTGCCCCTGGAAATACGGAGAGGCTCACAGCGCTGGCTTGCTTTTTGGGATCACGCTTGGGTGTGAAAGGCAGCGGTGATGTCACTGTGCACCTGCTACACAGATAATCCTGGTTATCATAGAGTCACAGGATGGTTTGGGTTGGAAGGGACATTAAAGATCATCCACTTCCAACCCCCTSCCATTTTTTGTACAGCAAAGACCACTCGCAGCCCGATATTCCTGCTCCATGCAATGCTGGCACCTTTCAAGAGCTGTTTCTTTCCTTTTGAAAAAGCCAAACTGAGCCCGAGCGCTTCAAGTCAGGTAGCTCAGCATGCTCTAGGTTGGATGGGAGGTGTAACATCTCCCTCCTGCCCCAGGGATTTGCTGCCCCAGGGAGTTTAATGTGGCACGGGGCAGGTCCCGGAAGAGGGATGGAGTTCTCTCACCATGTCCTACCAGCCCTAGTAACATCTTTGTTTTTCCTTTACAGGCCTATACAATTCAGGGACAATACGCTATTCCACACCCGGATGTGAGTTTTACCCTAATTTTTCTTATTCCCTTTTCTGTCACCTGCATGCTACTGTTAATTCACATAATATTAATATTAGCCAATAATATTAATAGTGTATTTTCAAAGTAACTGGCTGTAGTATCTGTAATACCTCGAGTAGCCTTTTAACCTGTTAGCACTAAACTTTATTAATTCTGAGGACTTGGCCTGATGCTAAATTGTTTGCATTGTTCAGTGCTATCCCTTCATTCTGAGAGAAACCATGATCTATGCATTTTGTGCCTCAAAATGATCAAAACAAGTGGAAAAAAAAGGAAAAAATAATACTTTCCCCTCTATTTTCCCCTTGTCCTTAAAATGTTGGTAAGCCAAGGGCATATTTAGRAGCTGAGTGCCTTGGTGGGATGGGAAGAAGCCAGAGCTCCAGGGGTTTTGTGCTTCAAGCCTGGGTTGGGGGATGTGCCTTTCTGGGGCAGATTGCTACTCCAGGTGACTTGGAAATTGGGAAAATCCCACCCTGTGTCTCCCAGAGGGATGGAGAGGGTGTGTGCTGCTGGATCTCACCTTGCTGAGGGCCCCCAGACCGATGTGGTCCCCCTGGGTTTGGTGGCTGTCCTGCTGCTGTGAGTGGCTGTCACCCACAACGGGGCCAGACTGGGGACAGCCCCTGCTTCGTCTCGGGCTCCTTGCTGCGGAGACAGGAACTGCTCTGAGCTACTCTGACTTGGGGTTTGCTGATGCTGAGATCCCCTGGGCTCCCATGCCTGTGGTGGGTCAGGGAGCACGTTTGTGGGGGGACATGTAGGGATCATCATCTGGAATGTGTGCGCCTAAAATTACCAACAGAAACAGGAAATCAGTCTGTTTAAAGGATTTCTCTGTGCAAAGCAGTGAAGCACTGCAGTGCCAGCAGCTCTCTGCTGGCAGCTCAGCTTCTGAGGTGGTCATGGCTCTTGGAAAAAGCAGGAACTTTCTAAATGTGTTTCCAAGAGGATAAGATACCCATCAAGTCCCATTGCACAGGGTCTTTTCTGCTGCAAGTCAGGGATCTGCAGGAATCTGAGGATGTGGCGGTGGGTGGAAAGCCTTCTCCAGCTATCCCAGTCATGGGAAGGGTATGGTGTAGCTCGGCGTTCCTCTTTCCAATGGGTGCWTTGGGTATTAAATCATGGAATTAGTTTTTCCATGATAGAGGAGGTGGCAAGGCTGTTTGATAACACGAATGCCCATTCCATATGGGAACGTTTGGGAGCTGTAGGCTGGATTTTCATCTTAGGAGAAGTGATTTCACTGGAATTASTGGAATTCAGGCTTTGGCTTTCCATGTGATGCCAGTATGTGTGTGCTCTGRACAGCCTGCTGTGATGGTTGATAAGAAATACTCCTAATTATGTACTCTTTGCTTTTGCTCCATAAGCAGAATCTAACTAAATAACCTGTGTATTTAGAGTAGAYCAATACAGTCTTTATCCCAGTGTTTCTTCACAAGCAGTGCCAACAGCTTAGTGTTTTCCTTGTTACCATATTCCTCCGATTGTCAGGATTAAAATACATTTAATATACTTGCTGGCTGCGCTCTGCCCCACTCCCAGCAGATCTGCTGAGACCTGAGAAAAGTTGTTGGTGCCGGGGCCACTCACTCCATCCTTGCTCTCATAGTGCTTTTGCAATGATTGGTCATTTTAAACAATGTTCAGTGCAGAATCCAGTCTTGAATGTGATTTTAGGGCATTTTAAAMACATTTTATGTGTCTGTGTTTAGTGGCTGCCTTTTGCAAAGTGGGCAGAATTTTGAATGCCCAATGTCTGCTCCTGCCTTGATTTTCTCCCCTGRAGAAAAAGCCCCAGGACAGGGGAAGATTTGGCTCCTGAAGAGCTTCAGCATTGCCTGGGTATTTGTAGGCTGTTTGGGATGTGATGTGTAGCTGCCTGCCTTCTCRAAGGTTGTGGGATCATAGAGTCACAGAATGGTTTGGGTTGGAAGCGTCCTTAAAACTGATCTCACTTCCAAACCCCTGCCATGGGCAGGGACACTTTCCACTAGACCAGGTTGCTCCAAGCCCCATCCAACCTGCCCTTGAAAATCTGTACTTGAACACTTCCAGGGATGGGGCAGCCACAGCTTCTCTGGGCAACCTGTGCCAGGGCCTCACCACCCTCACAGGGAAGAATTTCTCCCCAATATCTCGTCTAACCCTGCCCTCTTGTCACTGTGCAACCATTCCCCCTTTTCCTGTCACTCCAGACCCTTGTCCAAAATCCCTCTCCAGCTCTCTTGGAGCCACTTCAGCCCCTTGGAGCATCTCTGTGACCTCCTCTGGAATCGCTCCAWCAGATCCATGTCCTTCCTGTGCTGGGAACCCCAGAGCTGGATGCAGTACCTCAGGTACAGTCTCACYAGAGCAGAGGGGGAGAATCCCCTCCCTGGAAGATGAGCTGGAAGAGATGGACATAGCAGCTTTTGTTGTGACACCTGGATGCAGCCATCATCTCCTCTCCTAGGCTTATTTATTGCTCTAATTACAGGGGCTGGCTAAATATCACTATCCAAACTGTGTCTGAAAAGTCTATTAGATCAGTCTTAGAAAGGATTTTGGTGCTTCCCCCACTGGGCAAAGCAGGAGCCCTGTCCCAGGGCACAGTTGGAGCCCAAGGGGCAAAGAGGTTTCATCTGGAGTCCTGCCAGTGGGACCAGGTGTCATGAGGAATTCCAGAAACGGTGCAGCTGTAGAAAACAGGATAGTTCTGAAGTGAAAAAGCAGTGGATTCTGATGTCCCTGCTCCCTGCAGGAGCAGTGGAGTTCCCAGTCCTATCCAGAGACAACTGTGTTTTGGCAGGAACCCACCAGATCACACCTTTGGCTAAAATAAGCCAAAACCAGCCAAAATAAGCACAGGGAGAGATGTGCAGGCACATCTTTTTGTGGGGTGGTGAGACCTCTCCCCTGAGCCAGCAGAGGCTGGATGTCCTCATGCCTCTGCAGGCAGAACAGGGATCCCAGGGGTGCCTCTCCAGGGATTTGCAGGTGTTTCACCCCTTCCTGCTGCCTCCCTCCAGCCTCCCCCAGTGTGCACAGCCCCTGGGTCAGCTCTTTCCCAGCATTTCCCCCTCACTGATGCCAGCCAGACCTCCCTGCTTTCCCTCCCCAGCCCTGCTGCAGCAGCAAGGAGGTGTTTGAGTCTTCTTGTCCCCCAAAACAATGAAATTATAACTCCTGCCTCTCCATTGCCAGGGACGCGGTTTGAGTTTGGGGGATGATGCGATGCTGGCAACCCCACTGAGCACCACTGAAAGTGGGAGGTGATAAAGAGCCTCCCTCTTGCTCACTGCCAGACTTCAGCCCCGTTTGGTTTGTTTTCTTTTCTTTTATTGTCTTTTTGGTTTTTGGTTTTTTGTTGKTKTTTTTTTTTTTTAATTTGGAGCAGTAAAACTGAGCACAAAATGTATTCCAAACAAACACCTCTCTATAAAACCGCTTCCTGACCGGGCACCAAAACCTACCCGGCACAACAAGGGATACAAGGATCTGAAATACCTACTGGTCATGGCTGAAGCCCGTAATTCCCCGTATTCCTAACGAGCTGACATTTAGAAACGCAGTTTATCCATCTCCCAGAGACACTTCCACTCAGAGGCACAGCACGAGAACATGTACCGTGGGGACGAGCGGTGACAATGCGGCTCTGGTGGCACAAAGAGGGTCTCTGGGTGCTGGCTGTGATGCCCACCAGCTGGCCCTGCGCCGAGGCAGAGGAGTTGAACTGAGGCAGAGAATGGGCTTCTTGCTGGTATCGTACTTCAGACCCTGACCAAGCACTTCTGCCAAAGATTTGGGCTTTATTGCACTATACCCAGGCCAAGTCCTTTCTGCTAATGTTTTTGCCATGTCTCACCATGGCTTCCTGGTTTGGTTATTTTTTTTTAATTATTTTTCAGTTTGTTTACCTTTTTTCCTCCCCCCCCCTTCCATTATAATTTTGTTCTTGCTTTTCGGTGTGACTTGTTGTACTCTATGACAATAACCTTCTTAGCTCTAATGTCCCTCCTACCCCTCAGCAGTTGACCAAGCTCCACCAGTTGGCTATGCAGCAAACCCCCTTTACTCCCCTTGGACAGACCACCCCCGCTTTCCCTGGTACGTACCCACACGCCCTTTCAAGATATCCTTCTCTTACCTGTAGAGTTTCTCTCTCTTTCTAAACTCTTGCTGTTTAATGGAAATGAGCAGGGCGAGTAAAAAGTTGCAGTATCCATGGGGAAAGGCTAACAAGAGGCTTGACGGATATTTTGGGGGTTACGGTCCTCAAGGGCGAGCTCTCAGCCTGGACTCGCTCCCAGCTTTGCTGGCTTTCCCAGCAGGAGCCACGAGCACCGTCCTTCCCCTCACGGAGGAGGCAGCATCCCCTGCCACGTGCTGATCCGGACCCCGGTGGGACATCCCCGCTTTCCCCGGGGRGAACGGCTCGGTGCCGGCCAGGGATGCTGCCCTGGGGAGAGGTGCTGAGCCAGGCAGGATGGCACCCCCGCCCCGGGAAGGAGTTGTGGCCGGAGGGAACCATGCTGACGGGAGGACAGCCGGCCCCGGCATGGCCCAGAGCCTTGTCCTCAAGGCTGGCATGTTCACGGTGACCTGGGAAGCAGATAGAGCACAGGGGATGGAGATACTTAAAGTACCAGTTGGAAATGACTTTTCTGACAGTATGTTCATCATATTTTGAGCTTCCTAGATGAAGTGACATTGCTTATCTCCTCGAAGGCAAAAGCATTAAACCTGTTTCTTCTTTGCTCTTCAGGAGAAAAGCTGCCCTTACATTCCTCCGAAGAAGCTCAAAATCTGATGGGCCAGTCATCAGGTAAAACACAAAGCTAGAGGGAAGTAAGCAGGCTTTGGTTGAAATATATTCCGTAAACAGGACTGTGCCATTGTTGTGCTCCGTGGTATTTATGGAGAAGACAGCAGGTTTTCTTGGTGGGCAGGCAGAGATCGGGCAGCACCGTTCTCCTTTGTGCAGCAATGTCCAAAGAAAAGTGCCTGGGCTTTATTGCCTGGGTTTGTGATGTTTGTGTATAACTGCCATGGAACCASAGAATACCCTGAGCTGGAAGGGACCCACAAGGATCATCAAAGTCTGGCTCCTGCCCCTGCACAGGACACCCCAACAATCCCAGCCTGTGCCTGAGAGCGTTGTCCAAATGCTCCTTGGRCTCTGGCAGCCTTGGGGCTGTGACYGTTCCCTGGGGAGCCTGTTCAGTGCCCRACCACCCTCTGGGGGAAGAACCTTTTCCCAGTATCCAGCCTAAACGTCCCCTGGCACAGCTTCATGCTGTTCCCTYGGGTCCTGTCCCTGGTCACAGAGAGCAGAGATCGGTGCTGCCCCTCCGCTGCCCCTCAAGCGCGATGAGGCCTCCCTCAATGCCGTCCTCGTAACGGGATGATATCTGAGTCATCACCCTTACTCCTTCATTTAATTTTGCATAAACTTTGCTCAGAAACAACAGAAAAGTGCCGGTGGGAACAGCCATGACATGCAGCTCTAGCCATCACCGAGCCATTCAGGGTGAGTTGCGATTTTAGTGGGACAGGACCCTGAGGAGCCAAAGCGTGGCTGCAACCTTGGAGAAATTTTGATGTCAGATGTCCCGCATTCATCCGTATGTGCGGAACGGATCAGTCTTTTGTTACCTACCCTTGCTTAGAGGAGTTACTCTGAGGCCTGGAGGCTCTCAGGCAATATGATGCAGACCTGGGGCACACAGCCTTTTCATGCATGCCTCAAAAGTTTGGGGACATCACCCTGACTATGAAAGCAAACGTAGCCCAAGTAGATAGACCCCACAAGACTACAGAAATATAAATTTCATGACACCGACCTGCACAGCCATGTTTTCTGCATGCCCTCTTTGCCCTTTGCAGTCACCCAAGGCATTAATCCTGCCCTGCCACCCTCATTACAGCCTCGGGGATGGCTTGTGTGTATCAGAGAGGGAGGATCTGGAGTGCTAAAATAAACAGTCTCCAGGTAATTGAGAAGGATGTGGCCATTCCTTGATGGCTCTGTGATGCAGGGATAGTGCAGTACTATAGCACCAGGCATCCCAAGGGCTTTCAGCAGCATCCATGGCATCAGAGTGCAGGATGGAGGATTCTGCCTATGAGTTTGAGAAGCTTGGCTTGCATTCCCAAAGATCCCTGCATGCCTCAGCACTGCTCTGAGCCCTCAGTGGTGCTCTGCTCCCTTCAGAGGACATTTTCTGCCATACCCAGGCTGCTGTTGAGCTGAGCCTTGTAACACATGCCCGAGAGATGGGGCTACCCTCACCAGGGGGACATGTCTGTGATAGGTGCAATCCACCTTGCCCCAGACTGTGAGGCTCAGTGTGCAAGACAGTTCAGGGTTGGTGAAGTGTGTGCTATAAAGTCAGCGTTCAGCATTGCCTGTGGTGTAATACCTGGGCAGGAGCTGTTCTGTGCAGACTTTCTCCTGGCAGGGGGGAAGGACAGCAGAGAGCTGGTTAGTGGAGGATTTGCATCCCCATTCCCTGCATTTCCTCTCCTCTCTGTGCTCCCAAGTGAAAAATGCAGTGAGGAGACCTCCTACAAGCAGATGTCAGGGAGGTGTCTCTGGGAAGCTGCATTCAGGAAAGCACAGGAATCACAGAGTCGTAGAATCATGGAATTGTTTGGGTTGGAAGAGCCCTTAAAGCTCATCTTATTCCACCTTCTACACCTTCCACTAGAGCAGGTTGCTCCAAGCCCCATCCAACCCAGTCTTGAACACTTCCAGGGATTGGGCAGCCTGTGCCAGGGCCTCACCACCCTCATTCCTACCATCCCAACATCATGCATGAGCACATCAGAGATAGCTGGAGCTCCTGTTCCTCAGTGCTGAGGCCCTTCATGGGAATACATGAGCAATTTGTTGCTGCTGCTGTCTTGTGTTGCAGCATCACTAGACTTCCAGTCTCCTTGTGCTTCTTCATTCTGCACTTCCTTACTCCCCCTCTTTCCACAGATACAGACCTGGCAGTCTCCTGTGCTCTTAAAAGCCTTCATCAGTGGTTATATCGTAAGGATAAGGGGTTTTTTTCCAGTTACTGCAAATTCCTGTCAGCCACCAGACAGCTTCTTTCTTGCAGATTTGACATAGGACATCCCTGCTTTGGCACTGAGGCGATTTAATATGGAAAACTATGGGAGAGGCAGGCTTTGACCTAGGAGCACTACAGCATGGTGTCCACTTACCTCTGGAGCTGCTCACACAGKGTATCCTGCTGGCTCCAGCCATTCCCACCACGGAGGAGAGAGCTCTCCCTGATCCAGGAGAGGCTGGGAGGAAGCACGCCGCTACCTTCGCTCCTCACCGTGTAATTTTGGAGGGAAGCAGGATCTAAATCTCCATACTGTTTATCTTGCTTTCCCTTGGAAATAAGAGGGACAGCTGGTCCTGGTTGCATGTCTTAGCAGTCTGGCTTAAATTCAGCATGAGGGTCTGTGGGGCTTTTACTTGCAAAGGACTTGTGCCGCCGGATCCCCTGGGGAAACCGGTTTTGGGGCACCAAGCTGCTGTCACACCCCAGCAGCTCAATGCTGCTGCATCCAGAGAGGGCTGAAGGGTGCATGGACAGCATTCCTGCTGGGCTGGTGSGTGTCCCAGCCAGCATGCTCTCCTCTGCCGTGTGGGAAGGTGTTTTCCCCACCTCTCTTTGCTGATGCCGGAACCTTGCACCCTCCTCTGAAGCCATTCCCAGCGGGAGGATGAAGGGTGGSAAGCGAGGCACTCATGGGATGCAGGGAAGGTGACACCCAGCAGAGTCAGGCAGCAACTGTCTCCCTCCTCCTTGTCCCGGAGTGTGTGATCCCCTTCCCCTCCCACCCCGGAGCAGGACGCAGCCTTTGCAGTGTTGACTGTTGCGGGAGAGCAGCGGAGCTCCGTCCTGTTGCCTCTGCAAGCTGTAACCATGTTCCCTTGCATCTGCCCAGGTTTGGATGCCAGTCCCCCGGCCAGTACTCATGAACTCACCATTCCCAATGATGTAAGTAAATCCAAGTGCTTCCTTGGCATGTCTGTGTGTGCGTGTGTGTATACACATRTATGTATATGTATATATATATATACACATATATATAAGCTGAAGCCATATGGCTTTGTTAAATGTATTTAGAGATGCCCCTTCACCATGTTCCCTCATCCATGTGCAGTCCGTTGGGGATCAACCTGCRCTATAAAGCGCCTTTTGGACTTCACCCCATCGGTAGCTTCCCTAGGTACAATCCTTAATGCTCCAGTTCCCTTTCCAAGTGAACTCAGTGCTCATGAAACATGCCCAGTTGACAGCACTGGGAAAGGGAGAGAGCTCCCATGCCAGCCCTGATTAAACTCTTGATTGCTTAATCAGGCAGTGGTGGGTCTGAGATGATGTTTCAGCTCAAGGGTAGTGACTGGATGGGGGGTGGTGGTGAAGGGGAGGTAAGTAAATAACATTTCTGATGCCACAAAGTGCCACACAAGTGTCTGAAGGACAGTGCGTCTCATCTTAGTACTGCTGGCAGGCACCTTTGGGGTCTTACAGACAGAGGCTTTGTGCTAAAGTGGATTTTGGACTGGGATACTTACTGGGAGGAGGCTGGAGCCATGCTGGGCAGGGATGCTCAGGGGGGAGGAGGTGGGATGGAGGGCACAACACAGCCAGCACCTGGATCCATGTGTCTCACTTGCTTCTGGACTGGCCCACCATTTCTATGGATTAAGACCCAGCTTGTGCTTAAATCAGGATGAGCCAAGCAGGGGGATGAGATCCAGTCCCTGTCCCCATCTCCGTCACTGACAAGCACCTTCAGCCCATCCACATCAGGAGTTTCTGGATGGGGTCTGGCAGCTGTTGCTACTTCTTCCTGCTGTTCAGCAGCACCCAGCAGTTCCAGGGAAGGGCAGCGAACCTGGCTACAGCTGCCAGGCACCTCTGCCAAGACCTCTTTCCACCCCAGAGACGTGGCAGTGCAAGAGCCTCTGAGCATCTGTCAGCTGAAACTGCCAGAGATGCTTCTCCCCAGGGCAAACACCATGGGAAGGATCTGCAGAGGAGCCAGTAGGAGACTGATCCCAGATCTGTACAGGAGCCAGTGGGAGACTGATCCCAGATCTTCTTCCGTCCACCCAGCAAGGACCCCTCTCCAGGAGACTGTAGGGAGCTCTGCAAGCGCTCTTGATGTTCCAACAGCCACATCGGCTGAGCTTGGAGGACTGTAGCAATGAGGGCATCTTCAGAAATATCAAGAGACCCTTTGCAAAAGGGCTCACATGGGAAGAAGGGATGCCAGAGGACCTCTCAGAACCCAGGAGCACTCGGAGCGTTCGCTTGCTGGAGACCCAACTGTCACCAGCATTAGATGTCATCACCTGCATCTTGAAAAATTCCTCCTTTGCTCTTCCTCCTGTTGTTTCAAAGGCCTTTAAACACCCACTGCCACCTTCTTGGGAAGGAGAGGACAGGTTTGAGTTTCTTTAAGAGTCTCCAGGTGTGTTTTAGTGGTGTAGCTTGGAGTTGTGCTGCAGTTGAAGGAAATCTGATGATATCGATCCTCTGACTGTCAGGAGAAACTTGAATGCTGCTCAACTTGGGTGTTGCTGAACATCTGCCTAAATAGTTTGGCTCCTCAGGTCTCCCCAGCAGATGCTCATTTGTTGAAGCATATCAGAGTTATTTCTGTGCTGTGAAGACCAGGATGGGCGGCCATTGGGCTGAACACCCCACCACAGCCCCTGAGACAGTGGATACCCTTCCACTGTATGTTCACATCCACCCATTGTCCATGGGAGAAACCACCATGGTCTGACCACAGGATCAGTGAACATTTGGAGGAATAATTGTCTCTACTTCTACCGTGGCAGAAATCCAGCAGCTGCCAAGATGAACATCCCATGTATAAAATGCCCTTGGAAAAGAGCTCAAATGGCCAGAAAGGGCATGCAGAGCACCTCATGCCTGTGTTGGTCAAGCTGGGTATCTCAGTATGTGTTACCAAGATTTGGAGATGCTTGAGGGAGATGCACAAATGAGCAAAGACGAAGACCACTGAAGAAATACAAGTCACTGAGGACCATTGAGGAAGATCAAACCATTGTGGACAATTGAGGAAATTCAAGGGATGGACAGTTGAGGAAATTCAAGCCTCCAGCTGGCTCTGATTTTTTCACAAGAGCGTGAAAGATGTGTTTTTAGGTAGGATCCACCTTTTCTGTGGGTACCACAGCCATGTGGTGCTCTCTTGTGCACACTGGCGAGCCACTGGATTGCACCAAAAGAGCTAGTGAGGGTAACAGAATCATTGAGGGCGTCCCAGTGAGATAGAAGGAATGTGGGATGGGGTCACTGCWCCAGCTGATGAGGGGGCTCCTAGGGTTGGCCTGTCCCTGGGGAAGGCAGCAGGCTTGTTTCCTTCTAGTAACATGTCCAAACCACCTTTGGGTTTGCTGTGACTGGCAAGGGGACAAGTACATGCAAGACACCGACCACTTATTAGACCATGAAAATTCTCATTGCTGAAAGGAGCCCTCCTTGAAGGCCTCTGTGCGGCTAATGGAGATCTTTCCCCCCAAGGAGCAGAGCAGGGCAGGTTGCCGGATGTGTCCTTGGAGGACCGTGCTTGCGCRCAGGTGGGGTTCACCCCCGGGCTGTCCCTCTCGTGTTTTCATGAGCATTAAGGTCACTCTCGTCCCAGGTGACTCCCGTGCGGTTGTGCTCGCRTCCCGCCGGTGACTGCCGGAGCTGCCGCTTCTCAGACGTTCCCTCCGTGCTTTTTTTCCTAGCTAATAGGCTGCATAATCGGACGCCAAGGGACCAAAATCAATGAAATTCGGCAGATGTCGGGAGCGCAGATCAAAATCGCCAACGCCACGGAAGGGTCATCGGAGCGCCAAATTACCATCACAGGAACCCCTGCAAACATCAGCCTTGCGCAGTACCTCATCAACGCCAGGTGAGACCCCCCGCCGACCTCCGCCGCCTCCCGCCGCAGCCGATCCCGTCCTGCCGGCGTGCCGGGAACAGCCCGCGCTCCCGGCACCGTGGGCCAGGAGGGGCTTCCCGAGGCCTGCTGGGACGGATGGTGTCTTGCTGAGACCTCTGAGCGGGGAGCAGACGTCGCCAGCAGGACATCTCCCCCCGGCTGGCGCTTCGGCTGGGGACCGGGAGCTGCTGCGCTGCTGGCGGAGCGGCCGCGGGTCGCGCCGGTCGCCCGCCCGCCCGCCACCCTCGCTCAAGGATTTTGCTCACGGGTGGGCAAAGTTGCCGCCGTCTTTCCCTGTGGACGAGGCAGGGGACGGGGACAGGAACGGAGCTGAGCCGGTGGCAGGGAGGCATCACTTGGGACCTGCTTGCTGGGATCCCAGCGTCGCTTACTGTCTTTTCCACGTGCTTCCAGGCCTCCCAAAGGCTTTCCTCCATTCAGTGAAAACTATCAGTCCAATAAATGCAAGACATGGGAACGGCCTGACTGCTTCCTTTTCATCATGAAAAGCTTGGCACTGCAGGACTTCACGGGGGCCAAGGGTTCCCAGCACTGCCGCCGGCTGGGGGGAGATGCAGCCCATGCCGTGGGGTCTGGGATCCGGCAAGGGACTGTGAGGGGACCGTGCGGGGGAGGCAAAGCCGGAGACACGAGTTGGGGACCAGCTCCATGCTGGCAGCGAGCTGTGTCCGGGGTGCTCACTCAGACCTCTTTGCCTGTGTCTGTGGACTTGTGGATAGCGAGTTGGAGGGGATAGAGGACCTTTCTGGTAGCTTTGCACCCGCCTGGCACAGCCACACAAACCAGCCCGTCGGCCTGTCCGTGCCCTCTGCCGCGGGCAGGATTGGTGCCGTGCCGACCCGCCGTCAGCCCCGGATGCGTGCCGGAGGGAGGCTGCTGGCAGGGTCCCGAGGAGAGGGGGCTGCTGGCGGCGACTCTGACGTTTGTTGGGGTGTGGGCTGGGAGCACCGGTGAGGTCTGTATGTGCTTTCTCCTCCTCGCACCCAACCCACCTGAGCCCCGACCCGCAGTAGACCCCTGCTATCCCCTCCCGTCCCGCTGTCCCGCTGCCCATGCCCGTGGCACCTCTCCACCTGCTTAGGTGAGGGACGGGGCCAGCCCCCCGCCCGCGGGCATGGCTGAGCGGCTTTCCCGCAGATCCTTGCCAATCCCCCCCCCCCCCCACTTCCTGAGACAAGAGAAAGAAAAGAAAAAGAAGCGGCTCTTAGTTGCTGGGAAGGGCTGGCTGAGCTGCCGCCTGTGCAGAGGTGACCAGGTGKGGGGGGGCAGGATGGGGCTCAGCCTCTCCCATAGTTCCCAAACCAGAGCAAAACGAAGCAGCCAGGGGAGCTGGCGTAGCTGCCTGTCCCCCGTGGGAGGGATTCTGCTAGAAGTGAAGGTGTGCGCTGGGATGTCTCCTGCCAGCACCTCTGGTGGGTGACATCTCTGCCACGACACGGTGACAGTAACGGGCACCACCTGGCCGCAGCGAGGAGAGGGGAAGGCAGCCAGCCATTACGCTGGCTCTGTGCTCCAGCCCCCCGTGCCCTCCACGGGGGACCCCCCCCAGCCACCCAGTGGTGCTCTGCCCGCCCCGTCTGAGCGGGGCAGGGGCAAGAGGAGGAGCGCTGCCCCCCTGCAGGGTCTTCGTTTTCTTTTCTGCTCCGGTGATTAAGTGCTTGTTTTTTGTCTCCCCCCCACCCCTCTCTCTGCCCCTGTCTATTCTAGGCTGACGTCTGAGGTCACTGGAATGGGCGCACTCTAATTTCCACCCACCATCCTCCACTCCGCACCACCCGACCCTCTCCAGCCACCGGCACTCCACCCAGCCTGTACTGCCTGTACATTTACCGTCTTCCCTTTGCCTCCACAGATATTCTTTTCTTTACTAACGAATATATATATATATATATAAACACACACACGCATATGCACACACTGGAACGTTTCTTTACAAGCTCTTTACTGTGCTCCCGAGGCTGCTCCCAAACTCTTTGGTTCTGGTCCTTGTTTTCAGCGTACGATGTTAATACTTCATCTGCGTTTTGGGGACGAGGGAGGGGGGAGGGGGGTGTTGTTTATTTTCTCACTGGCGAGACTTCAGGAGCTGATGGGGTCTCTAGTGTCAGTCTAGCGTAGCTACTTACACGTTTGAGTTGACATTGGCGGTACTTTCTGTAGCCTATGGACATATGTGATGCCACCCAGAGCTGTGCGTGCTTCAGATGACTTACTTTTCTCACCCTCCTTCCTTTGGTGCTCCCTCTTGCTTGTCCTGGCTCACCTTTGCCGCCTCACATCCCTGCCCTCAGGGTAAGGGCGTAGTTTTCACCCCGTGTTATTTGGGAAGTAGAAGCCAAGCACGGGTTCACCCGCAGGCTTCTCTCTTTGAACATGGCATGGTCCAGACAAGCCCTTTTTCATACTAAACTAAGGGAATCACACACACACACGTACACACAAATGCTCCTTTTTTTAAACTAATGAGCACCTGGAAGTGGGAAGAACTCAGCTGTATGGGATTCACACCCCCAGGGGCCTTTGAGAGCACTCTTTTGGCAATCCCCACAAGCAAAACCTTTGGACGATAGCTCAGGAAGCTCTGTGAGCCGGCTGTGTTTGTCGTTGTTTGTGTTCAATAAATGTCTGTGCAGCTCTGGTACCGATGGGCTCCGACTGTTCTTCTCCTGGGTCGCCCTGACAACTCCAGCCCCATCCTTCCCTCTGCATCCTGCCATACCTTTTTAGTTGCTTGGAGGGAAGGTGGGGGTTGTATACAAGAGTTCTTTTTTATTATGATTATGATTATGATTATTATTTTATTATCATCATCATATTTTATTTTATTTCATTTTTTTTAGAGAAGCTCCCCACGAGCAATGCACTTCCTGAGTGATTCTATGCTTTCTGGTTGGTCTTTTTTTTCCAAAGGGAGAGTATTTGGCTTGCATAATCCTTTGGTTTTCCCTAAAAATAATTTATAAGTTACGATACAACAACCAACATCTCTCACTGCCCCTTGTCTGGACGGATCTGCCATGTCTGTGCCTCACACCCTTCCCCAAGACCCTCTATGCCCAGCCCTGCTTTCTGCTTCCAGGCTTCTCTTCTCTCTCCTACCTCTCAAACAGGGAAACATGTTTTCCATCTGTTAATTCCTGACTGTCCCTTTTCCCAGATTGCAAATGAGGGGATCATGATACACCATGTCCCCAGGCAGCTGAAGCAGCCGCACGGTACATTTTTGCACTGTACCACATGGGAAATACATTGTTTTTCCAGGTGAGCCCCAAAACTTCACGGCTTTTCCCTTTCTTCCACCCTCAATGCCAGCAGGCACCGCTGGCAGCTTCCCACCCTTCTCCTGCCAGGATGCTGGACCACTTCTCCTCCTTTCTTCAGCACTGCCTGCTCAGTACTCACACGGGGCTGTGTCGGGGATCCTGGTCGGGGATCCTGATGCCACTGCATCAGTGGAGCCAAAGAGGGGCAGGGGGTTCTGTGCTCCAGCAGGGAGCTGGCAGGGGTGAGAGCACAGCCCAGGAGCCCGAAAAGTGAAGGTGGTAACGTTGAGCATCAGGGTTTGCTCAGCCCAGGTGTCCTAAAACCCATGCATGCTCAGCTCTCCAGAGCATTCCAGACCTCTGTGGTTAAAGGTTCTCCCAGATCCTCCATAAGATTCTTTGCTGCCTGTCTTCATCCCCTTGCCCTGCTATCCCTGGCACTTTGGGTCCAGCTGTGGCTTTTGGGTGGTCCAGCAGCCACACATGCTCAAGAGCATCCCTTGATTCCCCATCCAGAGGAGYGCAGGTGCTTTGGGGAGTGCTGCAGGGGCTCAGATGGAACCAGTAGCCTCCTTTGGCATCATCTCCCCCGTGTATTTGTGCTGATGGTGAGGATGGAGGGAGTCAGGCACCAAATGCTGCCTCCTCCAAGTCGCTGCCTGGCCAGCACAAGCATGGAACCACCTCCCAAGGTGGTCAACTGGCACTCCTCATCTTCTCCTGTTCCTCACTCTGCTTTAGACCAAGTATTTTTCCCATGGGAAGAATGAAATATCCGTGTGTCAGACCCAACATGAAAATAACCACCCCGGTGGCCTGTGGGGTAAGCCACAGCAAAAGCTCCACAGCCCACTGCTACCACCCTCCATGGGAGCCTGGGGTGATGCCCTCTCGGAGAGAGATGGTGCACAGAAGGAGCCAGCCCATCCTGCCGTTGTCGGCTCCACCATGGGGCTGTAGGACAAGCTGGAGCATGAGGAGATCTTCCAGGGGATGGAGGCAGAGCAGCAGCAGCAGCATCACGTTGACCAAGACTGAGAAATCCATCACAAGCCCACAAGGTTGTGTGGTTCGTACATCTGGAGGAGGGAGGGGAGTGTAAGAGCATCCTGAAGGTGGCTTTGCATGGGGATGGCGGCTTCTGCAGATCACGTCTGCCCTGAATTCCTCTGCTCCCTGCGTGCGCTCCCCGTGCCGTTCCCCACCTCCGCTGAGACGGCGCTGCCCAGAATAGCAAATGCCAGATTGGGTCTGCCAGATGCAGCCGAGCTCAGAGGCTACTGGAGAGGAGGAGCAGACTGCAGCAATACCTCTGCACCCATCCCCACGCCAGCAAACCCACGGATAACATCCCCCTCTGGGTACCATCCCCATCCCACCCCGCTGCCAGGAGCCCATCATCCAGCGAGGCTGCGGAAAAGCCACCGCAGGAATCAATGGTGAAGGAGAAGAGGTTGGATATGAGCAGTGCTCTGGCATCAGCTGGCTGACCGAGACGCTTGTGCTGCCACAAGGATCTGTGCTCATGGGAGTGCTCCAGGGAATGGTGGATGCGGCCACAGGGGGACAAAGGACAATCCAAGCAGTAGCAGTCACCTCAGTCACCTCACAGGAGCACTGTACAGTCAYAGAATCACGGAATATCCTGAGTTGGAAGGGATCCACAAGGATCATCAAATCCAGCTCCTGATCCTGCGCAGGACTACCCAAAGCATCCCTCCTTCTGGCAATCCCTTTGAGTTTGCAGCTTCTCTTTGGGGGTCACGTTTCCCAGGTTATTTTTCAAATTTAAAAAAGAAAAAGGATGAAACTGCAGTGTTATGTGGAAATCAGCTTATCCACCATCATCTGGGCTTGAGCGAGGTTTGGAGAGAGAGGTGTTGAAACCGTTTCAGTATCTCCTGGGATTATGTTGATGACAACAAGGATAACAACAAAATCACAAGGAATGTATCAAACTCAGCTTTGATTTCTTTGGGATGACTCAAAAGGAGATTTGCTGTTTTCCTTGGAAGAAGCCTCAGTGTTTTGCTTTGATTTGTGATAGGTCTTGGGTTTCCATTTTGGATGAACTTAAAATACTCTGATGATGCATCCACAGCCATGCCACTGGGAAAAATCTCTAATAGTGGAGTGAATAGTCAATACAAGGTGAACATCCCAGTTAATCAACAGAATAGCTTTAATACATTGCTTTTCTCTCCCAAAGCAATGCATGTTCTCCAGCCAGAATGATTCAACATTTCTGGAAGCAACCAACTCAGTGAAACTCTTTGGGAATGAGTTATTTAGGGGGAATACTGGAAAGTATTGGTCCAATGCCTCCCCATGTCCCTGGAGTGTGGGGGTCTCCATCAGAGAGGGGCTGGTTGACGTCTGTGCTCAGTCCCTTGCTCTCAGCTGAAGGTCTCCACTCCCCCTGCATATCTTTGTTGTGCTCCCAAAATTATTTGGAGTATTGTTACGTGCATTTTTTTCCTAGGCTGTTTTTGCAAATCTCGTACATAATAAGGTTGAAAAAAACCAGACCGTTTTCCCTAAGGGAAAGTGACTTTCACCAGGGAGACTCTTTAAATTTCATACTCTCTTTGAGCTGTTATTCAGGGGTTTGTTATGTATCCATGCTAGTCACTTTTAATTATGCTAATTCCAAGCTTATGCTCCATTAGCAAGGGTAATTTCCTCCCTCCGGTGCCGGCAGAGGTAGGGTTTCTGGGGGATCTCTGCGTGGTGTGGCAGGGTTGAACGCTTAATTCCATTTTCTCCTTGGCCACAGGGATGGAAGGCATCTCCCCTAGCCCTGCCTGGCTGCAGCCCCCAGCCCCGGCGAGGTTCCCCCGTCCCCAGCCCTGGGGCCCTCCGGTTGGTCACTAGATGTCCCCATTGCCCATCTTTTCATGCATCCTGCTCCAGCCGGGACGTGGGCAGCCCTGGGATGGCCGGTGCTTCCAGGCGCTGCTCCATCTGCGTGCAGAGGACATCCCACACTGCTGCAAAGGGAGTGGGCCCTGACACTGGTGATGAGCAGTGACATCCACGAGCAGGTGACTGGCACCGTGTCCCACTGTGGGAAGGATCCCATCAGTGCTGGGACTTTCATGGAGCCACCCCAGCCCACATGGGCAATCTCCTGGGCCACGGGTGGCACAGGCCACCACCTTATGCTGGCCCAAGCCCGTTCAGTCTGGCACAAAGACAAGGTTTTGCTGGAAAGGTCCCAAGGGTCTCCATCCCCTGTGGTCCCCAGGGAGGCATTCACAAACTGAATGCTCTGTGCCTTGGCTGGAAGCAGCAGCAGCGTCTGCAGCTGGTGGAATGACTTGCAGAAAGGTCAAGGTCTCTGCAATCCTTCTGCTCCCTTGTTGGATATTACAAGGGAGCTGGGAYTCTGCTAAGAGGGATATTTTTGCTTTCCTTTCAAAAAGAATGCAGCTGTGGATCCTAATCTGCTGTGCTATGCAGTGAGTCCCAGGCCCCCGTCCAAAGGGTAACGTGGCAGTGACTTTTAGGAAGTACTGAATGTACCAGATGTGCAACTCCTTCCACTCCAGATGTGCGGCCCCTCTCCCACTCTGTCTCAGCGYCCTTGTCCTGCAAAGAGGAAGATGAGACTCCAAATCGCACAGAAAGCATCCCACAGACTAAATCCAGCCAAGTGCAAAGCCAGACTGGCTCTGGATTCCCACACTCGTGTTTAGGCAGTTTAACCGCAGGGATGTCTCTTCCCAGAAATGGATGATGAAGTCCACTCTGCACGTGGGGAACAAAACTAGCCACGAGAAGGGGATGGAGATGGAGCAGCAGGAGGAGGCTTCAGGTCTGAGCCCCACACTCARTCATGGCCCGTTGCTGATTTAAGACACATGTGCTGTTTCTAGAAGGAACTGCTTTGATCCCGAAGGAATAGGCCGGGATGTGCATGAGGACTGGAGTATTTGAGGCACTCTTGGAGCGCTATGTCCTGGTTCCCTGCAGGCAGTGTCGCTATTTATTCCTGGAGAAAGCCTGTGTCTGAGGGCATTTGCATCTGGATCAAAAAGCAGATGAGTGACACTTGGCTCTGGAGCTTTTCTGGGTTTTGATGTGTCAGATGAGACTGGGTGGCACAGGATGCTCCATGGAAGCAGGGACACGGTGGGGGTGTGAGATGCTCTGTGGAAGTGCAGGCACGGTGGTGATGGGCCACCAGCCCGCTGGCAGCATGGCCAAGCACCAAGAGCACGGAGGGATGGAGCAGCATCCCTCCGGMACTCAGGACTGCATGCACAGCTTGGGATCGAACCGCAACAGATATCCAACAGGATTTTCCAATTCACGGGGGAGCAAGATGTGATGTGCTCACCCAAAAGCAGTCAGTTAGTGGTGTGGGGGTTTTTTGGTGGGAAGACACTGCAGTGATGTAACCTTAGGCTGCTGCTGCAGCTGGTGATKTGCTTTTCCCAAAGGATGCTGCTGTGTGCTGCTAAGCACGCAGCCATGCTCCCGAATCTCTGACAGGAGCGCTGCAGAGGAACTGTCAGTAAAAAGCCAGTTAAAGATGCAACACCCCAGAGAAACCACCATCTCTATGCTTAAAGCAAATTTTCAGTTGCATACTAAAATTTATTCTTGCCGCAAGTAGATCTCCCCTCTGCATATTTCGRGCTGAAACGCGGTGATTTCCAGGGGCACAGGATGGTGCAGTGCAGCACCAGGCAGAGGTTGTGTGGGGATATGTGCCCTTCCCCAGTGCCCCTCTCGCAGCTGCTCATCACCCCCAGCCTTGCAATGCCCTTGCCCATCACCCCCGGATCTTGCTGATGGGATCCAGCAGAACCAGCTCTCCTCAATCACCCTCCCCGCAGCCATGAGTTTGTAGGGCAGAGAGAGGCAGGCAGGGGCAATCCTTAGTCCAGGAAAAGCCTTGATATGTTTGGATGGCTCCTCAGAACCTCACAAAAAGCCACTCTCAGCACTCAGTGAGAACCCACAAGGCAAACACGCAGCACTCCAGGCAACCGCCTGGGCTCACCTGGCAGCCCAGCTCACGTTGGATGTGTTTGGGTAGGAGCTCCCATGGAAAAAAGGGAGGTTTGTTGTGGTGTAGCAGAGTTCTGTGTGGGCACGGCCCCTACAGCTTGCCTTTTGGGGTGTGGGTGATTTCAGCATCGCGCTGCAGAGTTGCTCAGGGTGTTGCAGTAGCCATGTGTTCAGGTACCCTAAGGTCCAGGAGGCACCAGTGCTGGAGCTTTGGCTGAGCCCTGACCATCTCCCTTGCTTGCCYCCCAGCTCTGCAGACCCTGATCCCCATGGGAGGAACACCTTCACCGCCTGACCGGAGCGCCGCAGCCGACGTGGTGCCAGTGGCTGATGCTTGAGCCCCCTCCGAAGACGCTGCCGGCTTCCCATGAGCTTCTCCCACTCCTTCGTGGCATCCTTCGGGCCAGCTGCCCGAATCCCCCTGGCCGCGGCTGCCCAGACCCTGCTCCCTCGGCTGGGGCACGGGGCAGCGGCGGGCTCAGGGGGGCTGGAGCAGCAGCTCTCAGGAGGACAGCAGCTTGCAGCCAGCGTGCAGCAGTACCCACTGCGAGCCAGCACTTCCCACCGCCCCCCTCTGCGCTTCCTCGGCACCCCTCACGCCCCTGCCGCTTTGCAATGTATGTCGTGGCTTATCTGTGTCATTGCAATAAAGCTTTTGTTGCTTGAGGTGCCCTCCGTGGTGAGTGGGATGAGGCTGGGGAGCCGTGGCTCGCGGGGCATCCACAGGGAGGGCGGTGGGATGCTGGGGGTGCCCCTGTAGCACAAAAGTCTCAGTGCCCCCAGAATGGTTAATGGGGAAACTCAGCCCGTGAAGCAAACCATAGTTTGGAAAATGGGCCTCAGAGCCCTGGCTCCACTCAGCATCAGGAAATGATCCCACATGGGAGCAGGGCTGCCAGGAGGGGAGGGGGAACGGGGTGGGGGGAGCACTGCAAAGAGAATCCAGAGCTTTCCCGAAAGGCAGCAACGACCGGGATTCATTATCCATCGGGAGACATGTTTATAGCAAGCGTGAGTCACTGGCGGGCCCCAGGGAGCAGCCCAGCAATCCGGGGGCCGCCAGGAATCTGGATAGGATACAGGCTGCCCATCCAGCCCCAYGCCGTGGCAGCTCTCAGGCCAGCCCCAACAGCCTGGCACATGCCAGCCCTCAACCTTGGAGGAGCCCAGTGCCACTTTTGGACACACTGGGGCATGGTTTTTCTCTGGGATGGCTCCTTTCTGCTCAAGACGACAGAGCACTGCCCCAGCTCTGCATGTTGCCCTGGTGCAGTGAAGGTCTCCATCTCCAGCTGGTCCAGCCCTGGGCTTGACACATGTCCAGGAGAGGCCAGCACTGCCTGCCCAGACCTCTGCCCTATGGGGAAACAAAGCCAAAAATGCCATTTTGACATTTTTTCTCCATCTAGAATTGTATTTTCCAGGCACACACCACCCCTGCTCCTGTTGGGCCCTGAGAAGGGGCTGTGGGTAGGCAGGCAGTTCCCCCAGGGTTCGCCTTTTCTCAACCCCAGGGAGCAGCAGCCCCAGATCTCTATGGAACCTGRAAGTCATCCTCCCCTTGTTTGTGCCATCCCTGACACCCCCTTTGCCGGGGTGCCCAGCCCTGCTCCCTGACAAGCCACAAAGCCAACCAAACATGCAGCTCCAGGCCTGGCACCCACTTTTGACTAAAAACCAGGTTTTCTGGGTTTCTCCGGCCCAGGAATTGGTTGTATGCTTTCACTTAGAGAAAAGTCCCTGTTCCCCATTCCCAGAGCAGTGGCACCATGGAGACCCTTCCAAAGCAAGGTGTCACCGACTGAGACCGATGCTCTGGGAAACATGGCTCGGGGCTCCTTTCCCACCTCCCTGCAAACCGTGGGCCATCCATGAAGTACCTTGCATGGCCTTTCCTGAGCTGGGAGACTTTCCCAGAGACGGCGACAGCCCCAGGGAAGGAGTCAATGGAGCTGTGTGTGCAAACATCCCCAAACGTTGGTGTGCCCACCCACCCCAGCACAGAGCTTGGATCCCTGCCCAGGATGGAAAGGTGGGATGCAGAGAGATGTGAACCACCTGCATGCACTGGCTTCATCTCTGCAAGACTCATCAACCAGAAGAGGAAGCATCTGTGCCCCACTGAGGGCATTTAAGGGTGCAGAGGCCCCACACCGTGCCCATTGTGAGCAGCCCTCTGTGCCGGCTGCAGCTCCACGGCTTCCTGCTRAGAGGGTGAGTGTTTGGAGATTAAAACCGCCTGTTTACCTTTGGCTGTGCCTCTAAAAAACAATAAAGTAGCAGAGGGGAGATGCCTATTTTTACACCCTGCTGGGATTCCCCTGGCTGCAGCTTGTGCTGGGGTCTGCTGCACGGAGCAGAGGAGATAGGTTTGAGGACAGCAAGCGTAGAAACACAGGATGGTTTGGGTTGGAAGGGACCTTAAAGCCTATCTCATTCCACCCCCTGCCATGGGCAGGGACACTTTCCACTAGACCAGGTGACTCCAAGCCCYGTCCAAGCTGACCTTGGACACTTCCAGGGATGGAGTAGCCACAGCTTCTCTGGGCAASCTGTGCCAGGGCCTCCCCACCCTCACAGGGAAGAATTTCATCCATATGTCCTTACAAAACCTACTCTCTTTCAAATTTAAAGCCATTCCCCTTTCTCCATGCCTAAATGGTTTACATTTGCTCCTCATTGTCTGCAAAAGATCTGAGGAGGATGCTTGGCACTGGTTGGAGTGGGCTGGGAAGGCATTCTTGCCGGGAAGGGTGGCTGATTTGTTTTATCCTTCTAGGAAAAGGCTGCAGCTGGATCTGGCTCTGGTGTGGAGGGAGCTGGGCTGCATGCCGTGCTGCATCCCAGGACTGCTCTGGAAGGGCACAGCCACACCCAGAGCCTCGATGGCTGCTGGGGTGGTAAAAATACCAAGGATAAACATGCATGCTGAAAAAAATGGGAGCAGAAACAACCTGGAAAGGTGCTAACAGGGACCTCTGGGAGTTTGCTAGACACATGCAAGCTCCTGGGTTGGGGTGGATCATCCCCATGGAAAAGCATGGATAGGGGTTGGGCTGGCTGTGTGCTGCACTGTGCCATGAAGCCAGTTGGGGTTTGTTATCTGGAGGGCAGCCAGCAGAGAAGATGCTTCTCTATGCTTCCTAAGCTTTGGAGTTTGATGCCTACATCCACATGGATGCAGAAGGGAGGGCTGCAATCCATGGCTGAGGAAAAACAGGTTTTTGACCTGCGTATCTCACCTCTTTGCAGTTTGGTGCAGGCTGGGTGCTGGGAGGGAACCASCACTTCCAGTCCCCCCAGCTGGAGGCAGGGCTGTGTCTGGCGGCTGCTCGGCTGTTCCTCGAGCGCCTGGTGCCTCCCTTCCCCAAGGAAGACGTGCCCAGCCTGGCAAGCATGCTCCGCTCCCTGGGAATCGCCCAAGCCATGCCTCTTTTATTGCAGAGAAATGGAAAGTATTCCCTGCTCAACTGCTGGAGGGGTTAGTGTGTGTTTTTCCACCCGTTTTTCCTGAATGTGCTCCCTGAGAGGGKTTCCTGTGTCCCCTGTCCCACCAGTGGTGCCCCCAGGGCTGGAGGTGGCATGTCCCAGGAAGAACATGTCCTGTTCTTCTTCCAAGAACAGGAAAACACTGCAGGTGCTGCTGATCTGTCCCGTTTGGGCCAGTTTTATCCCCAAAATAAGATGCTCCCAACTCCCAAAACCCCACGCTTCAGGTTGTTTCTATTTTGTGAATGTAAAATGTGGGGCTTAAAAAWAAATCCTTGAAAGTGAATTTTGCTGCCCACCTTCAAGCCTCCACGGTGGAAAAGGGGAAGATAGCGGGAGAGTGTGGGGAGGCCCTTCCTTGTATGCCGAAAGTGTGACGTCCTGGTATCCTGTGGCTCCCCTCTGAGTCAAGGATCCCTGCAAGCACTGGGGTGGCCCAGGAAAAGGGTCCTGAAAGCGTTATCTCCTCTTCTCCAGCTCCCACGCCGCATCCGCAACCTCGTCTCTCATCTTTCCTAAGAAGCTGAGCCAAGCTTTCCACAGACCCAGACAGCTATTAGGGAAATATTATTACCAGATGTTTGGTTTGTTTCCATAAGAACAGAGGCCAGCCTGAGGTAATGGGGAAAACATTAACCCGCCACACACCATCCTGGGTGTGGGGATGTGGGTTTGCTGGTGGAGCTGTGCCGTGTCCTGGCTGTGCCAGCACGGAAGGGGTCTGCAGGGTGGGGCGGCGGGGGGACACTCACACCCGGTGTGTGCTGGATGGCTGGGAGCTGGAAATCCTCGTTGGAGTGGTGGTCACCCCCTGAGGTGGCTTGGGAAGGGAAGAGTGTATCCCCAAACGGTGCTGGAAGGAAGGGAAGGCTCCCCCCAGGCCAGCTCGGACGCAGCTGGCAAACAGCACAGCGGGGAAGTTYGTGCCGGGTCAGCGGTTCGGAGAAGCTCCATGTCCCAGCTGTACTTTGTCTTCCGGGGTTGATTCWAGCCCTTGGCAAGGAAAAGGTGCCAAGGGGCCAGTTCATAGGAATATCAAGGGATTTGGAAGTTGAGTTGTCACTTCACTGGGTGCTTTTGCAGGTGGGTGGRTGCAAGACCCTCCTCTGGTGCTGCCTAGGCCTGCTCTGAGTCCATGGTGGGATGCTCCCAAGGCAGTGCCTGCCTGTGCTGGGAGAGGTGATGTTTTCCTGCTCAAAGGGGTTTCTCTGCTGCTTCCTCCTGCAAGAGATCCACCGTGGGAAGCTGAATTATCATGTACAGAAGCACCACAAACCACATTCTTTCCACTGGGGTTTGTGGTTGGTGCAGCGCTGGACTTGGACCAGGGCTGCTCCTGTGGTGTAGGACTGAGCAGGGAGGTGGGGAGGACACTGGGATGGAGGGTGAGCTATGGAGAAGCTGGGTTGTATGCCTTGGTGTGCTCCATGTGGTTACAAACAGGGAAATTTTGGTGCTCCTTAACTGTGGCATCTCCTGGCACCGTATGAGGGGACAAAGTAGCCCCAGCTGCAGAAGATGGAGCTGGAACCTGGCACTTGGTCCTTCCCTGCTTTCCAAAGCACCCTTTGGTTATGAGTGTGCTGATGGGTTCAATTCTGGCTTTTCCTGTGAGAATTCATTTCAGCTCATTTCCGTATTTTCTATGGAAGCACAATTTTCCATTTCCAAGTGGATTTGATTAAAGGGAAGAAAAGGTTACGTGAAAGAGTTAATATCTGAAAAACAGAACAAATTCATTCTTTTCTCAATCTCTGGGAGGAGAAAAAGCAAAAATTCTGTCCCAAGTGCACTCTTTTTTTTTTTTTCAGCACCCAGTTTGGTCTGGAATTGGACTGAAAGTTTATTGCAGTGCTGTGGGCTGGGACTTGGGAAGGGGAACACCCATTCCCTGGGGCACATAGGCACCATGGAGTGGCTTCCCTTGCCCACCTTCATGGCGCTCTGGAGGGAGGCTGATGGAGGAGGTGGCCCACTCCTGGGGGGGACAGAACCATAGGGCTCAGTTTCCCTGGCCTCATCTGAAGAGGAAGGGAAAGGGGATGTCCTTCACAGGCACGTGCCCTTGGATTTCGAGACTGTGGTATGCTGCTGGTCCCAGTGATTTGGGAACATTTTTTTTCTGCAAAACTAGCCCACACTTTTCCAAGGAAATGTCTGTTCAGTGTCCTGGGGACACTGCTGGCTGCTGGCCGTGGTTTAGCACCACAGACCTGGAAAAGACAACGATTTAAAATGCTTTGGAAGCTGGACACGGCTCCAATCCCGCGGTCCGGTCAGATGCTCCCGGGGCATTGCAGCTGATAACAGCCCCCGGGGGCCAGGCTGGGTTCCAGGCGGGGATTGGGGTCCCCCRTGGGGTGGGAGGAGCTCCCCGGGGCACACGGGGTCTGACGGGCTGCAGCTGCTCGGAGCCATGTACGGTCAGCAGGCGCCTTGCAGAGGCCATACCATTATCATTAAGTCTTTGCTGACACAGCCAAGTGGCCTCCAGCTTGCTCCAGCTCTGCGGAGCTGCTCCCGAGATGGGGGTGCTTTTCCCTTCCCGCAGGGAGGGAGAGGTCGGCTCTTCTGCTGCTGCTTGGGATGATTCCCCACGAGGGGAGAGAGGAAGAGAGAAATCTAAGAGGAAATGACTCTGCTGAGCTGATGCATGAAGACAGGTCCCTTCCCAGCAAAGGGGAAGRTGCTGGCTGGTTTTCAAAATCCCAGGTGAGCTCCCTCCTGGGAGCCTGAGGAGGCGTGTTGGAGAGCTAAATCACATCTGATCCCCCGTGAAGTGTCACGCAGCAGGACTTGTCCCTGGGCATGCTTGCTCTCTTGGAGAGCATCTTCAGTAGGTTTGAGATGTGAGAATTTGCCTTGCAGTGTCCTCATCTCCCGGTGCCGCCTGTGCAGCTCGGCAGAGCCCACGCACCTCGATGCATGCCTGGGAGGTTGGTTACACCAGCCAGGTTCACACTGGTACTAAAGCTTTGCAACTGGGGGAAAAATGCTTTCGAGCACGACCCACACCTGGCTCTTCTGGGGCTGGGGTCTCTTCCCACCCTCAATGGTGCTGCCCTGCAACTCCAAGGAGTTGCCCTGTTGTTCTGGCCACCCCTCAGCAAAAGCATGTGGCATCTTGAGGCTCTCCAAAGTCCTAGAGAAGCTGTGGGGATGGGGTGCAGGGCTGCCCAGCAGCTGTCCTGCCCCTCCTTGAGACTGCCAGTTTCTTCTCTTTCCTTTACTTTAACATCCTAAATTTGTGTTGGAGTGAAAMACGTTGCCTGTTGTTTTGATTCATGAGGTTTCAGCACAGTCTGCAGGTTATTTTCCACTGATTTTGGATGCTGTTTATCCAAATGCACCTCTGATGGCCAAGCCTGTGACGTTTCCTCCTGATGGTCCACAGAAAGATGCTGTCAGAGTAGTTGTGTGTGACAGGCAGGATGACAGAGGTGGCAGCCAGCCCCATGTGTCCCATGGGGAAGCGTGGCAGGTCTCCTGCTGCCTTCGTGCCACCAATCTGGGTGCAAACCATTTGTAGTGGCTGGGTTTGTGCTGTCGACTCTTTGCCCTTTGGAGCCATCCTGGAGATTCTATCAACTTTTTAATCCATCAGCTTTTGGTGCCTTCCTGTGCTTTTGGGAGCAAGTTACAGCTGCAGCTGTACTGGGGTCAGCCCTCAGGTATTTCACCTCTCCCCTCCCACAGCAATTCATGCTCCCACTGTGATGAGGGGTTTGGCAGGATCTGGGTCTTCTCCAGGAGTGTCTTCGGTTCTGGCCATAAAGAGCAGGTGGTCCATGCCACATTGGGATGCCTTGCTGTGGGGGCCCAGCTCCCTACTGCTACAGGTCCTCAGGCTCTCCTGCCATCCTACAGAGAGGGAAGATGCTCATCTCCAGGTATACCTGAGGGCTGGTGCTCCTGCTTCTACCTCCTGGGCCTGACAGCTTTGACCCTGTCCTCAACTCCCTGCCCTGAGCATGGCCCTGGGGACAAGGGTCGTTCCCAGTCTGGAATGTCCCTGTGGGTTTCTTCTCAGGAACAAGCCCCTCATGTTCCCCTTAAGTAGAAAGCCCTGAAAGTCAGGGAAGAAAGTGCTTCTCCAAAAATGTGGTGACTCTACGGTGCCCCATCTCTGGGACAGCTCCAGCTCTGCCATGTGGTGGGGACTCCACTGGGACAACACGGAACAACTCCTGTGCAGGTTGGGATGCGATGTGAATGCCTGTCCCCCTGCCCCAGCTTTCTTGCCTTGGGAGCTGAGAGGAAGGTGCTGGGCAATGCCCAAGCCCCCCTGCCCCAGCGAGCAGGCTGAACCCCAGCGCTGGGCACCGGCTGCACCAGGGCTCCCTGCGAGGCTTGTGGAGGTCCCAAGCACTGGTGGCCAGGCTGCCATCGGAGGTGCAGTGACATCCATAGAGAGGGTAAGGAGAAATGCTTCCTAAGTTCAACTCACAGCTGACAGCCCCTGCTGATCCCTCCCTCCGTGCTCGGGCTGGAGAAGTCTCCTCCTCACTCAACCCTTACCCTCCTGCCTTCTCTTCCTCCCACAGTAACCAAGGGAAACGTGGTGAAAAAAAAAAAATCTTCAGCGACTCCTGCCTCCGGACCGTGGCCTCTCTCGGCTGCTGGGTTCTCTTTCCCTTTTCCTTGGATCCAGCTCGATGGTAATCTGAACCAAGAAACATGAGGCTGCGAGACTTTCTACTCACTCTGCTGCTCCTGGCCGGCTTCCTGTGGGGGGACTCATGTGCTCAGCGCCCAGATATCATCACCGAAGTCTCAAGCGCGGAAGGTAAGCCTGGAATGCTTTCCAGGGTGGTTTTCCTTCCCGGGATCAGCAGAGAAGCCTGACTGCTGTTTCCCTCCCGGGCGGATGCCTCTGCTGCTGCACTCACTGCAGATTTGTCAGGACGTTTGGGCTCGCTGAGGAGAGCAGTGTAGGATTAGAGAGGATCTGCAAGAAGTACCCATTTTCATGTTTTTTGGCTTTTTTCCTTGGCTCTGTCTGGTCGGGAGTTACCAGTAGCACTGGGATGCAGGAGAGGGGGATAACAGCTGATTCCAGTCCAGCTTTCTGAACTATTTTGGGCTTGACGCTGGCTGTTAAGGGAAGTTTTTGTTATTGCTCTTTCCTAAAATTTTATTTTTGACAGGATGTGTCAGAAAATTGTTAGTTTCTCATTGCATTAATTGCTAAAATGGTTTGATTTTTTTAAGCGGTTCCTGCAGCTGCATGTTATTTTGCATAATAAGTAGCATAGGTCTCGTGAAAATACCCTTTGAATGGAAATGGGGAAGAAAGTATAGGAAAGTGTTAAATGCCACAAATTTATGTTKTCTGAAAAAGTGATCATGCTTACTCTCGATGCTTACTTTCTTGATGGGAAAGCATTCCCCTTAGCCCAGATCCCGGGAGCCTGCTAGGAGGGAATCTGGGCGGGCAGTGCGGGAAGCCTGGGATGGGGAGGCGATGCAGCAGGACCACCGGCCAATTCCAGCCTCTCCGCTTCTTCCCAGACTGCCCTGTGGACCTGTTCTTCGTCCTGGACACCTCAGAGAGCGTTGCCCTGAGGGTGAAGCCCTTTGGGGACCTGGTTACCCAAGTGAAAGATTTCACCAACCGGTTCATTGATAAGCTGACCAGGAGGTACCTCTCSCTGGGGTTTATCCGGGCTGCTTTAGGAATGGAGCCTGGTGCTGGGTGGGATGCTGAGACCTCCCCTGCATGGCTGTCCACAGGGGGAAAGAAGGAAAGCAGGGATGTTGGGAGGGCCATGAGAGTCTCTCCTCCCTCTCCCAGTCGTTGGCTGCTCTGTTTTGGCTCTGCCAGTGCTGACAGCAGCAGCATGGCTTCAGCAGGGCTGCTTGCACCCACCCTCGGGAAAGAAAGGAATTCCTGGAGTGGCAGACATGGCACCCCAACCCCACCACCTGCGGCTGGCTGTGAGGTTATTCTGCAGTGCCAAAGCAAGGCTGGTCCCTGTGCTCAGGCCCAGAACCACCTGGGTGCTTGGGTGGCAGCAGGACACCTCTGGGGTTAAACCCAGCCCCACAGGCACCCTGCAGACCAAAACCCTCCCTTGCAACTGCCGTAACCCAGCYTTGGGCGCCCCTTATCCACCTCATTCCCCAGCCCTTTATGTGCATCCTCCTCACACACCTCTGCAGCCACCAACCGAGGTCTGACCCCAGCTTTCCCAAGGGTTCCAAGCACCAAAGCTCCCAGATCCCAAAGGCAGTAGTGCTGGGCTTGCCTGCTGGCAGGAGATCCAGGGATGCACAGGAGCACCACAAGCCCTGGGGGCCCATGGGTCTTGCTGAGCTCCTCAGGACAGCAARAGATGTGTGCTGGTGCCCAGAGGGGATGTCCCAGTGCTGCACCAGCTGGTGGGGCAATGCCCCCATCTCAGGATGAGTAGAAGGGTTTATCAGCTCACCTGTCCATTGCTCAGGCAGGAGAGATACCTCACAAGGCTTTGAGTAACCAAGAGCCTTGTGCTTGGGAGCAACCTGCCAGGCCTCCATCAATGCAGCATCACTCTCTGCAAGGCTCTGGGCTTGGTCCAGACGCAACTGCCAGCGGTGACATGGAGGGAACAGCAGTGGACAAGGCTCAGGTGGCTTTGGGAAAGGTCCTGCTGGGCAGAGAGATGATGCGCAACACCATCTCTTTGGGATTGGCCCTGCATCCTGAAAAGACCATTTCTGGGGCRCTGGCCAAGGCACAGGTTATGCCTCTGTCCCAGAGAGTCGCAGGTGTCGGATGTGTTAGTGCACTGGGCAGGGCTTCAACACTCACACTCATCCTTCTCAGAGTCAGAGCATCCTTCAGAGGGAGGCATCCCTCTCTGATTTTAACACACCTGGCAGTGGAAAACTGCTGTGTGGGGTGTTTCAGTGGCTACCTGCCTTGCACACACACACATGGCTGTCTGGCTCAGCACCTCCTGCTCAGCTCCAGCCACTGGCACTTCTTCCAGAAGCCCCTCTGGCAAGCTGTTTGAACCCTGCAGATGCCCACCAGGTGCTTYGCTTTGCCCTTCCACCCGCAGGACAAGCTGCCCTGGGGTCCCATTCTGTGCTTCGCATGGGAAACGTGTCCCAGCCTCGCAGGAGAGCAGGAAGCCCTGGCAATTCCCTGTTTTGCAGAGGATTTGCATCTTCTGTGGTGGTGCAAGCGAAGTGGAAACACGTGAAGTGAAACGTGGTGTGTCCACGCAGGTACTACCGCTGCGACCGCAACCTGGTGTGGAACGCGGGGGCCCTGCACTACAGCGACGAGGTCGTGCTCATCAAGAGCCTCACCCCGATGCCCAGCGGGCAGAGCGAGCTGAAGAACCGCGTGTCAGCCGTGAACTACATCGGGAAGGGCACCTACACCGACTGCGCCATAAAGCGCGGCATCGAGGAGCTGCTCATCGGGTCAGGCAGCGGGGCCGGGGCGGGCGGAGGGGGGTGCCGGTGGGTGAAGGGTGGGAGCTCCTGGGTTAGGGCATCCCCGTGCATTGTGCAGAGCTGTCCCTCGGGTTGGGAAAAGACACAGAATGGGCACAGGGGGTGGCAGGGTGCCCCAGCTTTGCTGGGATGAGGCAAGCCCTGGCCACAGGCTCAGGCACTGCCTGGGGTGAGTGTCCCAAGGTGCTCAAACCACTCCTCTCCAGCTAAATCCTTTCAACATTAAATCCTGTGTTTAAACCCTTTCAGTGGCTCCCATCACAAGGAGAATAAGTACCTGATTGTGGTGACTGATGGACATCCCTTGGAAGGTTACAAGGAGCCCTGTGGAGGCCTGGATGATGCTGCCAATGAAGCCAAACTCTTGGGGATCAAAGTGTTCTCCGTTGCCATCTCCCCCAACCACTTGGTAGGGACCACACAGCAGYGATGCTCCCTGCAGGGGGTCCCTAGTGGGACCATGGGACCCCTCGTGTGATGAAGGCTCTGAGTGCCCCTCAGGGCCCTCTGAAGGGAAAGTGAGGATCCCCAGGGTGACCACTRGAGAGGGACCCTGCACAGGTGCCTGCAGGTCTCACTCTGCCCTCCCCACCCTCCCAGGACCAGCGGCTGAACATCATCGCCACGGACCACGCCTACCGCCGCAACTTCACCGCCACCAGCCTGAAGCCCACCCGGGAGATCGATGTGGAGGAGACCATCAACACCATCATCGACATGATTGTGAGCAYTGCCCGTCCCCTCCCCAGCCTGTCCCCTCCCCAGGCTCACCTGTCCCTCTCCAACCCCTTCTCTTTGCTTTCTTGTCTTGCAGAAACTTAACACGGAGCAATCGGTGAGTGTCCCCCTGTGACTGAGCCTGTCCCCTGTGCGTGACCCATGGCTAAAGGGGCCTTGKTGGCACAGCCCTGCCCTGCAGGCAACCCCTGCCAGCCTGGGAAGCTCCCCCTAAGCAGGGTGCAGCCTGACCCTGCTGCTGCCCCCTCCTCTAATGCTGTTTCCTCCTTTCCTCTGTGYAGTGCTGCTCCTTCGAGTGCCAGGTGAGTCAGACTTTTGAGAGCCCTGTCCCCTTCCCTCGTATCCTTGTGGTYCCAGGCTGTGCCTCGGGCTGGTCTAACCCATACCTCTCTCCTGCAGCCTCCCCGAGGACCCCCTGGACCTGCTGGTGACCCGGGCCATGAGGTGAGGGATTSGTTGTGGCTGTGCTGAGGGACCGGGGCAGTGGGATGGGCTCACTGGGGATGCTCAGAGATCTGGAATCATTATCATAGAACCATTAAGGTTGGAAAAGGTCTCCAAGATCACCTGTGGGGCGTGGGTCCTGGAGAAGTAGATGAGGACCCACACCATGCTCCCATGTGGCCATCACCATCTGCTCCCCATATCTACAGAGCATTGCTGCTCCCATCCTGCCTGCTCTCCTTTCAATAGGTCATTGTTTTATTCATGGGGATGATGAGCTAACTGTGTTTCTGTCCTGTATTGCAGGGAGAAAGAGGCAAGCCAGGTCTTCCCGGCCAGAAGGGAGAGGCTGGAGACCCAGTAAGTAAAGGACCAGCCCTGGTGACTCTGCACAGGGGCTATTTTTTGGCTGCTTCTGGCCAGACCTCTCGGGCGCATCCTCACCAGCATCACCCYGTTTCCATGGGATAGTCATGGTGTGCAGTGGGGTGGCTCCTCCTCTTGCTACAAGGCTTCCTTGTTCCTCACCCAAAATAGCCGTCCCTCCTGCAGGACACGTCTCTGACTCATGTGTGCCAGCCCAGGGGTAGACTCTGGGCTCCCTCCCGCATCCTCTGACACAACAAGCACAGCAGTGTTACAGGGAAACCTTTGGTAAATAACCTAAGAGCATGAGGAAACTATTTCCCTCCTCCTCCTCCCTTTCTTGTTTTACTGGGCACGCTTATTTTTGGGAGGCACATTTCTCACACACATGTGAGTGTGCAGTTACCCATCTTGCACGTTCCCAATTTGGAAACCCCATGCCATGCATTTTTCCTTCCTAAGGGTTTTCTACCCTTCCCTTTCATCCCAAATGATGTGTCCCCAAGCGCCCAGTTTCCCTCACCTCCAGGAAGGTGAGGATGAGGTAGAGGTGAAGGCAGGTCCTCTTGGCCCTCCACAGTGATCCCGTGCTCCCAGACCAGGAAAACAAGGAGCAGAGGTATGGGAGAGCCTCCTGTGTAACAGAATAGTGTCTGAGCCCCACATCAAGAGTTTGGGGGAACGCTGTCCCATGGTGGTGACCGTATCTGCCTCCGTAACACTGTGTTTACGTCCTCTAGGGCAGGCCAGGAGACATGGGACCTGTTGGCTACCAAGGAATGAAGGTATGTGGGGCTGCAGGGCCACAGAGATGGTTCCTCGGTGGGCCRCAGGCTTTGTGTTGCAAGTGTTCTCATTCTCCCGTTTCCCTCTCTCCTCTCMTCTCCAGGGTGACAAAGGAAGCCGAGGAGAAAAGGTGAGGACAGCAGGGATGTCCCTCCRCATCCATCCCTCCGGCTGGCACTTCSTGAGCCAGGAGTAGGGATCCAATGGAATCCAGTGGTGTGCAGAGGCGTGGTGAATGCCTGCACCCTTGGACTGAGCTGGTGGGGGGATGGATCTGCTCTGCATGGAGGTCTGACATCTCTCTTCTTCCTTTGCAGGGCTCAAGAGGAGCCAAAGGAGCCAAGGTCAGYCTCTGCTTTTGCAACATTTATTTTCTCTGATTGATGGTTGGGAGGCATTGGGAATTTGGGAATCACTTCATGGTCCTTATTCTGTTTCAGGGTGAGAAAGGCAGGCGTGGAATCGATGGCATCGATGGCATGAAGGTAAATCTCTGCTCCAGGGCACTTTGCTTGGCCTGAGGACTCTGGCTTTTACCCCTCCAAAACCACTTTGGGGTCTGAGAATGAAGCCTGTGGGGCAGTGGATCTCCCTCCCTTCAGGACCATCCAGCTGCCRGCCAGGGACAGGGCTGGAATGTCCCTTCCAGGGGTCTGGTATGATGGATGGGGTCTTCCCATGGATGCTTCTCATTGGAGACCTCTGCTTTGTCTGCCTGACAGGGTGAAGCTGGATATCCTGGATTACCTGGCTGCAAAGGCTCTCCTGGATTCGATGTAGGTACCATGTGGGTGTCCCTTGCATGCAAATCAACAGGTTTGCCATGATGGTGTGTGGAAACAGGGAGTTGCTTGGAAATACACAGTGCTTATCCCAGGCATGGCACCTCAGGGGTGGTCTGCCTCGTCCATGTCTGGAAGCTGTCCCCCATTGCCTGGGGCTGCCTGAGATGCTGCTCTGGAAAACATTATTCTGACATAGCGTTTCTCCAGTTTCCCTGCTTTTTCCATGCTCCTGGGATGACACATTTGTGGTGGCACCAGTGTCGCTGTGGTCCAGACACAGCAGCCCAAAACCACCTTTTCTGCCGTTTTCCTCTGAGCTTCAGAAGGGTTTCAGCAATGTGGGTGCAGCATTGTTTGCATGGCTCTATGGTGCAAGAGTCCCTGAGTCACTTCTGCATGTGTCCCTCCTGCCCATCCTGACGGGGAGCTGCCTGCCAGGCTGCTGGGATGCTCAGTCCACGCCCAGTTTCCTGCAGATGGTGTCACCAGCCTGGGTTTCAGTGATGCTGCCTTTAATTTCACAGGGAGCCCAAGGCCCGCCTGGACCTAAGGGAGATCCTGGTGCTTTTGGACCCAAGGGAGGAAAGGTGAGTTGTTCTGCCCAGCCTCACACAAAAGGAGGGATGATGGGAGCCCTCTTCTGCAAGAGGGAGAGGTGGAAATTCCTTGCACTGCTTGGGGCAGGCCTGTCACAGAATCAGAATGGTTTGGGTTGGAATGGACCTTAAAGCTCATCTTGTTCCATCCCCTGCCATGGGCAGGGACACCTTCCACTAGACCAGGTTGCTCCAAGCCCTATTCAACCTGGCCTCTGCACTAGAGGATGGCCTCCATCACCCACGGTGTGCCCGAAGTTAGTGGGTGCCCACAAACCTGGCACAAGCATCCCTGAGATATTGGAGAAGTGCTGTGAAAAGGTGGCTTTCACTGGGAGTGGAGTAGGGAGGGATCTGCTGGGATGTAGAGAGACCACAACCCTGAAAGAGGCTTGGGGGGGCACTGGGGCTCCTGACAGCCCCTGTGCTGTGGGAGCTGAAATCCACTGCTGTGTGCTGGATGCAGTCTTGATGGTACCTTGTGTCCTTGTGAAGGGGGAGCCTGGGAATGACGGAAAACCTGGCCGACAGGGGGTTCCCGGCAACCCTGGAGATAAGGTGGGTAAAGAAGTGTCTCAACGTCCTCTGCTCTCTGGGACGGGGAGAGGTCCACTGCTCCAGCCTGGGCTTTGAAGCAGAGCTTGCCCAAAGCTTTGCAGGCATGCAGGGCTTTGCTTCAGAACTGTCTGACCTCATTTGCACCCCTGTGCCTTGCAGGGTGCTCCTGGGGACCGGGGTGAGCCTGGACCAGCAGGAGAGACGGGCGACGAGGTGAGTCCTCTACCTGTGATGCCCCCTGTGCGTGCTTCCTGGCCATCCCCACCCACTGAGCACCCCTCTTGTTTCTCCACAGGGTGCTCCAGGTGAGGATGGTCCTCCTGGAGAACGGGTAAGCAAGGGCACCTCTACCAGACCTCCCACCGGGGCACGGGCAGGGGCTGGTACCCTCTGGAAGAGGAGAAAGGGGGCTGGGGCTGAGCCTGCTCGGAGGTGTGCAATGAGGAAGGGCTTAKCTCTGCTGGCAGCAGCTTCTGATTTTGTGGTCCCACCATCTCTTTGCAGGGCAGCAATGGAGAAAGAGGACCCCCAGGCTCACCGGGTGACCGCGGGCCAAGAGGAGAGCCGGTAACTGCACCTGCAGGGCAGCTTTCAGCATCTGCTTGCAAACRGGGTGATGCTTGGGAAGCCAAGGGCTGGGAATGGGTGCCCAGTGGCTAACCCCACCACCCTGTAGGCCAGCAGGCAAGCTCAGCGCCTTTACCTGCCAGTTTGGGAGGGACTTGTGTTGTCCCTCAGAAATTGCCCCTTTCCATTGGCAGCTAATCACCAAACAGCCAAAATCCAGGGGAGAGCATGCCCAGCAAGCCATGAGCAGATGAACAGCTGTCAAGTGCTTCCTCACAGCTGGAAAAACAGTTGATGGAGAGGAGAGTCAAGGTGTCCTCCTCTGAGTGCTCAGGGGTGTGTGGGCTACTGGCGGCTTGGGGCGGAGGGCAGCATCAGCAGCAGGGCAGCATGCATGGGTGTGGATGGAAGGGGGAACGCTCTTCCCTCCCCTTTTGAGTGGGAGTCACTAGGAAAGTATTTTTCCTGCCTGCCAGGGGTGAGTCAGTGAGCGTGAGCGTGGGAGGGATAGGCAGGAGCCCTCAGCAGGCCAGGACAAACATGTGCCATCGACAGTCATGCCACACGTCACAGGGAAGGGCGAGGGGTGCTGCTGTGCAGGGTGGGGGTGGTGGGAGCCAGGGCAGCATCCCCTATCCCCATCCACCATCGCACCACTCATCCCCTGCCCCTGCAGTGAGGACAGCCAGGACCCACCACCAGCTTGGAGGGGAACAGAGGTCTGCCTTGGGGGGGGCCAGCTCTGGCAGGGGGCTTCTGGCAGCCTCCCCCTTCCTGTTTACTGCTCAGGGAGGGTCAGCGCTGCCGCACGGGGTGTGCGGGGCAGATGTGCGGGAGACRAAGGCGTGCCAGTATCCTGGAGTTAAATTGTTCAGCAGACGATGGGCTGCTTCCTTCCAGCTTTGAGTCCAAGCACGAGGCTGCATAACCTCGCCAGAAATGTCTCGGGGCCGTTTGGAAGTTGTGTTTTATATTTGCTGTTTGGCTTATGCATCTGGAGGCTTCTGGGTTGCAAACAACAGCTTTAGGTCACCAAGCTTCCAAATGCTTCCCTCAAATTCCTCTATCCTCTGCCTCCCTGACTTGGCTCACTCCTGGCTGTGGGTCTGGATGGGGAAGGTGCTGCAGAACCAGCCTGGGGCTGGTAGACACACTGCCCTGTTGGGATGCAGCTCTGCTGGACTGGTGGAAGGCTGTTCAGCGAAAGGGAGCTGAGCCATATCCAGTCGTGGGCTATTTCCTTCTGTTGGAATGGTTGGGGTGCAAAACCACTGAGACTCAGGTTTCCCAGGCTCTCCTGGGCTGTCAGTTCTCTGCAAACAGCTAACCTGGCTCAGGGTGCTTAGTGTTAGGAGAGGGGAGAACATCGGCAGTGAGAGGTGAGGGTGTCCCTTTCCATCTGCTGGCTCATTCCTGTGGAAATCTGCTTAGGTCCACACGGATGGCAGACTGGAGGAAGGATGCTGCTATCCTGGAGGCTGTGCTGCTCTCCATGCAGACTGCCCAGGGCAGGAGCTGTGCTAGAAGAGCAACCACGGGTGCAGAGTGGGGCTGGTTTGGGTCCAGGCCCAGGTCTGTGTATCTGCGGAAGACAAATCTCTCCAAACATTTGTTTTTCCGGTGCAAAATGGGCAGAAACATGGCCCCTAGAGGCAGGCTTCTTAAGGCCTTCCTCTTAGGGCTGTCTTCTTGGATTCAAGGTGGCCACGCTTGCCTGTCTTTATCTCTCTCCATCTCTGATAGTTCCCTACTGAGCTCCTGAATCTGCCTCAAAACCCTCCCTGTTTGGATGACCGTGTTTCCATCCAGCTGTCGGTGCTGCACTCCTGCTCCCCGTTGCACACAGGTCCCTTTGCACCCTACACCTGTTCCTCTTTTTGTTTCTCATACCCTCTGTGTGCATTTTCAGGGAGAGCCTGGACCACCTGGTGACCAAGGGCGGGAAGGACCCCTCGGACCACCTGGCGACCAGGTAAGAGCTTGGTTTAACCTCCCGGATGGAAGTGGTTGGGACAGCAGGGAGGGTGGGGTTAGGGGGTTTAACTGATGCCACAGCATCTTGGGGTGGCCTYTCAGCATCTTCCAGGCTGGGAAGCAAAGCTGGTGAAGAAGGGCAGGGATTTCTGTCAGAACCAGGATACGAACAGGGCTAAAAAAATGGAGATTTGTCTGCTAGGCTGTGGACAAAGCAACCTGCACACCACTTCCCAATCCGATGGAAACAGATGTCAACACATCTGACAGAATTGGAAACTAGCAAGTGCTAGCTGCAGCCACGCACAAAATGTTCAGGCCCTGGGCCAGAAGCTTCTCACCTCAGCCAGGGGTGTCAACGAGACACCTTTGTGTCAGTGAGGATACCCTGACGTGGCCCCAGCGGTGTCCCTGACACCCTTGGCATCCTGCAGGGACAGCCTCTCCCAAAGCCAGTGCTCCTCACGGCTGCTTGCTGCAAAGCGTGGCCCTCCTGCTCTGTAGTCTGCTTGTCCTTGTGTGCCTCAAAGAACTGATCTCAGACCCCAGGGCCTTGCTGAAGAGCAGAGTTGGCCACTTCCAGCCTGAGGGAGGCTTCTGTTCCCTGCACAGCTGAAAGCTCTTTCTTCCCAAAGGTGTAGCCAGCTGATAGCTTTGGGTGTGGAGGTGTTGCTGGGTCAATCCTTCATGGCCATGGCACTGATTGCAATGGCCAACAGGGTCTTTGCACCTGAGCAAACACAGTTTGACATCACCCTTGGATGGGGCTCTGTGGGACAACTCCCCTTCTACCCATACCATCAGAGTTATGATGGATCCAAAGATACAGCGATGTATCAAGATAAACGTTCCCACATGGATGGAACAGGACTTCCATGAGAGGTGAAGCATGAAGGCCAGTGTGCAGACAAAGATGGGACAGCTTTTGAACTCCTTTCTGCTTGGCCAAGTGTTGGAGAGCCCTTGGAGATCTGGAGTGCAGGACAGCCGTGAAGGGGTGGATGTTGCATTCACACTGTCCCCAGCATGGGTGACCCCCACATCAGACCTGCACCGTGCCACAGCCTGGGGAGAGGCCAGGCTTGTGCATGCTTGGAGCTGGGCTTCCCTTGAGCTTGTCTTGTGCTAGTGAAGAGCACCAAATCCACACAGGAAAATTGTCCACATCCTACTGTTCTGATATTGTCCAGATCCTGTAGCGGACTTGAGGTCCTGCCACAACGAAAGAGCGTCTGGCAGCATCCAGCTTGCTGGGCACTGCTGAGGTGTCRTTTTGGGAGGTGGCCCTGGTAGGAAAGCAGCTCTTTGGATGTGTTGCGTGTAATGGATCAGYGCTGCAGGCTGGTGCCAACAAAGGGGGCTGGAGCTGCCCTCCATGTGGTAGAGGCTCATTCCAGGTTCAAGGCAGAAGAAAGACCATGCAGAAGACAGAAATTTGATGCAAGCATGGTGGGGGAGCCAGGCTGGGATAGATCCTGCTTCCAGCCAGCCCTCACTGTTGGGGAGGAAGAGGAGAAAGAACAGTCTTCCTRCTGTCACTGAGCCTGTGGGACACCAGTTTTCCCTCCCTGCCACTGAACTTGAGGCAAACCCSTGTCAGAGAGGGAAGCATTTCAAAAGCAGCTCTGATTCCTCTCCAGGCCAAAGGCTGCCCCAGCGCTCCCACCACTCCAGGGAGATTTGAAAACCAGTTGCAAAATGAGGATGATTTTTCCATAAGCTGACGAAGAATGCTTTTGCTTGGCCAAATTAAAAATAAATGCGTAATTAGGTTTTGGTAAGAGTAGGACCTTGGCAAACACAAGTATTTTTAAAGCCGTGTTATCTGCAAGCTCTGGATTTTGGAGTGTATTTCTCTTGGCAAGGGGAAAGGGCTCCCGCTAACCTGTGACTCCCTTTCATCCTGTTTCTATCYGAGAGACACTAAAGGCCAGTGCACTCTTTCCCTGATCCTCATGGACAGGCTTGGTGGCCCTTCTCTCTTCCTGGCCATGGTGCCCACCCCTTCTGTGGTTCTTGTCGCACCCAGAAAAGTAGTGAACAAGATTTCCTGACCCAAAATCCTGCGTCATCATAAACTCCTCCAGGGCCGCRAGGGATTTGCGCTGTGCTGCTGCAGTGAGGACGAGAATGGCCAGTGTGAGCCAAGGGTGCTGCAGCTCCAGCCTTGGCTGGTGTGAAGGGTCACAAGCTCCTGTCCCTTCTTCCAAGATTTCTCTCTTCTGGGCTTTTGTGCAGAAATAAGATCACATGCCTCGGAGCAGTCCAGTGCTCTGCACTGTGAAATTTTAAGTCTTCTGCACCCACAARGACAGCTTTTCTTGGAAGAAGGGTGTGTACAGTGTGTATGGACGTTTCCCTCTGCCTCCCTCTGCCCTCTCCATTGCCTGGGGCTGGTTGCACACCCAGCTCCACATGAAATGCTGCCTCCCTTGAACATTTGGATCCGTGGGCAAGAGCATTGCTACCCAGGTGTTGTCCACCATCATATATCCCGCCTCCTGGAGAGCAAACCCTGCAAAGGCCTGTTGGCACGAAGCAGAAGGTGGAGGGGCTCCCTTGGACATCTGTGGAGCTCTCGGAGAAAAGAACCCTCCTCCTGCTTTGTCTCCTGTCTCTTGCTGTCTCTGGCCAGCCCTGCAGCTGACAGAGTGAGCGGCCACTGCCCGGATGGGATGTGGCAGAGTGACAGCTTTGGTCCATTCCAGCACTCGCTGCCAGGGCTCTGCAGCCTTCTGAGGACAGAAACTCCCCAGAGCCAGCCTGGCTGTGTCCAAGCCTTGAGGCACGTGAAGGTTTGTGCCACCTTCAGGGTGATGTGCTCCCACCAAGGACTGTCCTCCAGGGGCACCCCTGTCACAGCCGATGAGATGCCACTGTGCAACCCAGCTGTGCTGGAAAGCATCAGCCTGCCCTCCCTGGTCCTCTTTTCACCAGGCCCTCTGTTACTGGGATGAGGAGAGGGATGGCTTTGGGGGCCTTGGCTGCCACTGAAAGCACATGATGTTCGGCCCATACCTGCAGAGTCACACCTTAGCCCAGAAAGCTTCTTGGTTTGATTCGTGCTCAGCAGGGATCTGCTTTCAATGGGATTTTGCAGAGAAAATGGCATAAGGAAGCGTGAGGAGGCTGAAGAGCACAGGGGGAGCCAGGCACAGATCCTGAAGCATCTTCCCAACAGCATTAACCCACAACAACAGGTCCCTTCTTGGGCTGGCTGAGGTGGTTGAGGGCTCACTGACGTGTGCACGAGGCAGATGCCCCCACCCATCACATCATGAAACGAAGGACCAGCCCCTCAGGGCAGGAGCAGCAGCAAGAGAAAACCCCTATTGAGAGAGCTCTCTCTGTTTCCCCAGGGTGAGCCTGGACCCCCAGGACCCAAAGGATACAGGGGAGATGACGGCCCCCGTGGCAATGAGGTCAGTGCTGCTTCATCTCTGCTTCTCCTGGGGGGAGGGAATGCAGGGGAAAGCAGGAGGGTGCTGCCTATTAGGGCTTTCCCCAGGTCCCTTGGATGCTGGAAACCTATTGGACCTATTGGTACAAACTCCAGTRCTAGCTTCCTGGCAGGCACATTGAGGATTTTTCCACAGTTCCTTAAGGCCACAACTGCCTTTTCCCCCACCTCCCATAGGTCATTTCTTGGAGAGGTTATAGCCACACCACAAGCCACACAGCTTCCCCAGAAGCTGGGGAGGATGCTCTCTAGGGGCAGCCAGCTGAATCTGCCACCAGGTTTGATCTCCAGGGCAGGGAGCAAATGGAACCCTAAGCCTAGCTGTTGGCTTTCACAGAAATCCTAGAACAGTTTGGGTTGGAAGGGACCTTAAAGCTCGTTCTGTGCCACCCCCTGCCGTGGGCAGGGACACCTTCCACTAGACCAGGTTGCTCCAAGCCCCATTCAACCTGGCCCTGAACACTTCCAGGGCAGCCACAGCTTCTCTGAACAACCCGTGCCACAGCCTCACCAGACTCTGAGTAAAGAACTTCTTCCTGGCTCATGTTGGTAGATGGTTGCCTCAGAAGCCATTGTCTTCCCAGCTCAGATGATGTTGTTCAATGCTTGACTGCTTCTTCTGCTCCTCCCAGGGCCCAAAGGGATTGCCTGGAGCACCTGGGCTGCCTGGAGACCCTGGTCTGATGGGAGAAAGGGTGAGTGGTACTGCTCTGGAGATACACTGTCTGAGAAGAGCAGGATCCTACTGCTGTGCTGTCTGAGAGGTCTACTTCTCCTTAACTCATCTATGTCTCCCTTGCTTTCCAGGGAGAGGATGGTCCTCCTGGGAATGGCACAATTGGATTCACAGGTGCCCCAGTAAGTTTTTTGTGCTGCCTTGAAACTGTAAGACCATTATTTCTACTTGTCCAACCTAACATGCTTCCTTTTCTTCATCCCCAGGGGCAGCCAGGAGACAGAGGCAACCCTGGCATTAATGTAAGTGTGCTACTTCCTCATCCAGACAGAGTTTGCCCTTGGTGGTGGTTTGGCACTTAGGGCCTTTCCATCAGCTGCATGGTGGAATGGGCTCCCTGAAGCACCCTGCTCCTCCAAAGCCCTCTTTTCCTTCTGCTCACCTCTCCCTGCAGTGGATGCTTCCAGGGGAAGTGTCCTGCTGTGGCTGTAAACACTTGAGGGCAGCAGCCCGGGCTGAGTGCTCTCTGAAGCAGTCCCAGAGCCAGAGTTTGGGGTTAGGACTGTCACCCAGGGGGAGCTGGATGGTGGAGCTGATGGCTGGGGATGTGATTTGGTGCTGGGTTAACAGCTGGACTCGATGGTCTCAAAGGTCTTTTCCAACCTAAGCGATTCCATGATTCTGTAGCAGTGAAAGCCACCTAAGAAGCTCTCCATCAAGAGCACTGAAATTCGGTGCTGAGGAGCCCACGTGCTGCTCTCCACCCCCTCCCAAGCCAGCTTTCACAAGGTCACCACGTGCCAGCACCAACTTCCCCGCCGCTAACAGCCATTCACGCAGGAGTCTCATCCATACTGTTTTTTAGGGAACAAAAGGCTATGTTGGACCTAAAGGGGATGAAGGAGAAGCTGGAGACCCTGGCGATGATGTGAGTAACCTGTGTAACGTTGAACCCTCTTTCCCTGGGTCTCCAACCCTGATGGGCCAGAGCCCATCAGAATTTATAAACCTTCAAGCACCCTTTGCCCCTGAGCAGTGGCTGATGGATGGCCAGGGGAGCTCTCTCCAGGTGTTTATTTGGTGTCCTACAGCTGTTAGGCTGAGGTGGGCATCACCTTTGCAAGACTGTATGTTTCCAGGTAGCACTGATGGTTACATCTGTGCTGTACCACTGTCCCATGGAGGGAAATTTTCCCAGTGTCCCTTCCAAGTCCTGCTTTGGTTGGGTACAGCAACCTCAGATAACACTTTTGTGGTGAAGCGGGGCTCATCAGACACCTGCAGGGGAAGGTGCTGCCCCCAACACACAGATTTGTGAGTTTTGTTTTTGTTTTCGTTCCAGAACGTGATCCCTGGCCCCAGTGGCATCAAAGGAGCAAAGGGCCACAGGGGACGTGAAGGTCCCCCGGTAAGTAAGGACCCTGGCAGGGTTGGCACTGATGGCATCCATCCATCCATCCATCCCTCCCTCCCTGGGTGCTCTGGGACCAACACCAAGCAGTGGCACATAGTGTGTGTGCTCGCAGCCTTCCCCCCTCGGTGTGCATGGCACACATGGGAGTTTGTCGCCTCCTCCCACCTCCGTGCAGCACCATGCAAACAAGCAGATATCCCTGCTCCAAGCCCAGCRCAAGGACCAGCAACTGGGAAGCCAAGAGGCTTTTCCTGACTCTGTATTTCTTAGCAAGATATCGTCAGAGTACACTGCAGATAGGACTGGCTGCTCTTGTAACTCCTCTCTGCTTCTGTTTGACAGGGACCACCAGGACCTGTGGGGCCTCCAGGACCAGATGTGAGTGGGATAGGATTGGGGTGCTGCTTGCTGGCCTGGTCTGTGCTTCCTGATGGCTCCTGGGAGGGGGTACACTGCTGGGGGAGCCTCCTGCTCCTGGGCTTTGTGGTGGCTCCCCCCATTCCTGTCCCAGCAAGTCTCGCTGGCCAGATTTCCTTCATGCCAGTCCCCACTTGCACATCACTCATTTCCAGACCAGGACCTCCTTTGGGCACACAAAGAAGCAAAGGGGCAGGTGGGCAGCCAGGAAACTGCCTTCACTGTTAATCAAACATTTCTTTTCCTCTGTTTTCAGGAATGTGAAATCTTGGACATCATCATGAAGATGTGCTGTGAGTATCCCTGTACCTCTCCTCCCACCCTGCTCAGTGCCTTGCTGAGCAGGAGGCAGCTGATTTCTCCCTGTCCCCAGGAAGAGGAATGCCATCCATGGGCATTGTTCCTCTCATATAATCATGTTTAAGTCCCTTTGATCCAGGGACCTCCAACTCCATCTCTAGAGTAGCTCACACAGCTGTGTCTCACTTGTACATACTGCAGACTGGTTTGTCTGTGGCTCTGTACAGGGAAAACATGAGCAAAATTCTGTAAAATCCTTGAGTGGCCCATTTTGCAATGGTTTTTTTTTTTCTTAAATATCATGATCTAATTTTCCACCCTGGGAAAGGGAGGTCTGGTTTGGGGTGTCCTGCCATGGRGACAAGCAGCACACACGTGCTGTAGAGGGTTTCTGGCCCACAGCCAATAATGAAGTGCTGGAAGGACACAGGGTACTTGGGGAACTGAGTTTGAGCTCTGTACTCTGGTGTTTTACTTAACACCTTCAGGATTAGCTTTTATTTTTACTTAAATAAGAACATATCAGCATGTGTAGAAATAGASCTCTGCTGTGTGTGGTGCTCCAGGTCAGGGCATCACAACCTGAAACTGGAGACGTTTGGGTATTTCAAACAGGAGGGAAACCTCCATGAGCTTTGATTGTCCAGGCCAGGTATCTGTGGGTCTCCAGAAAMACMAACCTGCATTAGGGTGTGAAAAACCCTTGTGTCAAGCATTTTAATGTCTCTCTTTCTCTCCTTTCTCCTCTAGCTTGCTGTGGTGAGTGTTACTTGGCAAAGTTGCTCTGCAAACATTTGCTAGGCCTTCTCCTTGCTTGCACCCCTCCCTTTCCCTKCTCCTTGCCTTCTGCTATGGAGATGTGTGAGAGCCCGTGAGGGAGGACCAGGCATGAGCCAAGCAGGGGAGGGCAGTAAGCAATCCCTGAGCATGCCAGACGGATTCATGGCTGAGTCCTACAATTGGAAAACTGTTKTCAAGGTGCCCTGTGCCAGCAGGCTGGATTTTTCTCCACCCTTTTTGCCGTTGGGATGTCTGCTCAGGGTACACTGTGGATCCAGCTCTCTCCTCTTCCTTCCAAATCCTGTGTTGGTCAGCAGAGGAATGTGCTGGGTTTTTTCCCTGATGCTGTCCTGATAGGTTGGGTTTGCCAACCAAAAGCTTGAAGGGAGAGCCAAGGGCACATGATGTCCTTCAGCTATGGGAAAGAGGGGACCAAGCTGAGTCAGCCTCCTCCAGCCCACCAGTGTCACCTTTGTCCTCCTGGGCTGGGCGAATGGAAGAAGTGAGAAGGCTTACGAGGAAATGGGTTATGGAATAATTACTGGGTGGTTTAAGGGTACTCACAGCCTGGAAATGCCACATGTCTTATAAGGGAGTGAATGCAAATGGAAAAATTTGTAAACTGGTTTTCAAGTCTCCTTTGCAGCTCTTTTTCTGCGTTATTTTACCCTGTGCTTTGGGGGCGGGTGGGGCACAGGCACCCAGCTGGTCAGGGCTGCAGCAGGCATCAGCTGCTTCCTTTGGAAATGCCTCCCTGCAAAACATGTCCCTCCGTTCCTGTGCCTTGCTCCAGAGTGCACCTGTGGTCCTGTCGACCTCCTGTTYGTGTTGGACAGCTCGGAGAGCATCGGCCTGCAGAACTTCCAGATTGCCAAGGACTTCATCATCAAAGTCATCGACCGCCTGAGCAAGGACGAGCGGGTCAAGGTGAGAGTTCCACTGCGTGCTGTGATACGCTGGTGTGCACTCACTTATTTTTCACTGCAAGCGGGAAAGTGGGGAGATACCTCCACTCCAAAAAGCCTTCATGAGGCTTGGCTTCAAGCTGGGGGTGGTTCTACCCAAATTCATAAAGTGATGGAGATTAGACAGCAGTTTGTCCCAAAATACAGACATTTCACTCATTCTGAGTGAGGAGACTGTGCCTGCTGTGGCTGGGATCTCTGCCTCCATGTCCCAGAACAGATGGCTCATCAAGCACTCAATCAGCCTGATCAATCGGTGCCTCAGTCTTTTCCTTGTCCTGATGAGCACTTCAGGTGTCTGGAGCAGAGGTGTGTTGGAAGTCTCTGATGTCCAGCCCCCTTGGTTTTGGGGGCTTGGGTTTAGGTTACCATTTAACCACACTACTAAAAATGATCCTTGCAGCCCCAAACCAGCAATACTATCCCCATAGTGAGTCTTTCAGTCTCAAGCAGGACACAAATGCTTGCTCTCCTTCCTAACCCTTCTCTGGTAACCTGCTGTGTGTGGGAAACTTCATTTACCATGATTTTGAAGAGGTGTTTGGGATCCAGACTTTCCTGAAGGTATAACCAGCGACATATCTAAGGCACATAGTCCATAAAGACACCATGACCTGCTGTTGAACACTTGTGTGGGCATCCATGGGGGGGTTTGGATGGTAAAGAACTAGTAACAAGCAGAAAGGATAGAGCTGGGCAGCATCAGAGCCCGCCATGAAGGCATTCAGGACAAACCATCAGCAGGATTCTGAGCCTCTGGGCTCCCCCGAGGTATCTGCTCCTCACTGGCTTCTGTTTTGTCCCGCAGTTTGAACCTGGGGAGTCCCGTGTGGGCGTTGTGCAGTACAGCCATGACAACACGCAGGAGCTGGTGGCCATGGGGGATGCCAACATAGACAACATCGGGGCGCTCAAGCAGTGAGTCTGTGGGGTCTTGGYGCATCACACAGGGCTCTGACCCAAGGACACCTACTCGCCTCCCATCCTCCATCTCCAGGCCAGCAGCTCCTGCAGCTGCAATGATGCTAAATGTCCTTTGGTGGAAGGCAGTGGTTGGTGGCATCGTAGGTGGTGCTGAGGCCAAGGAGCTTGCCAGTTTTCCACCCAAATCCCCTTGCAGGGGTCACGAGCATGTCAGGGACACGTTCTGGCTCCCCCAGCGCTTGCAGGCTCACTGGTGTCTGTCGTTGCAGGGCAGTCAAGAACCTGAACTGGATAGCTGGGGGCACCTACACTGGGGAAGCCCTGCAGTTCACCAAGGACAACCTCCTGCGGAGGTTCACGTCCGACAAGCGCGTGGCCATCGTCATCACGGACGGGCGCTCCGACACCCTGCGGGACCCCACCCCGCTCAACTCCCTGTGCGATGTCACCCCGGTAAGGGCACGGGGGACCTGCCCCACCGCAGCTGTGCCCCACAGTGCAGGCTTTTTCTGGATGTCTCCGTGTCTCCTCTACCCAAGGCTAGGGTAGGGGACATCGGTGTYACTAGAAGCACTCTTACAAAGTGAGGCATTCCCAGTTATGAATACATTAGATGATGAATACATCTGGTGATGGACTCTAACTTCCCTGCAGGTTGTTTCCCTTGGGATAGGTGACATTTTCCGGAACCCTCCAAATCCAGATCACCTGAATGACATCGCTTGTCTAGGCAGACCGACCAGGCCAGGACTATCCATTCAAAGGGACAACTATGCCGARCTCCTGGATGACACCTTCTTGCAGAACATCACCTCATATGTCTGCCAAGGTGTGTGAAAGGTGGTGGCTGGAGGCAATGGGRAAGGTGGTGTGGGATGTGGGATGCCCTCCCTTGTGTTCCCTCAGTCATGCTCTTAAGCAGGTGTTGAGGGAAGAGAACGGAGATCAAATTTAGTTAAATAAGGGGCAAGGGCATCTTCTGTCTCAGAACACTTTGTGGTCAGGTCCACATCCTCACCTGCTGCAGGACRTGTCTGTCCACAGCACTTTTCAAGCACATTTATGGCCTTTGCACAGGTGGCAAAGGTCGATGTTCACCTTCTGCAGTGAACACCTGTCCCTTCTGTGGCTCTGTGGGACAAGTGGTTTTCCTGGGTGAGCTGGTGACATGAATCTCTCTTATTTCCTTAACAGAGAAGAAATGTCCTGACTACACCTGCCCAAGTGAGTATGGACTCCTCGTGCCACACTGAGGGGTTGTGGGTGCTGTGATGGGGGAAGTGGGAGTTTGTGTTTGTGGGGATGCACGGCATGGGCTCCTCTTGCAGTGGGAAGGCTCCTGAGCTAGAGAGGTGAGCAAGATCTGTCAGACATTCTCAGGGTCTCTCACACACACACCAGCCCAAAGCACCTGGGGAAAAGCCTAGATGGTTGCTTCTCTGGCACCTCAAACCTAGAGAGGAGGCTGTGATAGACTGTGGCCCTCCCAGGCTTTAGTGGATGCAGGTAATGAGGTCAATTGCTGTTTAGTGGTGGGAGCGCAACCAAAATCAGCTCCATGGCAGGGATAGTGGAGAAAAGAGCTTGAAAAGAGAGTACAGGGAGGATTTTAGTGGAGTACACCTCCAAGTCAGAAGCATATAGAGTCCTCAGGATTTCCACGGAAAGAAGCAAGGCCAGGAAGATGAAGTGGTTCCCCAGACACACAAGGAGAGCCACTGTGTTTATACAAGAATCACTAGATTATCTAAGCCAAATAAACACCTGGGAATGCAGCCTGTCCTAAAGCAAATAAAAGAAGGAATGAAAGGGTACAAGGACAAATGTAGGACAGCACTGGGGCAGGGAAAAGAAAGCTAGCAAGAGTGGAGGTTGCCCAAGTCTGACAAGGCAGGAAGCCTATGAGACAGCCAGTGACTTCATCAGCTTTCTGTGGACGAGGCGGGAGGATAACTGCAGTGTAACGAGCCCTGGCCCTTTCCCCCTGCAGTCACCTTCACGGCKCCGGCAGACATCACGCTGCTGGTGGACAGCTCCACCAGCGTGGGCAGCAAGAACTTTGAGACCACCAAGAAGTTCGTGAAGCGGCTGGCGGAGCGGTTCCTGGAGGCTGGCAAGCCCGCCGACGACTCCGTGCGCGTCTCGGTGGTCCAGTACAGCGGCCGGAACCAGCAGAAAGTGGAAGCTCAGTTCCAGTACAACTACACGGTCATTGCCAAGGCCATTGACAACATGGAGTTCATGAACGACGCCACGGACGTGAACGCCGCGCTGCGGTTCATCACGGGGCTGTACCAGCGCTCCGCCCGCGCCGGGGCCAAGAAGAGGGTGCTGGTGTTTTCTGACGGACACTCCCAAGGGATCACCGCCAGGGCCATCGAGAGGGCTGTGCAGGAGGCCCAACAGGCTGGCATCGAGATCTACGTGCTGGCAGTGGGCAGCCAGGCCAACGAGCCCAACATCCGTGTCCTGGTCACAGGGAAGAGCGCGGATTACGACGTGGTCTACGGGGAGCGGCACCTTTTCCGTGTGCCCGACTACACCTCCCTGCTGCGCGGCGTCTTCTACCAAACTGTCTCCAGGAAGATAGCTGTTGACTGAGCGTCTGGGCGGGTTTCTGTCAAGGCCATAGCTGCTTCTGTCTCGCCTAAAAAGGAAAACCAACAAAGCAAAAAAAAGTTTAACAGTATTCTTGACCAACCTGAGGAATTTACATCTATGCAGATAACAGATAACCATAGTCCCACAGCCTGGCTGTACATAGTCCCCTCCCTTCTCCCCCTGCTTCATCATCTGTGTCTCTGCGCTGTTAGCCTCAAACTTCCCTCGCTGCCCACGACTGCCCTCCGTCCCCACAGCAGGAAAACACAAGCACGCCTAGCAATAAGCCATCAGAACACAAATACCAACCTCATCCAACTCTGTTTTTGCCAGGAAAGAATCAGGATGAGGAATTTTGTACCACTAAGAACTAGCCTGGTCTCTTAAGGCTGATTATGCTCTTTTCRGATACTTTTTTTTTTGTTCATTCTCTCTTTCATATATCAGTTGAGCACTTGCCCAGCTCACGATGATCCTAACCTAATGCTGTGCTTCAAGTGAAATATTCACACTTCAGCAAGCTTTGAGAGGGGATCGTTCTCACATCTGGCAAGTCTGGTTCATATCTCCCATGCTTGGGGGAGGAGGGAGGGCTGGACTGCATTACCCAAGCTGTGCTGAAGCATCTCTGGCCTCCAGTGCCATGGGATGGGACACTCACTTCCCAGGGCTGGGGTAGAGGTGGGTGGTGGAGCATCCCTTGGCACTGACACTCCCATTCAGGGCAGGGAGGCTGGGCACCAGCCAAAGGAAAGATGGGCAGCAGCCATTAGGGAGGGGGGAAACCCTAAAAGAAGCTACACAACTGCACTTCTCTTACTGATCTCATGGTCCTACAGTGAAACCAGGAACCTCATGAGTAACCTGATGACTTGTTTTATGGTTCAAGCTCCATTCTGGAAAATCTCTCTGAACCCAGTTAGTGGGATTTTTTTTTTTAATTTTAGTTTTTTTTTTTAAAGAGCCAAGCTGACTAATTCCCAGCGAGCTCTCTTGGAGTACTGTTTCTATAGGACCACCTAGGATTTAGGCACCTGGGCCCTAGGGAAACCCACTAACTGCACTATATATTGAATTAAGGCCTCATCCTCAGCCCAGCAAAGTCAAGGGAAAGGCTGCCATCATCTCCCAGGGTCTTTGACTCACACTCTATGGATATATTGACAAAGGTGCTATCACTTACGTGGGTGATGTGGGCTCTTGGTGTTTACACAGTTGTTTCYAGGACCACACTGAAAATGTGGTTTGGCTGGGTGAGATTTTGTTTCAGCTCTTCCATTGGTGCTCTTGCTATGAATTCATGCACTTTGGAGAAACCAACAGCGACTGCCAGGTATCGGCACCCCAAACTCTTTACTTTGTATCCAAACCCCCATTGTACGAGTTAGTTTTATTTTATGCCTGTGTTGTACTAAAATTGTCCACTTTGGAAATTTGTCAAATAAATTGTTTTCCACAATCTTGTTGGAAGTTTGTCCGACTTGGGTTTCAAGGGCTCCTTCCCAGATATTGATTTTACATCCTAAGAGGCCTCTACAAGGTCCTTGGGGAAGCTCCCAGGCCACACTTCTACCTCCCAGGGGCTTGTCTTTCACTGTGGATTCATGCAAAGTCACTTGTTCCCCAGACAGTGGGGACATTCAACAGGACATTGTCTCATGTCCTCCTCTTAGTCATGCTGGCTCCTGGTTGAGATGCTCGTTGGGCTCCCTGCAGCACTGGGGACACCTCACCCACAGCTGGAAAGTCTGAGGAGCAGCTCAGTCAGGGGAGGCTCTGTGGGTGGCTGTTGTTTGTGTCAGATATCCTGCTCTCCYTTCCATGAAAAGTCAGGAAAAAATGCCCTCGCGTTTGCCCTAAGAAAGGCAGTTATTGTTACAGCTCAAGAAATACTTATTAATGCCTTGCCACAGTCCTTGGCATGAGGCAGGCATGAAGGAACATGATAGGGAAAAAGGCCCTGGGTTACACACTTGTGGTTAGGGCTGCCCGGCCYGCAGGATGGGCTGCTGCCAGCAGGAAGGGGTGGGAAAAGAAGGCTTCCACCCACCCCCCCACTGTATGTTCCACGTCACATCCCACCTGGGCCATATCCAATGCAGGGATGTAAAAGGCACCCGGGGAAAGATGTCCCTGTCTTTGGGCTGGTTTACAGCTCTTTGCCAAAAAAAGGTAGGTAGCAGGAGGGATCTTTCATGCTTCCATTCATTTTCTGCCCCTCCTCTCCTAACCATGCCCTAGCATTTTCCCTCTGCAGAAAGGAAAAGAAGATCCCAAACCAGTGAAAAATGTCGGATTCCAAGCCTCGGTTCTGGAGTCTTTCTGGGTTTTCCCCATGAGAAAAATCTAAACTTTTCCTTTAAATTCCAACTTGCCCAGAAGAAGCACAGTTTTAACCAGAACCGGGTGGCAAGCTGGCTTTCCCACAAGACAGGGACCGGCAGGAATTTTTCGGAACTGCCCAGCACCTCATATTTAGCAGTGTTGCCTCGTCTCTCCCTGCTGTTGTGCACTGCTCAGGTAGGACTATGGGAGCCCTTGTGGGGTGTTGGGGCCAAAGCTGGCCCCGATATGCTGGACTCATTTTGTCTTCCATTTCTGGTTATATTCACTCCCCTCTTTTCAGTCTCAATTTTTGTGCTTCCATTACAGGAAAGGTCAAAAATGCCTCTGCCTGCAGGCCTGCTTTGTTAAACTTCAGATGTTCTCCAGATGTTCAGCAAGGAGGTTTATGTAACAACAACAGAATTTGGGCCACATTTCTCTGTTTTCCTCTGACTAACTGCTCCTTGTTTGAGGCAATGCTGATTCACAGCCCTTCCTGGGAAGGTGATGRCTGGGGAAGGATGGGATTGCTGAGACCACTTTACCAGTGTGGTAAGACTCCTAAAACACGTACCCAGCTCCTCTGGGATGATTTTGAASCATGTATTTAAGAGCTTTCCTGTGCCTACGACTTTCCCAAGGAGCAGAGATCCATTGCTTTGTCTCTCCTAGCTGTGACAGCCAAATAACTGAGTGTTCAAATGCCTCTCACTCTCCTGTGGTTTGGGGTTTGCTTTAGCTGTTATTCCCAAGCATGTTTTAGTTTAAGCTGTGCATTATTTAGTCCAATTGCACGGCTTTTGCCCTTAAAAGAAGTAATATTTTGTAAGGAGAAAGAATCAGGGGACAAACAGCAGAGGAAAGACCATAACCTATTGAGAAATACAGAAATATGGGGTTGACACAGAATTAATTCTCAGCTAACTGAAGACTATGAAGGAAGACCACGCCCTCCCTGCTCCCAGCACACACTATCATCCTCCTTCTCCAGGTAAAGAATTTAGGAAGCTGATGGCTTCCCATAAGGTTGCATGGGATGAGGGAGCATCTCCAAACCGTGGTGCAGCTCTGAGACACTTGCACGTAACAGTTTTAAATTTTGCTAATTCCYGTCCATAATTAGGTCATTTAGATTTTAGGGACTTATGTAACAACAGGACTAAATAAGTTGTTGTGGTCTGGCTAGGCTGAGAAGACTTTAATCAGACAAACAATGAATTTTTTGTATCTACACTTAGTGTCTTCTTTGGTTGTCCATAGCTAAGCCCAGAGGCAAACATACATGGTCTACAAGGGTCTTGCCCCTCAAAATTCCTCCTCACTGCATATTGGGAGTTCAGCCTGGGTCCACAGTGTCTGTTTTCCGTGCTTTTCTGTAGAAAACATACGTTGTATCAGCAGAGATCTCTGGAGGACAAATGGCAGGAGGGGGACTGTAGCCAGGGTGGGCCAGCAGTTGCCTCACCAGGAAGGTGAGATCTACTTCTGAACACAGTAATGGGCACTGGGTAATTCCTGTTTCTTGGGTTTTCTTGTATCTTTTAGTTTCTTACAGGTGTGGTCATCCCTGTCACACATGGAAGCTTCAGAGGTGCTCACAGGAGTACCCTGGGAYAATGACACAGCCCTTCCAGTCAGGATTGGGAATGCATGGAGTGACTTAGCCCTCTGAAGTATTGCTGCAGCCCTTCCACCTGCCCACGGGCTCAGCAGAGCAGCAATCCTGGTCCCATCCATCTCTGCAGACACCAGCAGGAAACACTCCTCAGCTTTGTCATCCCTGTGAAAATGTTCGAGTTTAACATCCAAGCTGCTGAACCAGACAAAAACCCAGCTGGGGTGTCTCTTCTTGATGGCAATATATTAAAAAGGGAAAATAGAAAGAAATAGCAGAAGCTGGAGGCAAAGAAGTCACTTCCTAGCCTTTGCCTTGTACATCTGGAGAAAAGGGTTTTTTTTCTTTTTTCTTCACTTTTGGTTATGGCACTTTATAAAATCATAGAATCATAGGACAGTCTGGGTTGGAAGGGACCCAAGATATGTTTTTATTCCAAACTCCTGCCATGGGCAGGGCCACCTTCTACCGGACCAGGTTTCTTCAAGCCCCATCCARCCTGGCCTTGAACACTTTCAGGAATGGGGTGCCAACAATTCTTCTTTCTCATTAGTCATACAATTACTATTTAATCTTGAGACCTCTACCCATCACAAAGGTGTTATAGGGGCATGGCAAAGCCATACCATGGAGCAGGTTAAAAACCCAAATTAGACTTCTGGCAAGAAAAACCTCGAGAGATTTGTTTTGCACAGTTGTCCTGGAGACGAGGAAGGGATTAARTCACAAATTGTGCATAGGCAGCTTTGAAACCACGTTTAAGGAAGGCAATGTGGATCAGTAGAACGCAGAAGGAATTATCCTCAAGCTTCTGCCAGCCAGCAGCAAGTCATTTTTGAAGCTGAAATCTRACCTGTTATCCTGGAAAATATGAGCCTCAGAGAGCTCCCAGTCACAGAGGCAAGMCCAGGAGATGCTTGACAAGAGGAAATAAATAGCATCCTTCCACAGAATCAAGCTGAGGAGGAGAGACAGCCCTGCCAGACCTCGTGGTACCCACATCCCTCAGATGTGCTCTTCCTGGAAGAGGTTGGATGGGGCTTCAAGCAACCTGGTCTAGTGGAAAGTGTCCCTGCTTATGTCACGGGGTGTTAGAACAAGATGAGCTTTAAGGTCTCTTCCAACCCAAACTATGAAGAGCCAGTCCTTTTTCAGGATGATCTCAGGATCATTCCTGCATCTGCTTCATGTTTTTCTTTCATTGAGGATGCTCCCTGCTGGCTGCCAGGGTGAAAATCAATAGAAGTTGGAWGTTCCATTGCTAATCCCTCCTTGCCCTTTGCATGGCAGATAATGCTCTTTGATGTCCTTCCAGCATTCCAGAAACAAGCTTTTCTCGTGTTAGGAGTGGGGGGATTAACTCCTGCCGACACATTAAACCTCAGATGCTGGTGCACACCGGAAAGGGAACTGTGCCGTGTCAGAAATGGCTCTCTTGCCGTCAGACTGAACCAAACTAGCCCATCTGCACGGCTCGTGCTGCAATCCAGGCATCTCAAGGCCAGCCCTGGCAGCCAAGGTCTTCACCCTGGAGGGCAGCCAAGGTTTCAAGACCGGTCCTGCAATGTATATTTGCATCCTACAMAAGCTCCCTTCGCCTCTGCTGCTACTGCCCCGGGCCTGGCCTGAGGCAGCTGCTGGGGAGAGGCAGTGGCAGGACAGTGTGGGTCTGAGCACCCCGTTTTGGAGGCAGGCTTTTCCACATGGCACAAACCTGGTGTAATGAGACCCTAAAGATCCTTAAATGTGATTCTAAGGTTGCCACTTAAGTTTTTCTCTGTCTTTATTTGCTTCTGTCCCAACAACCMAATCCCATTCCCCTCAACTAGCATGTTTTGTGGCTTAAGAGAAAGCAAGCAGGACAGGAATAAGCTAGGTCCCACAGGTTTTCAAGCTCCAAAAGCACAGGGAAAGGCACATCTATCAGACCCTGGTTGGTGTTTCGTTCCTGGCTTGGCTCTAGAAAGCAGTTCAAACCTTCATAAACATTGATATTAGCTCAAAAGTGCTTGTCTGTAGCTTCTGAAATCYCTGCGAATTCCTCTCTTGCCCTAGAAGAATCCAGACCCTCAGGAGCCACAAAGTGTTTGCTCCTTCATCTGAGTCGTGCTTACTTACGCACAAATGGGAAGTCCAGCCTGGATTATTTCTCTGGATTTCTGTTAGTACCACTGGTGATAAAACTATTCCTGCACACAAAACTACGTTTTGGTTAACGTGAGAGCTAAACAGAGTTACATGTGGCATTTTCCACGGGACTTCAAGTACTTGAGATTTTTCAAAGGCAGCTTGTAAAACCAGCATGTTGCTTTTCTGGGGCAAGCCTGTCCCGGATAAATCCCGGGCCATGAGCTGCACGCTGCAGTTTTTTCTGGCTCCRAGAGCCAGAAACACTGGGCACGTACTGAACAAGACACAGCCGAGGGCGGCTGGATGAGTCCCATCTGGAGCTCCACAGCTCCTTTGAAAAGTGTGTCAAAAGGGGTCTGGCATGCAGGGGAAATGAGAACATGTGGCAGATTACYGTGCCTGAAACCAGCCGTCCCAAGAGCAGCCCGGGACGTGCCTCCAGGCACTGCAGGGTCCTGCTGGAAGTGCCATTTACTGCTAGGCAGGAGCAGGCTGGCCTTGCATGAATTCCCTCTGCAGCATTCCTGGGTCTCACAGCTATTGGAGAATGTTCAAAGAAGGGACAACAAYGTGGGGATGGGGAATGGGAAGCTGGATGTGGAGCACCTGAGGTCACTTGGTTTGTTCAGCTGGAGGAGACTGAGGGGAGACCTCACGGGRATCTGCAGCTTCCTTATGAGGGGCAGTGAAGGGGCAGCACCAATCTCTGCTCTCTGTGACCAGTGACAGCACCTGAGGGAACAGCTGGAGCTGTGTCAGGGGAGGTTTAGGTCRGATATCAGGAAAASGCTCTTCCCCCAGRGGGTGGTTGGGCTCCCCATTGAATGGTCGCAGTCCCAAGGCTGCCAGAGCAGCATTGTTTGGACAATGCTCTCAGGCACAGGGTGGGATTGTTGGGGTGTCCTGTGCAGGCCCAGGGATTGAACTTGATGGTCCTTTTGGGTGCCCTGAAACTCTGGATATTCCAAAATTCTGGGACTCTGTGTTTCTATCAAACACAAATTGAGTGTCTCCACTCCCCATCGTCACAAGCGGATTTGGAATTTCCTGCAAATTCAAGGTTCCTTGTTTTCACATTGTATGGGTTTTTTGCAGGGCCTGGAAAGTCCCTTYTAATGTGACAAGACATGRCCAAAAACCACTCTGATGGTAGATGCTTCATGACTGAATGGTGAGTCAACCATGGCATAATCCAGGCATTGCCACATCCCAGGAGCTGTCTCATATACTTTAAACAAGGTGGTTGACAAAGATATTTGAGTAATATTTGTTGTTTGTGATGTCTGGTGGGTTATTAGGTGAAGACAAGAGCTGGAAAAGTATTTTGGGAGCTATTTTGTCGGTGGCATGCTGCAAAACAAAGAAATTAAGAGTTTGCCCAAGACCAAAACTGTAGGAGACATGGGAACTGAAATTCTCTCCTTTGATTCCTGTATGCAAGAGATTCTATAAAAGCAGAGGCAAGAAGCGAACATGTCTGGAGTAAAATTATCCAGAGCTGTATCAGACAGGTCAGAAGGTGGCAAACTGGTCCATACAAGTCACCAGTTATACAGGGGTCCTGGTGGCTGTTTCAGAAGTGAGTGGCTCCTTATGATCCCAAGAGCACGCACCACCCTTCAGCTCTTGTCGAGTGTTATGGATTAGGAAGAAATATTAGGAAGAAGTTCTTTACTCAGAGGATGGCAAGGCCCTGGGACAGGCTGCCCAGAGATGTGGCTGCCCCATCCGTGGTCAAGGCCAGGTTGGACAGGGCTTGGAGCAACCTGGGATAGTGGAAGGTGTCCATGCCCATGGCAGGGGGTGGGAATGACATGAGCTTTAAGGTCCCTTCCAACCCAAACCTTTCTGAGATTCTCTGATTCTGTGATTTTTTTTATGCTATTTCTCATAAGCTTGCATGGTTGAATCAAGCCTGTGACAACTTTGTGTCCAGTTTTTTTCAGTTCTGTGACTTTGACAGCGAAATTAGAACCATGTGTTCACTGTGCAGTTGTGAAATTGAAACTGAAGTGCTCAGTTGACCCCCAAACACTGGGTTTTTGTTGCACTTAAGTTAATGACTGCTTGTTCAACAGTAGATAAGACACGTACCTACTTTACTGTTGGTAAGTGCTGAATCAGTRAAAATAGATTTATTGCTTTGCACATATTTTCCCATGAAATTTGCATCAAAACAGTCCAAAAAGACCCCTGAGTTCTATTAAAACATTTGAAATGTAGTCTTAAATGTTAATCATTCAATGAACCAGAGCCCGATAGCTTTTACTGATACCTTAAGAGAAATTTAATAATCAAGTGATTTTAACAGGACAAGAGGTAACAGGCACAAACTGAAACACATGAAATTCCACCTGAACAAGGAAACAATGTTTTTTACAGTGAGGGTGGTCAGACACTGGATCTGGTTGCCCAGAGATGATGTATGGTTTCCATCCATGGATATACTCCAAACCCTGGACACTCTCCTGGGCATCCTGCTCTGGCTGACCCTGCTCAAGCCAGGGGTTTGGACTGGATGGTGCCTGCCAGCCTTGACCATTCAGCTGTGGTCCTGCTGGTCCCCGTGTCTCCAGAGGAACAGAAAGTCCTCCCTGCAGAATCCTGGATTAGTCAAGGTTTCAGAGGAAAGCATGCTGCAATCCCAAGGCATTACATGAGGCAGAGAAAAATTAAAGAGGGATCTTCTCCCCTCCCGAGTGCACCACCTTGACTCAGAAAGGACTTGGAAAGTGTGGGGTAGGATTTATAAACTCAAAAAGGGTTCCTGACTTCTTATATCAAGGTAATCCTGCTGGATTTGGGACCACCCCTGCTTCAGAGCACCCAGAGCCAGGCTTCAGGAGCTGCCTTATCTCCCAGTGTCTGTGTTTCTTGTCACCAAGCTGTATCTGGGAGTAGTGGAGGAGTTGCAGGGAGCATCTGCCTGGTTTTTGTCTGTGTGAAGGAGCAGCAGTTACAGAAAGTGCAGAATCTTGTGCCGATTTTGCTGCTTAGTCATCCTGCAGTAACTCTGACCTGGCAGCTGGCCTTAACGTCCCTTACAAACGTTTCCATTTATGGCTGGGATTTTTTATTTCCCTTTCCCTCCAATTGCCACACAGCTGGAAACTTCCAAAAGAGGGAAGCCATAGGTATACATCAGGAGAAACCAGCTGTGTATATTCATACCTTACCTTTCAAGCCTCTCTTACAGGAACACGCCACCCGGGATGCTCCCGGGATTCGTTTTGGCCGGAAGCGGGTGCTGTGCCTGTCTGGTGGCAGGAGCACAGATGTCATTGTGGCTGTCAATATTTTCCTTGCCCCAGGCTCAGATATGCTGGGAACGAGGAAAGCTGCAGCCATGTGACCCTGTTGTCCCTGTGAGCAGCTGGGTGCTGCRCCTGGTCCTGCCAGGGACACCGGAGAAGGGGTGGCCATGAGAGCAGATAGTGGAGACCCTCGGGGCTGTGCCCATCCTGAATAGTTCCTGAATGCTCCTCGCTGGCCTCTGGGAAGAGAGGATCTGGTCACAGGGACTCCACATGTGGGGTCCAGGTTCCTTCCGTGCGTTACAGATGTGCAGGTTTACGATGCGCTCTGCTCCGGCAAGCCAATGGAAAAAAGCATTCCTGGCTTATGAAGAGCTTTAGGGCAGATAAAGCAGAGTCATGACCCGAGCTGGAAAAGGGATGTGCCTGTTATTGTGCTGTTAAGCCTGTGCAAGCTTATTGCTGTGCCTAGAGCTGGTGCCTCTGGGGGAACAGCATGGGGGTGCTGCACCCCATCTTGCTCTCACAACTTCTCTGGTGCCAGTTCCCTGTGTCCTGCTCACATGGAGAACACGGAACAGAGCGCTGAGAAAAACTGAGAAAAAAACCAAATTATTTTCCTCACCCAAGGCACCAGATTGGAAAAATAACTTATCTTTCAATTAAGGCTGGGTTCCAGCAAGGCACTGAAAACTCCATGCTTTTTGCTCCTGCTGCATGTATTTTGGCTGAAATTTAGCGTGTGGCTCAGTGAAACCTGAACTGACTGGCCAGAGGTGGCTGCAGGTGGGGTGGGACTCCCCTCCCATCCCTCCTTTTCTTACAGAAAGGGTGAAAAGATGGGAGTACTGACCTGGCAGCCTCCTCTTCCTCGGGTTATGGATAACTTAACCATGTCTGAATTGTTTCCTTTCAAGCCTTTGGCTGGGCTCTGGGTATTCTGTAGAAACACGGGAATTCTGGAGAAACTTGAAAACAGAGCATCGATTTTTCCAGCCAAAAAGGCCTAATCTCTGCCAGAGCTGATTCCTCCACAATCAAAGCATTCAGCTCTTCTGAACAGGGAGTCATCCTGGGAAGAACAAACGTGGTGTTATTGCCGGGACCTGCTGAGGAAAGTCCTGTCTGCAGCTCTTGTTATGACAAGGATTCAGGAAAAGATCAGAGCCATTTAAAACCATCACATCACAGTGTAGCACTCCTCACCCTCATCCCTAATCCCCAAGTTATCCCTTTCCCAAGAGCTTGAGACCTACCCCATCCTTTCTCCACCCAAACAGGGAGAAACAGGAGAGAAGCTCAGAGAGGTGTGAGACCCCAAAGCACTCCCTGCCAAATGAGAAGCCAGACTGGGATGTGTCCTGCTCCAAGCCCCTGTTCCGATAGCCTGGATCTGGGACCTTCATCACCCAGGGATGGAAAGTCCAATCAATGAGTTAGGGGGTCCAAGGAGCTGGTGATGGGGCACTGGCTGGGACTCCTGGTTGGGAGGTAGCACTGGAGCTGCCCCCAGAGAGAGGGGAGTGACCCCCCCACCACTTAGTACAGGGAAATGGGGAGCTATGATGGAGCTGGGACATTGGAGCAGGTGCGATGGCTCATGAGAGCAGGGTGATGGAACACATGGTGTCCTGTGCAGGGCAAAAAACCTTTGGGAGGGACAAGTGGAGGGCTATGTGGAGCAGTGAGTCAATCCTGCTGTTCCAAGGGACAGCCTCACAGGGTGACAGAGTATGGAGAGCGCAATAGGTGAATATTCGAGTGGTGGACATGTTCTGGGATGTCTGTTCCACACAGGGAAGGGATGGAGGTTATTGTAGGGCTTCCATAGGGGCACAGAGTGGAGATGGTCTCCTATGTGTATTTAAACTTGTAACACCTTCTTAATTTTGGTGTTTTGTAGGGTGAAAGAGTTATCACATCCCAAGCAAATTGTCCATGAGGAAAAGTAGCACCTGTAGAACATATCTGTTAAGGGTGTGATGATGATAACCAGCTTTGTAATGAATGAATGATACAAATATGTATCCAAATGGCAGCTCTTAAAAACATATTTCCCAAAATATGGACTTTGGGCTACGTGAAAGCAGCTCCCAGTTCTGGCAATGGACTTTTAAGTGACACAGTACTGTTGAAACTGGGGCTGGGGCTGCTCATGGGTATCAGCAGCTCAGAGGCAGCAAACCCCAGCTGTAATCTTTGCTGGCATTTCTGGTTCAGGGCCTGTGTGCTCCAGCCAGTGGGAAGGGAGCCCAAATGGATTTTCTTGGTGGCTGCAGCATCTACTCCCAAGGCTGCTGAGGGGCAAATATAGACCTGGCACCTCCTGTGTTCCCACACCTCTTCCCAAAGGTTTCAAGAGCAAAACCCTGGACTGGAGGCAAGCTCGCAGTTCGCTCCCAGAGACAAATCAGGGCAGAGGCTTTGCCAAAACCAGCTGCTGTTTCAGGCTGCCAGCCCTCGGTCCCCCTCCAGGGAGGTGTCTGTCCACTGCGGGCTCTCAATGAGATCCATGTGTTCTTGATGAGAGGCCTGGAGAACTTAATCATCCCTGGCCTGGGGTTTTCTACCAAGCACTCCTACAGCCTTCAATTATCTGGATTCCCCAGAAGGGATGTGGGAGGCTGATTTCCCCACAGGGCTTCCAGTGGCTCCTGCAAGTCCTTCCTTCCCCAGTCCCTGTTCCAGCATCCTTTCTCACTGCGCTTGTCCTTGTGCCTTCCCGAGGGTGGGCTCTGCTAGATGGTGTCTGAATCACAGACTCACCTTTTCTTTCTTTGTGTCTGACAGAGATGTGCTGAGCAGACAGGCCGTGGGTTCTGCCCTGGAGGCAGYGAGGTGTGCAAAGGCTGATTTTGGGGATGCTCATGTTGGCCTGAGCTCACMCATAGTTCAGCTGTTAAACCTTGAAGCTTCTCCTGTGAGCAGGTGAGCCTGCCACAACCACTGCTGCGGTTTTAGGAGAGGCACAAATAATTTACTYCATGGCAGGGCACATTTTTAATGCACTTACAGTAGTTTTGCTGCTGTGTGAAGAGGCACTCAGGTGGGTAACGCCAACCCTTTCGGGACCCTTTAGACTGCCAGAGTGGTGCAGGGGAAATCTCAATGGAAATTGAAATTCTGCCTTCTATACCCAAAAAGATAATTATAAAAGAAATAAATAATRTGTGATTTCTTGCTCAAATCTGTGTCTCTCTTTCTATTTTTGTCTTTGTAGATGGAGGCTTTTAGAGCCTGGATGGAGGAGGGACTGCAGGGAGGGTGAAGAAGTGTAGGTAAAAAGAAGAGCTGCAGGTAAAAGAAGAACTAAAGGTAAAAGAARGACTGTATGTAAAAGAAGTGCTTGTAAAAGACAGTGAGTGCATGCCTGCACTTTCCCCTCCTCACTCTTCACTTTGTTTATCACACACTGAAGCTGGAAAATCTCAAGCCTCTTTGGACTGGAGATAAGCATTCCAGTTCCTCTGGCAGCCTTAAGGAAAACGAGTATAAACATCAGATGTTATTTATTGTGCATATGTGATCAAAATGATTTCGTTTGATGTTGGAGGTTGGGCTAGCGTTAATGCTCAAATTAAGAGCACTTTAATTAAGTGGACTTTCAGTTACCCTTGTAAAAGGGGATGTTGCATCTCTGGCAAAAATATTTTAACTTCCTTGTGACCCTGATCTCTTGGCTTGATTTAAGGTACCATCAAAAAGGAATCCATGGAAGGATGGAACATAGCTCTCCTAACCTGCTCTGCAGAGGATTTGGTTTGTCTCAGGGGAATACCGGTTTAATAATGAAATTCTTTTTCGTTTTGCTTTGCTTTGGTTTTTGTTGTTGTTGTCGTTGTTACTTTGTAGTTAGATCTTTGAAACCAACTCAGATAAGAATCTTTGTCTTAACACTGATTATGTATCCAATTMTATTACATTTCTTACATGCCTAAAACTCCTGTTCAAACTTTTAAGGCAGTTGGTGCAAATACCATTTTCCTTCCCAGTTTGCCTGTCAGGAGAGGGGAATTTTTTATTGCCATGTTGTATTTGGCCAGCAGAACAATTCATTACGGAATTATACATTTCTTTAGCATAATGACAGCCACAAATGGGACGAGGGCCTTGTTTTGTGTTAGAGCAAGAATTCCAGCATGCGTGTAAGGGAAGGGGAGGTGTTAAGTGTCGTRCCAAAAGCACAAGCAACGCTCTGCTGTACGTGACCTGGGAGCTGAGCTGAAGTGCTGCACAGGGTTCCCTGGATTCACATCAAATACGTGAGAAGCAGCAGCCATGGAGCAGTGGAAAAGCTCAGCAACCCCAGGAACAGCAGCTGGGTGGCTGCCCGCCACATTCCCCAAATAGGGATGTCTGGAGAGCAGGGCAGCTCCCTGCAGCCTTCACCCCGGTGCAGGGAAGCAAGTCCTGGAAGGGCTCAGCACATAAAGTCAGGCCAAGGAGAGCTGGAGACACATTGGGATTTTGCTTTCTGAGTGGRTGGTTGAGGTGGATGCAGATTTCAGAGGTCTCACTCCAGTTCTGAGGCACATCTRTGTGTGTGCCTGTGGCATGCACTGTTGGCAAGATTTGAATCAGCTGCAAAATTTTGGGGTTTCAAGTTATCTTGAAAATTATTATGAYTGCAGATTTAACCTGTGAAAAATCTGGCCCCATATTCAGGTCATGAAATGGGTGTTGATGGAATCCATTGCTCCAGGCCTGCACTGGTCTTCCAGAGAATTTGGGGAAATGTTAGCGAGTAGCCGGATACAGCTCCCTACCACTGCAGAAGCTCATTTCTTAGCTTCCCCACACCTCCTGGGAGGTGGTGCGCATTAGGGGTTTCTAAACACCTCAATTTAATGCTTTCTCTTGATGAGCATCTTTAATTGCAAGTTGCAACCTTRAAGTCACGGATTTTCATTTAGGACCTGAATCACAGGTGCCTAAAGCCAGTAAAATCCCTCTCATTGTTTTCAGTGTTGAGGTTTTTTTACATTTCCTTTCTAATTCCTTTTTTACAAGTCCCATTGAAATGGGAATGACACATAATCTGCCTCAAAGATTCAGCTCCATACAAGGGTTGATGTTGGAAACACTTGTTTAAGACCCAAGGGCAGAATAGCGTGGTTACAGAGACAAAGCTGAGATTAAAGACATAATTAGCATTTCAAATAAATCAGCTCAATTACTGACCCCCGAGGTATCCTTGCCAGGCCACCAGACTCCTGAGGGAAGTCACTGGAACTGGGGCCAGCCCCTTCCAGCCCAGCAGCCCACACTGATACACCCCCAGATTCAGAGAAAAAGCCTCTTTACCCTATCTGCTCTCTTTCAGCCCCCTCTTTTCCCAGGATAAGGCACTAATTAATTCCTTTCCTTTCTATTTATRCTCATTAGTCATTGCTAAAGTGTACGGTTCAATATAATGGGTATGTCTTAAGGGAATATTATTCATGCAGTGAGCTAAAATGTAASAGAGAAAGTCTCTATTTTATTTGTAACCTTAGCCAGAGTAGGCATTTAATGGCCAGGGGCCAGGGGGCAGTACCTCCAGGCTCCAGCACACGTTTAGATAGGATGAAAAATTAAATTTCTTTCCTAGGTCTATTCATAGCATTAAGGACCATGGGTGGGGTGAGATGTGACTAAGTTCAAAAATTTACTTTTTGGGATTTTTTTGCAACCATCACTAGTAAAAAGCTAGGGAAGGGAATGAGGTTTCCTCTATAAACTATGTGGGTTTTTTTTCTCTTAATTTAATGGAAACACCACTGCAAGTTTTTCCTTCTCGTTTCTCTGGTGACCAGAAAATAAAACAAATGCAGCTGGGTAGTTCTGCTCTCACTGTATTGCACCAATCAGCCCCAAAGACACAAACTGTGTGTGTTTTAACTCTTCTCCCTCCCTACCCAGGGCTACAAAACTAAAGATGGYTTGAAATCTCCACAAAGATATCCTGGGATTATCCAGCATGTGCTCCAGACTGCGGAGGCATCAGCCACCACTCTGAGGTAGGTCCTGCCTTGCCAAGGAGCTGGAATGCAGTTGCTTCACTATGCAAAGGGTCTTCTCCATGAGTTAACAAGTTTGGGGGGGACTCAAGTGACTCAACTGTCTTGACTGGCTGCCTGGAAAAAAAGTGCTGCAAGAGGTGAAAGCATCAAAAAGCACAAATTGGGAAACTGGTAAAAGGGGGAATATTCTGRGAGAAAGGGTTTCAGCCTGTCCTTTCCCCACTCTCTCTCTGCTCTCTGTCCACACATTTTTCATAGAGTCATAGAATCTCCTGAGCAGGAAGGGATCCACAAGGATCATTGAGTCCAACTCCTGGCCCTGCACAGGACACCCCAACAATGCCACTCTGTGTCTGAGAGCATTGTCCGAACTCTCCTTGAGCTTTGACAGCCTTGGGGCCACTTCCCTGGGGATCTTGTTCCAGTGCCCAAACACACTCTGGAGGAGCCTTCTCCTAATATCCAGCCTAAATCTAAATTTTTTGCTTGTTGTGTTCACGTATGATCTTGTGTTGATGCTACCTGGCACCTCTGGGAGAGCCCTGGGCACCCTCACTTTCCCTGGCATCRAAATGCCCAAGATAGTTCTTCCACCCACTGCATGGTGGTGAGGAGGCCCAGAAATSCTCTACTGGAAGGCCTGGGACTTCACCCTGTCAGGAGGGATCAGCTCCAGAAGTARCTGAGCCACCATGGAAAAGCTGACTCTAGACAATAAGCTTGGACTAAGCAACTGAAGGTACAAAATTAAGAAGTTCATAAATATGGCCTCCATTACTCCAAAGGCTCAAAGAAGTTGTGTGGCTTGACATAGGAGCCCTGGAGCATCCCTGCTGTTTCTTCAAGCCGGTGTCCTCAAACCCATCCTGAGAAGGGAAATCTTGAGCAGAGGGGAGATAAATCTTGGAGCAAGGGCCTCCACACTCGTGGGGTCTAAACAAACTTCTCAGGAGGATCATTAGAAATCACGGATAATCAGGCTTTGTCACCACTGTATCCAAACAACGCAGAGTCCCTGGGATATCTTCATCCTTTAAGGATCTTGAGCTCTAGTGAAAAAACACAAGGTCACAGATACAGGCCTGCGCCTGGCAGAGCTTCAAAAGTGCTGTAGGTTGGGAAAACCTTGGGGCTGTTTAAAATAAAATTCTGAAAACTCCAAACAGTCCTTCCTCATGTGTTAGCAAACAACAATTTTACAAGCACGCAAATGCTGTGTACAAAAACTGGGTGCTAGGCAAATAAGAACTGCAAGAGCACAGAGGACTTAAAAGCTAACATCGGGATATTAAAACATGAAAAAGTATGCAAAGCCTCAGATTGCACTTGTGTGTTCATGAGGACTCTCTAAACATCCTGGAGCAGTTGGCTTTAATGACCTAAATCCCAGGAAATGCTGCTAAAATATGGTATCAAATGAACATTCGCTTTTTTCTTCAGAAAGATTCCCCTTTATGCTTCATTTTACAGCAATTTGAGAATGGCAGACTCAGTGGGGCTGTTGCTTACGTGCATGAACTGCGTTAATCTAGAAAAATAAGTTTATTTTCATTTATATATATATATATATATATGTTTCTTTAATAGATGTCTTCTCCTGGGCAAGACCTTCCAGAGATGCCAAGTCTGTTTTGGGAGGATGGTCCAGCACAGGGGATGTTGTAGCAGGATTCTGCTGGAGACCACCTGATGAAGAAGAGGAGGTGGCTGAAGTTTACTTCAGGCACTTGGAGAAATCCTTGGAGCCACAGGGAAAGCAGTGTGGCTGGGCATGAGCACCACAAGAGGTTTCTGGAGTGGTCTGAAGGCAGTTTCCATCAGGAAACTTTCTTCAGGAACGATCTTTTGGACCCACTGCACGGACACAGGGAAGAAGTGGCTGAAGGGACTGTGCCACTTCAGGCGGTGACAGAAGCCAGCAAGGCAAAGAGCAGAGTTACAACCCTGAGCCTCAGAGGAGCAGGGAGTTGTCTGTGGGGGTGAAGGAATACAAACACACTGTATGAATTCAGTTAGGAAGTCACAACCCTGGAAGTGTTCAAAGCCAGGTTGGACAGGGTTTGGAGCAACCTGGTCTAGTGGAAGGTGTCCCTGACCAAGGCARGGGGTTGGAASTGGGTGAAGCTTTAAGGCCCCTTGCAACCCAAAGCATTCCTTTGTTCTGTGATTAGGAAGCAAGAATTTCAGACAATGGCAGCTACAAAAGCGCATAAACCACATCCTTCTGTTTGTCACCAGTGAAAATGGTGAGAATATCAACTGCATACTTACAAATAGTTGAAAACCAGCATTCATTGTTTTCACTGCATTTAACAATCTTGGCCTCGTTTTTGGTTCTCTGCTCACATTTAGAAAATGAGACCCTTGGAGACCACTGTACAATGCCAGAATTGCATGAAGGGTGGATGCAAYTGCAGACAGACACAGAGAAACTACAGTAGCTGCTTTCCAGAGAGCCCATAAAGCTGTTTCAGATGTACACATGCGGTTCAAAACGATGAGTTCACATTTTTGGGTGGGCTACAAGTGAGAAGGACCAAGCTTGCCTTTTTTACAGAAGTGAAGTATGCAACAGGAGGCTGTTTGGTAAAGAACACAGGAATCCTCACAGGGACAAGGCATTATGTCATGTCAAGCTGCAAGGAAAGGTTTTGATTTGACACGAGAAAKTTCAAGAAGCACACACAGAAAGTTAAATGTAGGTCCTTTGCTCAAGAAACTGCAGGGAAAAGGCAATGCTCACCAGTCTGGGAGGAGGAAGAGGGAGATAGGGAGGTGTGGGTCTGTGCTCTGCTCCCTTCCACACTTTGGGCACTCATCAGCAGTAAGTGACAGATGTGCTGTCCAGTTGTTTGTGATATGGCTTCTTGCTGGAGAAACAGCTTCTGCAGGGGCAGATTCACCTAGAAACAGCTGTTTTGAAGATGGATTAGAAGCAGCTTTGATGGGTACCCACGGACATAAGAGAGCTTGGACACAGCAGCAAAGCAGGCAGAACAAATGGCCTGGAATGTGACGTGTCCACTGGATTACTGTCCGGTGGATGATTTGCTTAGACATCTCAGGCACTGCCTGGTAAATCACTGTCATCGAAAGCTGGACCCTCCTCTCCACTGAAGATGCTCCAGAGGAAAAGGGACCAACCATTTAGAGCGGCAGGAGAGTCCCTGGAAAGCACTAGCCTCACAAAATCCTTCTTTTGCTCTTCAAAACAAAGTTATAGCTCAAGGAATAATAGGCTGGGTTCCCGAAAATCACTGCTGTTCTCCATATTTTTTGTTGGGACATTTGCCCCTATTTTTCATTTAGCAGAGCTAAAAATACTGTGTGAATTTAAAAGTAATTTAGAAAACAAAACAACAACAAAGCCCTAGAGCTCAAGGAGTGTTTGGGCAACGTTTTCAGGCACATGGTGTGATTTTTGGTGCTGTTCTGTGCAGGGCCAGGAGCTGGAGTCGATGATCCTTGTGAGTCCCTTCCAACTCTGGATTCTATGATTCCATGATTCTATGAACCAAACCCAGAAATGAATCAATAGAAATAGGTAATATTCAGACTTGGATAACTCTGAGCAAGACTTGGATATTTGCAAAGGCAATGATTCTATGATTCTGTGCAAGCTGTTCTTTTTTGAAATGTTCTTGTTTCCATTTGTTCCACTCAGGACACGTTACTAGGATGGAAAGAGGAGCAGGACGGCAGGGGGGAAGAAAGAGGATGACTATTTGATGGTATAAATAAATGTGTGGGGCAGCAATGCCAACCACGAAAAGGGGCCTCTCATCACGGAAAAATGAGACTTCCTCCAGTTTGTGTAAAACAAAGATGCCTTCAGCTCCAGAGGGGACAACCTCGCCCCAGCCCAGCCCGGGCCGCGTGGGAGAGGATGGGCGGGGACTCTCCCAGGTCTCGGTAGACCCACAGTGACTCTCCGTGGATGTCTGGAGCTACTGCAAATGACACTCTGCCTGGTTTCGGAGGAGGAGGAACTCAAAGGGCAGTTCAGACGGCAATAGCGGGACTGGGSTGGAGACGCCTCCGCTGCTCCTCCCGCTCCCTCATCCTGCACATCCCAGCACACAGAGCCCGGAACTACCCTCCAGCCGAGGATGCGGGAGCCTTCCTGACACTGGCCACTCCAGAAAGTCTTTTTTCCTTACGTTGCAGAGGGGTTTTGGAGGAGAAGTTTTGATGACCTCATTTTCCAGGTAGGCAGAGTTTTTCTGTCCTCGCACAGTGGTTGTGTGGCTACTTATTGATGGATCTTCCTCTGGGAATAACAGAAATCCCTTTGAAATTTCAGCCTGTGCCCGCTGCTGCYCACGGGCTCTCCAGCAAGGTGTTCATTTCGTGTTTAGACAGTACCTGCTATAAGAAAATATATATTTTTCCTTTGCTTTCAGCTCTTGGCTAGTTTGGGYGTTTTTCCAGGAGGTATTTTTCCAGGTGCAAGTAGTGTGGGCCACAAACTGGTGGGGTCAGAGGTCTAGAAAATCCCTCAGCAAAGAGGTTGGATTTGTTAAACCAAAGTCTTCTATGGGGTAACTGAGTTCAGCAGCTACAGTGAAGTGATGGCAGCAGGGGCAGCAGGGCAGAGAACTGATCTGCTGCGTGATTCCCCTTTGATTTTCAGGAATTCAGAAAGTATGAATTAGGCTCACCTGTGGCCCGTGTCTCCTATTTATATTGAATTACATCAGCACAAGCTCTGCTATTTTGGGAGGCAACAGCACATTTAGGAATGCCTGAGAACTCATTGCACTTGGTGGCAGGGCTTTGCTCCCCCCCAGCCTTCCCACAGTCCCGGTTTTCCCTGGTGGAAACCCCAGGATAATTTCATTAGGAGACCTGAAGAAGATCTGGGGTCCCTSTAGCTGTTGTGAAACCTTCCCCCTGGGTGCTCTGCCCAGGGATTAAAATTATAGGGCACATTTGGGTAGCGACTGCAAACAACACTAAAATTCCCTCCTCCTGCAGTGTGCAAACTATGGGCACACAAATGGGAAGGAAGATGAGGTGCATTTATAAGAGTTTTGTTCCAAATGGGACATGTTTTTCTTTTCTAGTTTCATTTATCAAACATTTGAGAGGAGAAAATGCTRGATGCACAAGTGAGTGACACCACAGGCACTGCCTGCTGGGCATGGCCATGGAAAACGTTGGGACTGAGCAGCAGGGAGGCTTCAAGCTCTATTCTGCATATTTTAGTACAGCCAGCATAATTCTGCTTTCTTGAGAATGCAATTTGTGTGGCTTTAAATAAGCTCCTTGCAGGCAGAGTTAGCTTAGAGAGCAGAGCATCTAAATTTTTGCAAATTTGGGAACAATTTGTTCAGTTAGAATGGGTGTTTTGGTGTTGGAGGAGAAATACACAGTGCACCAGGGGGAACTTCAGGAATATCAAGGTGTAGGCAAGGAATATCAAGGCAGACCATGGCTCAGTGCATGAGGTGACCTTTCTAGTGTATTGGGATCTGCTCTAACTGAAAATCAGACGTGATAGTGCAAATAAGCCAGATATAATTTGCACATTTGAGTCATTGCAAGTAATTTGTTTGCCATAGTATTAATTTTGGTTCAGTTGCTGATGGTGGGAAGAGAAATAAGCAAAGAATTCAGATCCTCCTGCAAGGCCACTCTTTTTGCAGGACTCTGTCCAGATAAATCCATGTATTTTTCAGTTGTGTGTGTAACAGCCAGGTCATGTGGGATCTCAGTGCGGAAGCAGCAAAGACCATGCATTTTTCTGCACCTGAGTACCTGAGGTAGGAGCACAGACCCTAATGCAGGGAGAATGGTGCAAAATAGTGCCCTCAAAATCTGTTCAGAGGACCCACTGCTTGAGATTCCCTATTGTTTTTTCCTTGCGTGCATCTCATGGGGAAAGAGGTGAACCACTCAAAACCAGAAATRCTGAGAGAAGGCCTTGTAGGAACAGTGGTCCTGCTCTGGCAGAGAGACAAAGGTCAAGGAAGAACAGGATGGGCAGACCCAAGTGTTCAGACATAGTGAGTCAGCTCCCAGTTCGCTCTTTGCATTAGTTTTTTGAACTGTTTGTGTTCAGAAATTGCCTTAAACATACAGAAAATAGTTAGTCTGGAATACTGGTGAAATCTGAGGTTTCCATCTCAGCGTTTTGTAGCAGCAGGTAGGACAAATATCAAAAGTTATGGGATTTGCAACAGCATCACAACAGCTGGATGACAAAATGGGCATCGCCCACAACCAGCCTTGGAGACTCCTGAGGTCGGGTCTGGAGTTCCCAGCAGCAATCCCACCGTGTATCCATGGAGGTTAATACCAGGTGGGATGCTGGTAGAGCAGAAAACTCTCAGGGTGCAAAGTGAAGTAGAGGAGACTGTGCAAGAGGACCACAGGGAAGTGAGGTGTGTCTTGTGTTTTCAGCTGTCGCTTTCCTGCCTCACCATTCTGCCCATGTAGAGTCCAAGGTCATGGGGCTTCACTGACCGAGTGCCAAGCCCCGAGGGCTGTGGGCAGGAGCCATCCTGTGCCAGAGCTGGCCCTGGTTGCCCATGCAGGCCGACTGATCTGCTGTACCGTGCCTTCCCCACCCCCCCCCCACACACACGGAGGCAGGGAGGAAGGCAGGGAGGAAGGGAGGCGGTTAAACTTGGGAAGCAATGATGAGTCAGACACTTGGCCAAAGCCTTCAGTGCTCGCAGCCTCTCCAAAAGTTTATGTCTCTCCCTCAGCTAAAGGCTGGCTCTAAAATGGTGCTCTCTGAAGGCACAAAGCTGTTGTGTCCTACAAAAGATCGGGATCTCCTGCAGCCCTGTTTTATGGAGGGCAAGCAAAACAAGGAAAGCCTGCAGTAGGATTAGAGGGATGAAGGCTTTATCTTAACTAAAACACCCCTTTAGCAATAAAGTTTTATCCTTATGATACCCTTTTTATTCTCTGCAGCCCAATGAAAGCTGAGCCACACTGACCTGTGCAGGGACTTCATAGAATTATAGAATGGTTTGGGTTGGAAGGGACCTCAAAGCTCAAYCCATCCCACCCCTCTGCMATGGGCAGGGACACATTTCATCAGACCAGCTTGCTCCACGCCCCAATCAACCTGACATTGAACACTTCTAGGAAGGGGGCAGACACAGCTTCTCTGGGCAACCACGTGGAGAGAGCTCTCAAGAGATGCCAGGGAGGGCTGAGCTGCCTGTATTCTTCAGTAGTGCTGTTTCTCATGAAGCTGAGGCAGCAACACAGCTGCATTGCTCACTTGTCCTCCCCCTGCACTGCCAGTCCCACCAAATGCACTCTCAGTGTCCCTTCAAGCCTTGGACTCTTCCAAAAGTTACCCCAAAAAAACATTCAAGAAAGAAGCTCTGGTTTTGGACTGGATTCAGGTCTTTTTTTCACAACAGACATCCCACATGTCCCTTTTTGGTTAGTGTTGAGTTGACCACCACGCAGAGAAGCGTCCATGGGCCACCACAGGGCCATGCTGGTTCGTTCTGGTGTCCTCTAGACACAAAGGTGAGCATCTCCCTCCATATTCCATGCTGGTGACAAGTGTAGCTTGAGTGTTGCCTGCGAACATCCTTTCAAATCTTGGGTTCCTTTGAACACTTACATACATTCCTAAGAATTTTTCAGACTAGATCTCTAACTCTTCTGCTGCTTTAAGTTACCACAACCCTACATGAAATAAGCTCCCATGTGCAACTGGGCCATGGAGGCCTGGTGATGGGTTGAACACTAAAGATGTGCATTTTTTCAAGAGGTTTTTTATTCGTCCCTTCACTCCATGGGTTTATAAGGAGCACTGGCTGGCTTTGTGTCATCCCAGCAGAGTCATGTTTGCATATCATGTTTAACATGTAACTTGTGTTTTCCCACAGGCATCTGAATATCCTGAGGGACCGCTGAGATGTTCCGACAAGCCTTGTTTTCCACTCTCCTTTGTGTGGCTTTAGTTTCTCTCCAAGCTCAGCTTGATGTGGATAAYGGAGATGTCAGTCCTACCTCCTGTGCAGGTATTAACCAAAAGATTTGGGTCACCTTTGTGGGCAGCAATTTCAACAAAAGCAGTGGCCCATACTCAGGTGTAGAACCTCCTTGCCAGGAACAGGCAGTGGGACATTGCACCTGCCCTGCCCCTTTGCACTCCTGTGGTAACAATCCATCCGTGGAGAACACTGTCCTCCACCCAGACTCAGGTTTCTGGGTTTGCTTTGGTGTGCAGAGAGGTAGAGATGGATGGGACAGGTGGGGTCTGCCAGTGGTGGCCTCTCCCAGCAGATGCAGTAACAAACGCCAGTCAGTCTCCAGCACTCAGCTCTCTATCTGGTGCCAYAAAATCGTTCACTTTAAATTTGAGGGTTTCATCACTTTTCACTTGCAATGCAGAGGTGATTTACGTGTCCAGCCTGACTCTTACCAAAAACAATCAAGATTTTCAAGATTGATTCAGCACTGAGCAGTGCTGGGTTAATGGCTGGACTCGATGACCTTAGAGGTCTTTTCCAACCTTGATGATTCTGTGATTCAGATTTAGTAGTCCAGGGCACTGGGGAGCCAACTGACCCAAACACAGATGTCGCTTCTAGAGCTAGGTGGGACTTATGCTTTTTCCAGGATTGCACTTGCTCTAGGTTTCTGGGGGACAGTGAAGGGGGTGCATGAAGTGCTCTGACATGGTCTGAATAATTGCCTCCATGCAGAAAAGAGGAACTGCCCCATCAATGTCTACTTCATCATTGACACCTCGGAGAGCGTTGCCCTGCAGACTGTGCCCATCCAGAGCCTCGTGGACCAAATAAAGCGGTTCATCCCCATATTCATCGATAAACTGGAGAGCGAGCTCTACCAGAACCAAGTCTACATCACCTGGCAGTTTGGTGGGCTCCACTACTCAGATGTGGTAGAGATCTACAGCCCTCTGACAAGCAGCAAAGACATTTACCTGCCCAGGCTGTCCGCGATTCAGTACCTGGGCCGGGGCACCTTCACGGACTGTGCAATCTCCAACATGACCCAGCAGATCCAGACCCAGATGGCCAACGGCGTGAACTTCGCGGTGGTCATCACCGACGGCCACGTCACGGGCAGCCCCTGCGGGGGGATGAAGATGCAGGCCGAGAGGGCGCGGGACATGGGCATCAAGCTGTTCGCGGTGGCCCCCAGCGAGAAGGTGTACGAGCAGGGCCTGCGGGAGATCGCCAACCTGCCGCACGAGCTGTACCGCAACAACTACGCCATCACCCAGAGGGACACCCTGGAGATCGACGTCAACACCATCGACAGGATCATCCAGGCCATGGTAGGTGCAGGGAGTGGAACGGGCGGGACAAGAGGAGCGGAGCACAGGTGGGGGAATGCTTTCCCCCTCTGCTGGGTTTTGGCAGAGTTCTGGAGATAGCAGGGAAAACGGAGTCTTTTCCTGGTACTTATCCAGGACTCCTTGGTGTGTGCCTGTTTCCCAGCATGTCTGGGCAGGCTGCCACCTCTTCTCGCTGAAGACCAGGCCCATATCCCAGCCTGCCCCCCATCCAGAGGCACGTGGAAGAGTGTGCCACACTGAGACCACACTGAGACACGTGCTCACCTTCAGTGTGGCCTTTGACACCCCACCTGTGAATCAGGGACTCTGCTGAAAGCATCTTTACAGCCATGGGACCTTTACCACCTCACCTCCCTTACCACCACACACCCCTCCAAGGGTGGGCTGCTGTCTTCCCCTTGGCACTGACCACCTAAACTGATTCTCTTCCTCCTGTTCTCTTCTTTGCAGAAACACGAAGCCTATGGTGAGGTGAGTGAGCAGCATCTTTATGCCATTGCCACATGATGCAGGTTTAAGTTGCCTCAGAGAAGACCAGCTCACACAGCATGGACCTGGGGACATGTGTCTGCAGATGTGTCCCCTTACCCAGTGGTTATAATAGCACACTGGACTCACTCCCTGCCTCCCCCTCACTTGCAATGGGTTTCAGTCTGGGGAATAGAYTCATTTCATCACTTTGGAGGCACATTCCATAGGTGCTGCACCTGCTGAAGCTCCTGCCCTGCTGGTACCACAGGGGCAGGGTTTGGCACACAGAGGGAGGAGTATACAGGTGATGCTCCAAAGGTGATGCCCATCCCCCGATGAGCCCAGATGAGCGAGCCCCCACCACCTCTGACTCCTGGCAGACTGGTTCTTCCAGTCTGGGCACAGAGTCAAGCTATAACCAACACGCTCGTAGCAACTTTCTGCTCTTAATTTACGGGTGGCACTTCTCTGTGTGCCTGTTGCCGCCTCAGCCCTGACCCACCTGGAGCCACAGTAGGTTTTAGCCCTGAGTTCATGGGCAGAGGCGCGTGGAGAGCCGTGGGTGCAGAGCTGAGCTGAGTTTGGGACGCACATTGTCAATATCTCAGTTTAATTTCTTGTCTTTCAGTGCTACAAGCTGAGCTGCCTGGAGATTGAAGGTCCACCTGGTCCCAAGGGATACCGAGGGCAGAAGGTAGAGTTGCTCTGAGCTGTGGGAAAGACAATAATGCCCGTGCCTGCCACAACCACTGCAGGATGCCCTAGACCCCACCTCAGCTGCCTTCTCAGGTAGCACCCAGGTGGGAAATACCCCCCACAGCACCTGTCTTGGCCCTGGGAGATGCAGGAGCACACAGCCAGCACTGGTGTGCCCATGTCTGTGCCAGGCAGATGCACTGCCAGCAGTGCAGAGCGACATCTGAGCATCCACTGGGCACCTCCAGCATCTGAGGACAACAGGAGTGAGGCAGCAGTTGTTGCTGAGTGTYCCACTCTCAAAGCAGAGCTCTCACCTGCACAGAGTGTCCCACTCTCCTGCCCCAGCTTTGTGTGCTCTGATGCTCCCAGAAATTGTCATTTYCTTAATCAGCACCAGCCTGGACTTACACTGTTTTTTTGTCATTTTTAATTTAGGGTGCAAAGGGGAACATGGGTGAGCCAGGCTCCCCTGGGCTGAAGGGACGACAGGTGAGTTGTGGAAAATCCTCCCCTCCATTTCCTGGGGCTGCATCTCTGATGACCTCAAGCTAACTCTCCGTGTCTTCTTCTCTGAAGGGCGACCCAGGTATTGAAGGCCCAATTGGATACCCTGGTCCCAAGGTAAGAATCCCATGGCCGATGGCTGAGCTCTTTGCATTCCCTGATTTTTGCTAAAACAGGGGGAGCTTTGCTGCTCCTTCTAACCTGTCCATTTCCCACCCCAGACCCCTCCGTTCCTACTGATTGCTCAGGCACTAACACAGTGATCTTCTCTTTTTTTCTTCCTTTTTTTTTTTTTTTTTGTCTAGGGTATCCCAGGACCGAAAGGAGAGAAGGTGAGAAAGAAGAGACGGAATGGCTGGCGGAGCACTTGGCAAGGGCCGCGCTCCTTTCTCATGCACAGAGGGAGAGATTAGCTGTAATGGTGAAGGATAACAACCCTGTTAACCTGGGACCTGGGGAGGAATTTCCAGGGGCATCCCAAAGCCTGTCTCCTCCTTCAGGCTTTGCTCACCGTCTGGTGAAGCGGTGATGGCTTTAGGATGTAAATGGAGGGGGCGGGGAATGCAGGCAGTGTCTGACTTTCTGTCCTCTTTTTCTCTCAGGGAGAAATTGGATCCGACGGACGGAGGGTAAGAGAGGACATTTTCTAACCTGCGCGTTGTTCCAGCTACCAGCCTTTGGAGCATGTGTTAATAGATCCCTCTTCTGTTTTTTCCCATTGATTCAAGGGTGCCCCCGGTTTGGCAGGAAGGAACGGCACTGATGGACAGAAGGTAACTGGGAGCACTGGGAGCACCCTGTAATGTCGCTGCTGCTGTTTCGTTTCTTTACCCTCTCTCATCCCCACAGGCTGTTTAGTTTCTACTATCCCACATGCTGGCTTTCTGTTCCGGCTGAGGTTTCTGTGAACTTATTTGTACATTATTCTGCATGTCCTGTAGAAATACACAAAGTAATTCAGGTTGCAGGACTGAATCACGGAATATCTTGAGCTGGAAGAGACCCACAAGGATTGAGTCCAACTCGCACAGGACACCCCAACAACCCCACCCTGTCTAAACACTCCTTGAGCTCTGGCAGCCTTGGGGCTGTGACCACTTCCCCGGGGACCCTGTTCCAGTGCCCGACCACCCTCTGGGGAAAGAACCTTTCCCTAATACCCAGCCTAAACCCCCCAACACAGCTTCATGCCGTTAAGTGCTGACCTTCTGTCAGCAAACTCTCTTCAGGACCTGGAATTGTGACCCGGTCCGTGCTCCTGCTGAGAAGGTGATAAGGCCAGATAATTTGGGTGTAGATACCTATCTTGAGTGTTAGTGACCCCTACAGGACATGGACACAGAAAGATTCGCAGAAATTTGGGGTTCAAGGCAGTTTGTCACAAAATCTGAAATTTCATCTCTAAACTGCAGCTTCTGCTTGGTATTAAAGCCCTAAAGCCAAGTTCGAGGGCCTCACAACAAGGTCCTTGGCTTTGTCCACTGGCCAGCACACCCTGACTTTGCTTTGTTTCCTATACTCAGCCCAGTATATCTGTGGGTAGTAATAGTTCTTTCCACTCCTCAAACGCCTGCTGAAGCTCTAAAACAACCTTCAGTGTCCCCCACTCTCTAAAACCCCACTCCAAAGCCCTTTGGTGCTCCCCAGTCTCTATCTGGGACGAGCTGTCTCAGTCAGCGCTGATGACAGAGCTGTTTTGGGGCACAGAGCAAGGCAGTCCCTTCTCACGGCGTCCGTCAGGCAGAGTGGTTGCTGCACACCTGAGCTGCTCTGACGTGAGAGAACCAGCACAACCCTGGATGTGAGTGACTGCCAAATCCAGCCTCAAGGGACGCTCCCATCACTCAGGGCACGTTCATGGGGTGAGCCTGCCTGACTTCCCACTACCACTCAAGGCTTTAGACTGCTTTCTCCTTCTCCGCTTGTCTCTGCACACCCCACTCCTGTCTAAGGAATACACTTGCTGTTTATTCTCTAGCTGGTGACAGATAAGGTCAGCGGATGATGCTAAAAATTGTTAACTGTTAGCAAGGAAAGCTGTGTTTTCCCTTCAGACACCTATAACTTCTCAGTCTTTTCCTTTTGAATGTAATATCTCCAGGGCAGGCTGGGGAGAATTGGACCACCAGGATGCAAGGGTGACCCTGGTGACAAGGTAGGAATGCTTTATTCTTTCATCAGCACATCAATTGTGTAGCTGCTGAGCGAGTTACATACATAGAGAGATGGCAAACGAGAGGTTACTGGCCCATTTTCCTACCAGCTGTGTGATCTGATCCCAGACCTGGGACCCCTGGAATGGGGAGCACAGTGTGAGTTTTCTGTGCCTCCTTTCCATGGACAAGTAAGATGGGAGCCCCCAGTGTCCCCTTCCTTCCCCACAGAGAGGAGGATCTGCCCTTTTGTCAACACTAGCAACAAGCAAAAACTACTTTAGCTGCTAGAGCAACTTGCTAAGCACTGGCTTAGAAATTGTATTTGATTAGAAATTTTTATTTGMTTTATTCTGCAGAGAAAGTGTTCCCAATGTGAAGCGTGTGATTCTTTGTCATTTCTCTCCCCAGGGCCCTGATGGCTACCCAGGAGACGCAGGAGACCAAGGTGAAAGAGGAGATGCAGGCATAAAGGTACAAGTGCTCTAGACAGACAGCAGGGTGTGGGCAGAGGCCACCAGTGGGGACAGCTAAGCACCATTCCCTTTACTCCTGAATCCTATGCTGCTCATGGAGCCCGTAGGGTTTGGGGTTTGGATCCCATCACCGGGCACAGGAGCTGAGGGAAGAGCCTTGCTGGCCCTTCTCCTTGGGCTACTCAKGGTGCAATGTGCTGATGAGGCAGGCAATGACCATTGGCTCTCTGGCTGTTTCAGGGGGATCCTGGCCGGCCTGGTCGCAGTGGACCCACRGGACCTCCAGGAGAAAAAGGAAACCCGGTAGGTTCATGGAGCTTTCAAATGTCTCCAGTGTTTTGCTGTGGTCTATTCATAGAGTCACAGAATGGTTTGGGTTGGAAGRGACCTCAAAGCCCATCCAGTTCCACCCCTTACCATGGGCAGGGACACCTCCCACTAGAGCAGATTGCTCCAAGATCTGTCCAACCCGGCCTTGAACACTTGCAGGGATGGGGCAGCCACAGCCCCTCTGGCTTCAGGCAGGGCTGGATGGATGCTGTAAGGAACAGCTGACAAGCCTGTTGTCAGCTGATGGAGGGAAGGGGACACAGGATCACTCTGCTCCAAGGCTGGAGCCCATGCTCACGCAGTGATGTGTGGGCATGTTGGGTGTGTGGAAGCAAAAGTTGGGTGCTCATACACACCTCTGCTCAAGGTGGACTGCTTGACACAGGACTCCTTGACCTCTCTCCCAACAAACTGTATTTCTTCTTCTTCTTCTCCAAGGGACTTCCAGGCAACCCTGGCGCTCAAGGGCCTGCTGGAACCAAGGGAAGGAAAGGTGAAGTGGGACCTCCTGGACCAAAAGGAGAGGCTGTAAGTGGCTGAATAGATCCCTGGACAGTGGGCACACCRCAGGAAGCTGATGCAGTTCAGGGATGAGTGTTGAGAAACTCCCCCATTCAGTTCACCTGCCCTGCACTGTGCATCCCAAAAGATGTGTGGATGCTGATCTCTGTGTCTCTCCCATCCTCACAGAGCAGTACTCCCATAACCCTAAGCCTGATCTTAACCATTTCACCTTAGAGAAGCATCCTGTGTTGCCACAGAACCACACAGGCCTGGCCTCTGGATACCCAGGGACACTTTGGTTGTACTCTGGCAAGTTCCCCAAACCTCTGGCTTCCTGCAGAGGCTCAAAGAGTCAAGATCTGGTGGCCATTATGGTAGAGGTCTCTGAAAAGGGCAGTGTCATCTATCAGGGCCACACAGACCCAAGTTAATATGATGGGGCACTGCAAATTTTGGGGARTGGGCTGGAGACGATGTTCCCTGGCACAGCTCCACCAGCACAAAGGGGCCAGAGCCCAGCCAGCCTGTGTCCTTGTGCAAGATCCAGTRGGGAAAGCAACACTGGATGAGCTGCAAATAAACCAGAGTCTTTAACCGAGGGAATGAACCAGGAGTGTTTGTGGTCACTGCGGTGAAAGAACAGTCTGGCTGTGGCTTCCCAAAAGGAAGCATGGGCATCCCTGCCCCCCTGCTGCTGGGCACACACTTGTTTAGGGGGCAARTGTACATGTCCTGGGCCCAGAGGGAGGAGGGAGGGCAGCCAGGTGTCACTGCCCAGGTAACATCCATCCTCTCACCCCGTTTGTGACTTCTGTGTCTGCCAAGGGTCGACGTGGAGATCCAGGGACAAAAGGCAGCAAAGGCTCTCCTGGAGGCCAAGGAGAAAGGGTGAGTAATGCACCTGCCCAGATCATTTGAAATGAGCCCGAGATGGACAGGACTGATGTGTGTGTGATGTGCCCAGCCATGCAGTGTCCAGCACCAGAGCTGGAAATGTAGRTCCCACTGTGCTGTGCTCCCACTGTGCCCACTGCCTGCTCTCCTGGCATCAAGTACAGCCTCCTCCTCCAGACCTTGGTCCAGAGAGGGGATGAAGGGCAGCAAAGCTCAAGGTTGAGACACGTTCAGAGGGCACGCTGCCCTGACACTGTTTCAAGCCAAGAAACACCAGATTTGAGAAGGGCGTCACACCTTCTCCCTCCRTGGAGCACTGCCATGCACACGGTGTTGGAGACATCCTTGACCAGGAATATCTTTACCCTCCTCACAGGGAGATCCTGGTCCAGAGGGTACTCGTGGTCTGCCCGGTGAGGTTGGAAACAAAGGAGCAAGGGTAAGCTTGGAGCAAGGCTTGGTGACAGCCGGGAGGAAGGGAAAGCGCTGCTGCCATCTGGGGCAGCTTGCCTGGCTTTCCTCTTCATGCACATCTGTCTCTGTTYGTCCTTGTTTCTTTCTTTGCTGTGCAGGGAGAACAAGGACTGCCAGGACCCCGAGGCCCTTCAGGTGCTGTGGGAGAGCCAGGCAGGATAGTAAGTCACGCTTGGGCGTCTGTGTGACCGTGTCCTCCCTCTGTGGTGAGAGCTTGCCCTACTGACATGAGCTGCCTGCACTGTCYCTCCTGAGGAGAACCTGCGTGATGWTTTCTGAGGGMAGCTCAAAAATTAACCCAGAGGCCCCCGAATAGCCTCTGGGACAAGAAGTCACAAGACCCAGGAGGTGCTGCTTCTCCGTCACTCCTGTTCCCATGGCAGTGTGGAAGGGACTGTCAGGGTGGGTGGGTCACTGGGGAGAGGGAAGATGGGGCTCCACAAACATCCATTTGTCCTGTCCATCACCCCACTGTGGCAGTAGTGCTGTGACATCCATGTGGCTCTACRAGACACGGGAATCCCAGTGCTGAGACAGTCACTATCACAGTAAGCCCACCAGGAAGGGAGATGGTCCTGCAGCACCCTCTCGAGAGCTGGTTTCTCCATCACAGTCCCCTGTGTGCCTGGGGGGGAGCAGGGAACCTTCTCACCCGCTCCCCTCCTCCCCAAAACTGTCCTGCAGGGATCGCGTGGGGACCCTGGTGACTTGGGCCCAAGAGGTGACGCTGGACCACCAGGACCAAAGGTAAAGCTCCTGAATGAAACTCTCCATTTGAAAGGGCCTGTTTGGGTTCCTGTTTACTAATTTATTTATTTTTTTTWAAAAAAAAAAAGAGGGCAGTTTTCACTGCAGAAACTTGTGTGCCTCAGAAACAGAATCAGACCTGAGCCTCCCTCTGGGACATGTAGGTCTTGCTCTGGCCAAGGCAGCTCTSATTACACCCCTCACCCTGCACCCATTCAGGGGCATCCTTGGCATGTGACATCCCCAAGAGCCTGTGAATCCTTGCTCTGCACAGCCATTCCCAGTGCTTCAGGGCCTTGGCTCCTGGTGGTGTCTCACCCCCAGAGAAGATGAAAACAGCTGTAAACTGTCACTGGCAAGAGTAGGTCAGAAAGGCTGGGTTTGGTATCTCACAGGTCTTTGTTTTCTACCAAAGGGTGACAGAGGCAGACCTGGCTTTAGCTACCCTGGACCCAGAGGACCTCAGGTATGTATTCCTCATCCAGCACGTGAGAAACTCTGTTTCAGTGGATGTTGGTGTTGGATCTGAGCAGCCTGAGAGAACAGGGAAGGAGGAAAAAAGATGCTCAATGTATGCACWGTGTGGGGCCAGTCCTGGACAGGCGCTGACCTCTCGCTCCTCTCCTTTTGCAGGGTGACAAAGGGGAGAAGGGGCAGCCGGGACCCAAGGTGAGTGTTTGTCTCCATCACCTGTTTTTTGTACTGGCTGAAATGCCAAGGAGTTGTCTCCCAGCCCTCTGGGAGTCCTGCCAGCAGCTGCCCTGGATGTTCCCTGCAGCTGGAGCCTGGCTATATCTCCCAAGCCCATCTCCTTGTGAAATCATCTGAAAAATGCATTGCAGAACTTCTTTTTTTTAGTTAGTGCCTGTGTAAACACTGTTTGTTTGCTCCGCACTGAGCTGCTGCTTTAGAGGATGCTCTCCCCGGCCAGGCAGGCACGTGTTTGTGATGCGGCAGTGCCTCTGCCTGAGCACATCCAGATGTGCTCCAYGCCGGCTCTGTTTCTCCTTCCATTGAGCAGGGAGGAAGAGGTGAGCTTGGACCAAAAGGAGCGCAAGGGACCAAAGGAGAGAAGGGGGAACCGGTAAGCAGCCTCCCTGTACTGCCCTGAGGGTCGGCGTCCTGCTTCCACAGCCCTGCCAGCTGTGCCRGGGATGACGCTGCTGCTCCCTGCCTGGGCTGTGTCCCCAGGCTCAGCTGTGGCAGGCTGCTGGCTGTGCTGAGCAGGGCTGGGCCTGACCAGGGGGTCAGGAGGGGCCCTGAGCACCAGGGACTGCATTGCCTACCTTGCCAAGGAAATTTTTGACCCTTCTTTGCTTCTTCCCCAGGGTGATCCTGGCCCAGGAGGTGAGCCTGGACCCCGTGGCCTACCTGGGGAAGCAGGCCTTGAGGTACAGTCCCATGGCATCCTGTCTGAGCAGATGCTGGTGGAGGGGACACCAGCTGCCACATGGCTCTGCTGCCTCACACTGGAGGCGTCCGCTTCCCCTTCCGCTTCCCCATCCCCTTCCGCTTCTGCTTCCTCTTACCCTTCCATGTCCCCTTCCACTTCCCCTTCCCATTCTGCTTCCTCTTCCATTTCCCCTTTCCCTTCTGCTTCCTCTTCCACTTCCGCTTCTCCTTCCGCTTCCACTTCCCCTTCCGCTTCCTGTTCCACTTCCCCTTCTACTTCCGCTCCTGCTTCGTCTTCCCCTTCCTCTTCCGCTTCTGCTTCCTCTTCCACTTCCCCTTTTGCTTCCTGTTCCTCTTCCATTTCCCCTTCCTCTTCCTCTTTTGCTTCCATTTCCCCTTCCACTTCCGCTTCTCCTTCCGCTTCCACTTCCCCTTCTGCTTCCTGTCCCTCTTCTACTTCCTCTTCCCCTTCCTCTTTTGCTTCCATTTCCTCTTCCCTTCCACTTCCTCTTCCACTTGTTCTTCCCCTTCTACTTTGCCTTCCTCTTTTACTTCCCATTCTGCTTTCCTTTTGCTTCCTCTTTTGCTTCCATTTCCCCTTCCTCTTCCCCATCCTCTTCCCCTTCCACTTCCTCTTCCTGTTCCACTTCCCCTTCCTCTTCCACCTCCACTTTCCCTTCTGCTTCCCCTTCCCCTTCCTTTTTGCTTCCTTTTCCACTTCCCCTTCCTCTTCCCTTTCCCCTTCCATTTCCCTTTCCCCTTCCCCTTCTGCTTCCTCTTCCCCTTCTGCTTCCTCTTCCACTTCCCCTTCTGCTTCCATTTCCTCTTCCCCTTCCCTTTTTGCAAAATGCCACATTGTTGGTGGCTCTGCCATCTAGTTCCCAGAAGAAGATCTCATGGGGAAACTGTTCCTGAAATCCTTGTGCTTTTCTTTCAGGGCACCCCTGGCCCCCCCGGAGACCCTGGTCTGACTGTAAGTAACCTCTGCTGCTCTTCCTCCTGGGCTGACCGTGGCTTTGCCGTGCGCAGCCCGAGAATGAAACAGGCCATYGGCTCCCGCCGCTGCCTGGCAGAGGTGGCCCGTGGCTTCCCACGGGAGGCAGGCAGAGAGGGGAGAGAGCTGGCTAGGTGGGAAAGGGCCAGAAGGAAGCATTCACCCTGCACCCCTTTCCCGGCAGGACTGCGACGTGATGACCTACGTGCGAGAGACGTGCGGATGCTGTGGTGAGCAGACGTCGCCTCCCACCGGGGAAGGGGGAGGACCGCTCGGGGGATGGGAACGGGGGGACACCAGAGGGTTCCCACCGTCACCGACCCCTGTGTCCCCCTCCTTCTGCCCTCTCCCCAGACTGCGAGAAGCGCTGCGGGGCCCTGGACATCATGTTTGTCATAGACAGCTCCGAGAGTATYGGCTACACCAACTTCACCCTGGAGAAGAATTTTGTCGTCAACGTGGTCAGCAGGCTGGGCTCCATCGCCAAGGACCCCAAGTCACAGACGGGTCTGGACTCTGTGGGGACAGAGTGGGGCGTGGGGAAAAGAAACAGGTCTTGGGTCCTTCCAGCTTCTGCGTTTGTTTATTTTCCATGGCTTTTCGGGCCAACTGGGCAGCTCTTTGTCTTTCTCCACTTTTCACCGAGGATGCAAAGCCGAGTAACGTGATGCTTCCTTGGCAGGTGCCCGCGTTGGGGTGGTGCAGTACAGTCACGAGGGGACTTTTGAAGCCATCAAGCTTGATGACGAGCGCATTGATTCCCTGTCCAGCTTCAAGGAAGCAGTGAAGCGCCTGGAGTGGATCGCTGGAGGCACTTGGACACCGTCTGCCCTTCAGTTTGCCTACAACAAGCTCATCAAGGAAAGCAGGAGAGAGAAAGCCCAAGTGTTTGCTGTGGTGATCACAGATGGGCGCTACGACCCCCGGGACGACGACAAGAACCTCGGGGCTCTCTGTGGTAGAGACGTGGTCGTCAACACCATCGGCATAGGAGACATGTTTGACCAGCCAGAGCAGAGCGAGACCCTCGTCTCCATCGCCTGCAACGAGCCCCAGCGAGTCCAGAAGATGAGGCTCTTCTCAGATCTGGTGGCAGAGGAGTTCATTGACAAGATGGAGGACGTGCTCTGCCCAGGTCTGTCCCTGTCCTTGCATGGTTCGTACTGGAACTGGAGTTTTGAGCCCCAGGATTTGGGGGGCGTGGGGCATATATGATTGCAGAGACACTGTGTCCCCGCAGGTTGGCCAGTAGCTGGGTCCTCCATGGTGGGGGCTGACCTTTATGTAGCCCTGGACTAAGAGTCCTTCCTCACACATGGACCAGCCTTTCGGGGCAGTCCTCTGGAGTTCCTTGTAAGAGACCTCGTCCTGCCACTCTGACTGTGCAAGCTGCGAAGGGAGATGGCAGCACACGGCTCAGTTTTCCTTGTTTCTTTTCCTTCCAGATCCACAGGTCGTCTGCCCTGAGCTGCCCTGTCAGACAGGTAAACATTACAAGTAGCTTCATGCCATCTGCACAAAGTCCAGGGGGAGAGTGCACAAGGCTCAGGAGTAGGAGAGGTGGGAAAAACCCTGGTCATTCCTTTTGGAAGGCAGGAATTTGGGCAATAGTGTTATTTTATACAAGGAGAGGCTCCAGGGTTTCATCTCCTGCTCTTTTCCTGTCTCTCTGAGTTCTCTGCACAGGTAGGTACAAGTGCACCATGTGAGTGCATCAGCATGGCTCATCCCTGATACTTCTCCCTGTCCAAATTCCTGGGAGCCACCAGGTTTTGACCTCCAAACTCAAGTCAGACCCCGCCTTGCTAAACTCCCACTAACGTGAGCTTTGTAGCAGGATGCTCCTTGGGAGTAATGGGCAGAGCAGATTTTAGGGATCAGTTGGAAAGTGACAATGTAGTGGACCCAAAGCTTTGGCTTCTCTAACGCTGGCTGTATTTAATTAACAATTAACTCAGGGTGTTGAATTGAAGGAAAAGGCTGTAAGGATCCTCTGGTATCAAGGAGACAGCTGCTGCGTGCTGAAGGTAGCTGTACTTGGTCACATTTTGCTTGTTAAGGGGCAGATGTGTATCCCAGATTCCTAGAGATCCTGTCTGTCTGAGTCCCTGCGCCTGTTTAAATACAACAGATGGACTCTGTGCTGATACACAAAGTTTATAAGGGACCAAAACTTTGCCCATTCCGGCAATTTTTATCTCTGCTCTTGCCATGAATGTTTTTGTGGCAGTCCCCAGCTTCAACTGAGCCTTATACAGAATATCAAATTTCATTTTTAAGTAAGTCCCTTCATTTCCATGCAGAAGAAAAGAAGACTGGTCCCAGGATGCACAGAAATCTGGAGAAAATCTGTAATTATTCCTGTCTAAAATCTCTTGCTGGTATTTTGAGTATTTGCACCTGGCCATGCAGGGGGCACAATGTCCAACTGTGACACTGAGCTCCTCTGCCGTGTCCTCTGAGGAGCTTTGTCCTGCAAATCCGTGCACAAAGAGATGACATGCCCATGCCACGCTGGTGATTGCTCAGGTGTCTTCAAAGGTTTTGGTCTTTGCAGCCTTCCCATTTCTGAGGAACTCAAGCAGTGGCACGCTCATTTCTCCTGGGCTTGGGCCATCAGAGTCCTCCAAAGCAAGGCGAAGTTGTCAGTCTTTTCCTAGTAGTGCACTTGGGTGTTTCTGTTCCAGATGCAAGGTGAGAACAGTTTGCTGGTACCTGGCAGTCCTGGGAATCAGAACAGGAATGGCTCGAGAAGGCATCTGAGGGGCTTCCCTCTTGGGTGAATCCCTTAAACCGTGCCACAGGCAGAGCAGGCCAAGTGCAGGCAAGACCTGCACCCCAGGGAACATGGGAGGTGGAGTGATGTGGCTGGGTAGGGTTGGCCTCCTGTCAAATCATCCCCCTCAGCATGGGCAAAAGTTGTGCTAGGTCTGGCAGATCAAATTTTAAGTAATAGGTAGAGATTCAGGGCCCTTTGGGCAAGGAAACTCCCACCCACCACACCAGATGGTCCATGATGCGCTGCTGTCATCATTTAGAAAGATTTGCAGTGATCACACTTCCCTGGTGGCAAGGGAACATGTTGGATGAGATGGGACACAAAGCACATGACAGAACCTGGGGCTTCTCTGCTCGGTGCTTGGCTTCCTCTGGTTCTTGGAGAACATCTCATGAGTTCGTGCCAATTCCCATGCAAATCCTCTGGATGGAGACAGTGCCCTTCAGAGGGAATGTGAGCGGGCTAATGCACATCCACTGCGTGTGCCCAGTCATGGACTACCCAGACAGGTTCAGGTCAGGGAGGCAGCTACACCCAGCCCTGTTCTTGGCCCCATGGCTCAAAGTGGTGGTTCTGGCACTTTAAGGAGCAAATCAACTGTGCTCCAGCTTCAGCCTGGGTATTGTCAGCAGAATACAGACAGGTACCACATACACCCTTGCCTGTCCCCCATGCTACCCCTGTACTTTACCTAAGGAAATCCAGCTTTTCCCATTTTCAGGACAGACCCTTGTCCCTCATCAGTTACTGCTGTGCTAACAGGATGCTGGAGGGTTGAATGCTGAGCAAATCTGAATTGACCACTTGCTTTGTAGAAACCGCATGACACCCTGTGAGGCTCTTGCTAACCCATGCAACAGGCTTTGCTTTGAGCTTTGGGGTTTTATTCAAAGTTAAATTCAGTGCAGTCAGGTGCAGATGGAGGCTATTGGGGTCCTGACAAGCCCAGACACCACACAGCTTTGGCTGGAGTCACTGCCCTGAGGGTGAGTGCCAGGCAAGGAGGTCACATAATGCTGTCCCTTAGATGTCTTTCTGCCTCACAGCATCATGTGTACACTTGGCACATAGCACAGTCCTAAGCTACATGATAGGTGAACCCCAGCTGCAGAAGGAAGTTGGACCCCGTGGCCTTTTTCCTGAGCACTGCTTTTCCTCCATCATGCCTATGCTGGATGACTAGGAGCTGGGCAGTAAAGATTTGGTGTCGTTTTCTGAAGTCGTTCAGCTGATGTGTGAAAGATTTCAGGACAAATCCCATGGTTCCTCAGACATTAATGGCAGAAAGATTTAAAATCTGGCTTTGGTCTTTACTTCTCTGTCCTCATTAGCTCTTTTTTTCTCTGGTGCAGGGCAGGTAGGAAAGCCAGGTAGCTTTCAGAGACGCAGACGTTGCTAGCAAGCCCTGAAAATATTCTTTTGACGCTCACTTGCAGATGACAGGAACCCTGGGAGCGTAAACCCAGTTATTTTCCGCCCCATGGAAGAGGGAGTCAACATAGATTTCCCCAGCACCATACACTCGATCGCCCAGTTCCTAAACTCCACGCGGGAATCCCAGGACCCCAGCATGTACACCCAGCTGGTGGCCACTTTGGCCTTTACCGCCGAAAAAGCCAAGTTTGCCACTGGAAGTGAGCGGCAAGAGTGGATGGACTTGTTCATTGACACCTTCAAAATGGTGCACAGTGAGATTGTGGGGGACCCAGAGACCGTGCTAGGGCTGTGCTGAGACCTCTGTTGGGGGTCACTTGGAGGCAGAGGTTGAGTGGAGGTGGAAATCATCGCTCCTTGCGTGTGGCAGAGGGGACAGTACATGGATAGATGCTTTCAGATCAGGAGAAACTGAGGCAGTGGAATGGCTTGGTTGCGCTCAGACAGGGATGGCACACAAGGAGCAGTCCCCTCTGGCTTGGCCAGCTGATGAGCATGGTGGCTTTCCCCAGCAATGTCAAGGGATGTTCTTGCTTTGCCCGCTGCTTTTTTGCAGAGAGCCTAATGATGCACCTTCTCCACACCTTCCTATGTATGTCCTTGCTGACCCCCTCTGAAGCATCTTCTGCATCCTCTCTCTCGGTTACCATGGGCTCTCTTCRTGTCCTGCAAGGCTGACTAAGCAAAGTGCGTCCCCGCTCACCGCAGTGTCTCTGGGGAACCCCTCAGTGGGCAGCTGGGGGTATGGAGGGAAGGAGCAAGCAGGATGGGAGAGGGAGCAACCCTCCCTTTCCATCAGGAGCGCCGACACCTGGGCAGTGCTTCTCTCAGAAGCTGTATGAGCTCCCTCGGCCTTTTTCTCGCTTTTAGTTTTGTGTTTCTTCTGTCTTCATTTGCAACCTGTCCATATCCAAAAGACAGATATTCTGCTACGTAGGGCCGGGTGGTCCAAAGCAAAAATCCTTGACTGTGCAGTCACGCCTCTGTGTGCAATGTGAGCTGTCCAAAAGCAAGTACTTAAGCTGGATGTAGTGCAGCCTATTCAGTCCGTACCCGGTGCTAGTTTGGTCCAGAGCCCACACACCCACCGCTGGCACTGCGGGTACGTGTGTTTAGACAAGGAGTGGTATTTCCATCTGCTCAGCTGCCCCTGGTTTTCACAAAGTCAGGCGGGTGAGTGCCATTCCCACCTCCGGTTTAACTATGCTCAAGCTGTATTTAGAGGCAGTGGAATTTCGTGTGCAGACACAAGAGTAGAAGCGCTTACTCTGACTGACATGGTATTAATTGCAATAAAGTATACTGAGCAAATGTCATACTTAATGGGCAGAAAGGAGACGTACCATCTTCAGAAATGTGGCTGTTGTATTTCCAGGTATAAAAAGTGGAGCCAGTTGCCAAGCTCAGGCATGGGAATTGCTCTCTTTGAACTTACTGCAGTGTTCTCCCAAGGTTCGGCACTCTTTCCTCCCTACAGGGAGTCTACAGGGACAAGTTGCTCAGAGGACTCTGCTATTGGGTGTAGAATAGAGGGAAAAGAGTTCTGAGTGCTTTACATGGTGTGCTTAATTTTTTAGGTGAAGGCAAAAGGATCAGCCTGTGCCTGAGTCTGGTCATAATTCACATATTCCAGACAGTCTGTGCAAAGCCAAACTCCCTATTCTGTTTTGATTTTTACCCCAAAATTAGTATGACTTAGGCTGCTGGGATGCAGGACTGAACTCAGAGTACTTACGCTGCTCCAGATGATGCCAGAGGAAAAGCCCCCAAACCACACTGACTTGAAAACATCTCAGGGCTGGGACATTTTGCTGAACAAAACAAGGATTGGGGAAGATTTCATCAAAGGGGGTGTTGATTTTATTTAATTTCATCACACAGTGGCTATTTATTCCTCTATTTTTACCTCTCAAAAACCTTCAGCTCATTAGAGGTGGGGAGAGGCAGAAAATGTCTCTGCCTCAGCAGTGTTTGCACTGGCCTTTGTTAGGCAGAGGCAAGTGGATGAAGGCTTGTTTTTTTAGCATAATCCTGCCTAATCCCTCTGATAAAACCAGACGGATTTCATTACAGCAGCAGTTCCTTCAGTGAAACACTTGGGCAAATGAAGGACAGAGATAAGGGGCCGGCTAAAGGATGGTTCACACCTCCCCCAAAGACACAGAGGGGCTGGGAAAGGGGGAAACACCAGAAAGGGCTGAGAGGTCAGTCCCCACCTCACTTTCATCTCCACTATCAACACTGAAAGAAGAGAGGAAATACAAGTTCCCCGGGTTTTAGAAGAAGCAGGAACGTGATGTGAATGGGTGGGGTTACTCTGCACACTGCTAACGGCAGGAAAATCTGTGGTATTTCTGCTTTTGTGCGCTGCTTTRTTAGACATTCTCAGCTCTGCAGTACAGTGAGATACAGGCATTCATAACCCCCATGAGAAGGATCCATGCACCAGTTAAAAGCACAAAAGGAAGATTTTAGTTGGCCTAATTCATGGTGGTGCCTCTGAGAGCTTCACTCCCAGTTAGGACATGAATCGTGCTGCAGGAAAGGGTGCCCGGGTCCTGAGCCTCTYGGGAATGGGAACAAGCTACAACCAGAGAGTGACACTGAACAGGACGAACTCAAGGATTTGATGCCTGACATTCCCATGGGATAACTCRTACGTAAAGGCACCTTATCAAACAGCTGGGAAGCAGCCCTCTCCAGCTGTGAGGGCTGAGCAGCCMGCAGAGTGTCTCTGGGGAATGCTCCTGTCAGATGTCAGATGCGCATTACATTGTTGCTGAAGCTCCACGGAGTGGTGCTGCTCTCTGCTTAGCTAGGAGCTCCTCAGGCTTGCTTGTCATCTGAAAAAACATGGGCAAGCTACTGGGGGAGGCTGCTAACACTGCCCAACACAACACGCAGCCCCTGCTCCCAGCTGCTTTCACAGACCCTCACGCAGGTTTTGCGCTATGTGGTTCCAAGGGGGATTCCTTCCTGCCTTTCCCCCTCCACAACTGCACAAGAGCAGGTGAGGGCCAGGAGTGCAGGTGCTGCCAAGGCAAGGTATCCTTGTGGCAGCGGTGCCTGCATACCCGGAACTGCAGCATCAACGTGCCTTTAGACAACATTTCTCACGGAAGATTGGGCAGAGGTGAGTACGTGCCTTTATTGCTTTAAAGGAGGGGAGGTAACAAGTGACAGGACAAGAGGAAATGGCCTCAGTTTGCAGCAGGAGAGGTTTAGATTGGATAYTAGGGGAAAYTTCTTCACTGAAAGGGTGGTCAGGCACTGGAACAGGCTGCCCAGGGAAGCAGTGGAGTCATCATCTTTGAAAGTGTTCAAAAAAACTYGTTGTTCTGCTTAGGGATATGGTTTAGTGGTTTAACATGATAGTGCTGGGTTAATGGTTGGACTTGAGGATCTCGGAGAGCTTTTCTAACCATAATGAATCTGTGATTCTGTGGTGAACCCAGGTGTAGTACTGTTTAGCACCAGGGAAGCTCTTTGTCAGGTTGGATTTGCTCATAGTGTGGAAATTCAGTCTAACACTACACTCCTACCCCCAAAGTATGGCCATTACCCTGCTGCCAACTCAGGGGAACGCAGAGGAACACTAAATGCACATAACTACAGAAAAGGGATGAAATAATGGTCCCTGACTATCAGCTGACTCCAATGATAGCTATTTTCTTCTTTTTTTTTTCCCTGAGCTCATTCACTGCATATATTCCTATATTCTAAATATATGGTGGGATTGGGCTTGGAGCAACCTGGTCTAGTGGAAGGTGTCCCTGCCCGTGGCAGGGGGYTGGAAGGAAATGAGCTTTAAGGTCCCTTCCAACCCAAACCATTCTGTGATTCTATGATGAGTAGCTCCGAGGGTAAACCACTCTCTAGAAGTAACTGAGAAGTTTGCAGGTGCTGCCTGCCATTAATCTCTGAATATTCCAGCGCTCACAGATAAGAGCTGGAAATTGATATAAGGCAAKGGATATAATTCTGGGACTGAAATGCACAAACCTGTCTAATTTCATGGAGGTCTGTCATAGGTCCCAGAATTAACATTCATTAAGTCCCCAGGAGCTGAGGCCATCAGAAGCAAAGCTCCTACATTTCAAGCTGCAAAGAGAGGCGTGGGCAGCAGAGTGGGGCTGGTCCTTCTTTGAACAAGGATGCACAGAGGCAACTCCAACCCAAATTACCCTGTAGGCTTCTTATCCTCCCAATTCTTTGTCTTCTTCTTCTTCCCCCTGCAGAGCTTGCGGTGGCCCAGTGCACCCAGCGCCCCGTTGACGTCGTCTTCTTGCTCGACGGCTCGGAAAGGATCGGGGAGCAGAACTTCCAGAGCGCCCACCGCTTCGTGGAGGAGGTGGCCCGGCAGCTCACGCTGGCCCGGAGCAGCAGCGACCACATGAACGCCCGGATCGCGCTGCTGCAGTACGGCAGCGAGCGGGACCAGAACGTGGTCTTCCCGCTGACCCACAACCTGACCGAGATCTCCGACGCCCTGGCGCAGATCAAGTACCTGGACTCGTCCTCCAACATCGGGTCAGCCATCATCCACGCCATCAACAACATCGTGCTCAGCCCGGGCAACGGGCAGCGGCTCGCCCGGCGCAACGCCGAGCTCTCCTTCGTCTTCATCACYRACGGCATCACGGGAAGCAAGAACCTGGAGGAGGCCATCAACTCCATGAAGAAGCAGGATGTCATGCCCACGGTAGTGGCTCTGGGGAGTGACGTGGACATGGAT
>JACAXG010000314.1:185959-198850 GCA_018881555.1 Amblyornis subalaris
TCCTTTCTAGCCCAAATCCAGAGCTCTTCATTGATCTTCATGATGAAGAGTCATGTATCTTACATTTATGGTGCTAATTAAAACCCAGATCAAAGCAGGATACAGAGCCATAKGATGTACTTCTGTAAAGCTTTGCACACACCAAGCCATGGCTCGTGTACGTACTGTAATCCTTCRAGGGCTTATCAGAGATGCAAGAAACCTTTCCAGTGTAGCAGGACAAATTAATAACTCYAGTTTTCAAAAACTTCCAATATCCCTCAGTGTGTCTTGCTCCTTCCTCCTGGGAACAGCAGGATGCTGTGAGAGGTTTTGCTGCCTTCCACAGATGCTCCTTTGCGGGGGTTATCTATCTTAAATTTCRCAAATCATCTTTAAGATCTTTATTTTCCTAGGGGCCGTATCTCCCTTGATTCCTTCTGTCGTTCTGCCCTTCATCAGAACCTGCTCATCTATTACTGCACCCAAAATTCCAGCTGAGAGGGGCAACATGACTCCCAGCAGCCGCAAAATACCAGGCAGCCACCAGAGCTGCCTCCCGGTCATCCCAGTGTGCTCAAAGTATCCAAGGTACCTTCCTCGCACAGGTATCTGCTGAGCAATGCCCAGATTTGGACTTGAATTGTGCTGTCTGCAAAAATAAACAAACCTTTTTTACCCTAYCCTGAAAAAAGCCTCKTCATTCTGTAGTTTCTCTCTTTTTTTTWAAWTTTTTTCAGTGATCAGCTGATTTTCCTTGTTCCAAGCTGCTAAGTCCAGATAATCACAGAATCACAGAATGGTTTGGGCTGGAAGGGAACCGAAAGACCATCCTGCCACAGGCAGGGACACCTTCCATGAGACCAGATTGTCCAGGCACTGGCCTTGAACACTTCCAGGTATTCATGCTCCTCACCTGCTCATGGGAGATTCCCTCTGCCATGGTGAGTTTTTTCCTATACATTACTACCCTGGTGTGGAGGATGGCAGCCCAAATAGTTACAGCATTCCCCAGCCAGCCCCTCTGCTACCTCTGGGAAAGCTCACACAAAATGTAAGGACTTTTATGAGCAGTGGGATCCACCTTAGCAGCCAGCACCATTGCCCAGGAAAAAACACACGGACACAGCAGATTGGAATACAGCACGTGATGATTTCAGCAGGCTCTCCCAAAAGATAGAGGGTGGGAATGCTGTCCATTGACTCAGAGATTCCAGGTCAAAGGATTTACAAGCTAAACACAAGAAAAAAATCACTCAGCAGGCAAAACGCTGCTCTCTGGGAAAGGAGGAGGGAGCAGAGCAATGTGCAGGGGGTTCCCACGAGGTGTYTGGCCTCATGTTTTGCTGATCACTGCGCTGCAAGTGGGGTGTGCCAGATGTTCAGTCASAGTCAGAGCTGCTGCTTGAGCTGGATGAGCCACTGGAGTGCTGGAGGAGAGAAAACAACTTTAGGGCAGCAGGAATTCTTTAGCATTCCTAAGAGGGGTTACTGACCCTGCTGTGGCTGCCCCATATTGTGGGAGTGCTGGGGGGGGACTTTATTTTTTTTTTTACAAGGATTTTTAGGTCAGTAAAGGCAATTCCAGAAGGGTCTTGCTCTCTGCCAATGAGGACAAACATCAGAGCAGATCACTTCCAGCCGGAGCTGTTACCCASTGACAGGAGCTGAAGGTTTGATTTGTTGGGAAATGCTCCCACCTCCAATGYTGGAAATGGGGGTTTGCTTAGCAGTCTCTCAGACATGCTCTGGACAGTGCCCATCCCTGAAATGGCATTTTCYGTAGAATCTACTCCCAGCACAGGGAATTGCTTCTCCTTTTTTGGAGTTTTTTTGGTTTTTTGTTTTTAAGAGGGAACTGAACAGTTCCTCTGCTACAAGACACTGAGTGTCCCTTATGGAGGCACAACTTGCACCTGGGTGAGCAGGACAAAGTCCTGGGATTTAATACACTGCATGGTGYACCCTGAGCCATGTCACTGCTCTAAGTGGCTTCAAGGAATTTCATGGATYGCTTTTCAAGTTACTCACTTAATATGACTCATTCTTGCCTATTTATTAATCTAACAGGAGTTTCCCTGTTTAAAAAAAAGCCACTGAGGTTTTGGCAGCTTGCTCCAGCCACTACAGGGTGGGAGAGGAGAGTCTCAGCTGCTCAGATTGGATGCTGTAGAATGGGGAGTGGGTCCAGAGTACCACAGCAGAAATAAGGAAGGGTCCACTGCTGTCCCACTCTTACCTTGCCTCCAGGGTGCTTGCCGTGGTGCTTCTTGTGGTCTTTCTTGTGGTGCTTCTTATGGTGCTTCTTATGGTGCTTCTGGTCAGGCGGGCACCCGTGGATTCCCGGTCCCGGGGGGGGGTGCCCATGGGGATGGTGGCCTGGAGGGGGGGGCCCGGGGGGATGATGCCCGTAGGGGTGCTGGCCAGGTGGAGCAGGGCCCGAGGGGCAAACAGCAACGCCGCCAGGGTAGGGACTTGTGCCAGGACCCGGGTATCCCGGAGGGGCAGGAGGGCAGACTGCAATGTGTGGTTGTGGCGGGCCTAGGAAGAAGAGGGGGCTGTTAGTGGGCAGAGACAGGCTCTCCCCAGACAGACAATGCAGGCAGCTGGTGTACCCACACACCCAAAGGGCCCCTCCCAGTCCACCTCTTCCTCACAAAGGACACCCCACRCCCCTCTGGTAGGCAGGTAATCCCCGCAGGGGCCTGTGGCCATGGCACGGAGCTCCTCTCTGAGCCCTGACGGCTGTGTGGTACCCGCAGCCCTGCCGGGCCCCACGGCCCCTCACCTCGGTTGGGGTCACACATCCTCAGTGGTCTGCGAGCTGAAAGGGAAGGACAGGCACCGTCAGTCACCTCCTGCCATGGGGACATCGCTGGGCCAGCAGCTGGCACCTGACTCCCCTGTCCCACGTCTGCCCCCAGCACAGGGACCRCGCTCGCTTCCCCAGGAGTGCCATCCCCCTGCAGACCCCGACAGCCGTCCTGCCCCTCAGAGCGACTGTCCCCAGCGCCGGGCACCCCCAAAGCCCAGGCGTGTGGTTTCCATTGTTAATGGAAATAACACACCAACGCTGRCCCAGCCTGGGTGCCCAGCACATGTCCTCGTGGACCACGAGGGACTGGGGACACGTGCCTGGGTGCAGTGCCAGCCATGGGGACAGCGCACCCTGACCCACGGGTGCCCACGCTCCCGCTGCCCCCAGGCTCCCCCGCTGCCCTGCACTCACCAAACCTGCGGAAAAGTTCCCAGAGGAGGCAATGCCAGCAGCACTCTCGCTCACCGCCCTTGGCACRGCTCTCCCCGGTGTCGGGCACCCGTTAAATACCGGGGCCCTGCCCCGGTGAGCAGGGGTGTGGTGGGCAGGGGCGACACTGGAGCAGTGAAGTCGGGCTGTCACCATGGGTACACGAGAAACGTCAACATGCCACTCCCAGCCCGCACAAAGGTCTCACAGAGATAATAAAACCAGGCGGCGACTGATTTCAGCTCCAGTGTCGAGATGGAGTGAGTCAGCTGACACCATCATGAACCCTGGCTCGGTGCTCCCAGCTCAGGCACCGTGCCCAGGTGCAGGGGTGACCTTCCCACAGACGAGGCTGTGGGACAGAGGGATTCAGGGTCCACGCACTGCTCAGGGTGCTGCCGCGGTGTGTTGGTGGAGGACACAATATCTGCTGTCACACCCAGTCAGTGAGGACAGGAGTCAGGGCTGTATGCCCTCATTTTCAGGTCTTTCTCTTGGGGGATCTATAGAGAGGGGTCAGGGTTTCTCCCATCCCAACCCATCCCATCCCAACCCACCCCATCACCATCTCTCTGCTAACATCCCTGATGGTGCCTCATATTTGATAGTGCTCCCTTCCAATCTGTTAGTATTCTCAGGAAGAGGCTGCCAAAAAGTTATTGGGTGGAAACCCCTGGCCRGTTTGGGAAGCACAGCTGGAAAGACGCATCCTGGAGGTCTGGACATGAGGGGACACCTTGCAGGGCAGCGTGTGAGCCTGGGGCCGTACCTGGATGTCAGATTTGCAGGCCAGGTTGCAGTGTCGTGCCAGCTCCTTCAGAGCAGGCCAGAGCCCGCTCACCTTCTCTGCCAGACCACAGGGCACCCTCACGGCCGTCTTCAGCCCCTGCTGCATGGCAGCCGTGCGCCTGGGACGGGGGACAGCTCTGGGGTGAGTGCTGGGTGGCTGTGCCCCCGCAGTCTGCCAGTCCCCACCGGCCCAGCTCACCTCTCCCGCTCCTCAGGGGTGTTCTTAGGCAGTTTCATGGCTTCCTGCAGGAAAAGAAAAGCAGATTTGCTGCCATCACCAAGACTGTGCCCTGCATCGGAAGTCAGGGCAGACCCCGTAGCTCCCGTGCTCTTGCAGACCTCCTTGATGTGACGATGTCCCTTCCCCTGGGCCTGGCTTTAACATCCCTGGAAGCGTTCAAAAAGCGAGCACATGCGGCACTTTGCCATGTGGTTTAGTGGGCATGGGTGCACTCAGTAGAAGGTTGGACTTGACGACCTTGGAGGTCTTTTCCAACCTTAATGACTCTATGATTCTAAGGTCACAGCCCTGTTCCTAAGGAATCCAGAGCGCAGCGATCCCAGCCCTCCTCCCAGACGGAAAGCCCCCCATTTCCCTGCAGGATGCCTGCCTCCGGTGGGACCTCACCATGTAGCTGCTGAAGGCGCGGAGTCGGCGTCCACCATCACCAGCAGCTCATCCATGGCCTGGTGGAAAGGGGGAATCAGCTTCCTCATGATGGGGTCCAGGTCCTCAAACTGCCSCTTCCCATAGCTCATCAGCCCCACCATGCTGCCCAGTGCTGCTCCCTGTGAGRGCAAATCCTCCAGTAGGACAAGTGCCCACCACCACCACCATGCCGGCTCCCTCGGGGGCTCAGCACACCCAGGACTCCCAGGACTCCGTCTCGGTGGGCGACACATACCAGGGCTCCTGCAGCTGCAGACACGGAGCCTCCTCCTGGCGCTGCCGACCTCCCTCCCACTGCTCGCACAAAGGCGCCCAGTGGCTTGGCCACCAGCCCCCTGTCCACCTCTCCTGCCTCCACCAGGTACCTGCAGCACAGCAGCCCCATGGATTTGAGCCCCTCAGGTGCAGGGACACCAGCACCACCCAGACCCTYCTCACMCAGMRCTGCCCTCTCCAGCATGCACCSTGTGAATGACAGGGGAGCTAAGCCAAAAAAACCAGCATGAGGGGCACTGTGAGGACTGGGAACCCCATGGGGACAGCTGGGGAACACATGTCCTGGTGGCATGGGGGGTTGCTCTGCATCAGACAGGGTGGACTGATGCAAATGGCATTTGGTGGGACAGAAACACCCCTGCAGCCATGTCCCGGGGAGACGACAAGGACTTCACCTCACGGGTGGATTTCCCTTCCTTTCCCCCCACAGACATGTATTTCACACCAGGTGCTGCAGTGTGTGARCCAGAGGCAGTGAAATTTGGCATGGGGATAGGGTAGGGAATTTAACATTCAAATCTGGCCATGAAACCTGCTTCCACTGCCTGCCCAAGTGACCTGGAGTTCCCCCGCTCCACGTCCACAACCATCAGCATGTGGGAGCAGAGGTGTCCCCTGGCTGTGAAAAGGAGCTGGGAGCAGCCACCGCTCCCAAAACAAGCTGAGTGCAGGATGCAGGCAGCAGGATCCCCCCACCCAGGCGGGGATGAGCACCACGATAAGAAGCAGGATGRAGGTCCCTACTCGATGATGCGCTCCCGGGGGTGGAACGGAGACAGGGAGCCCAGGCCCAGCCGGTTGACCACCTGCAAGGAGCAGCACCACTGTGTCAGCCTTGTCGTGATAAGTGCTGCTGCATCCTCATTCCCCACTGCTAATCAAACATGGGTGAGTCAGCACTAGCAATGGGCCACCACCCAGGGAGAGGACAGCTGTATCATATGAAGGATGAGAAACACCTTGGTGTAGGTGAATATGGTTTAATGCAAAAACTTAACAACTTTTATACCCTTATCCCAGAGGTTAATCTTTAGCTACAAGCAAAAGGACTAATTACTGTAATAAGTTTGACGTCTTGACATCTTCATAATTCTGTCTATGATCACTCTTTCTATGGTCATGGGCCAGTAGAGCAGGAGATGATGTTCCATTCCTTCATGCTCTGTTCACTGTGATCACTTGAGCAGTTTGTGATGTTATCATGAGTGCTGCTGTGGCTTCTGTAACCCTTTCTTTACCCCAACATCTCCCCCTTCTCTTTTTATTAAGGTCATAGATAAAGCCAGCGCAACCACGACTTGGTTTTGTGTGCCTTTAACAGCTCTGATTCTGTTGAAAAGGACAAGACAGAAAATTAGAAAAAATATCACTGCTAAACCACCTAGTCCAATAAAAATCCAGACTCGTAAATTTATTCCAGAAAACCAATTTTTTGGATTTAGCCAGGAGAGATCTCTTTTTAAGTCTGTCTGTACTTTTTGTTCCTCCAGAGTTTGTAAAGCTCTGAGTTGATTTTTCAGTTGGGTATGAAGTGAATGAATATCTTGTCGTAAAGTTTTATCAAAAGCCCCTTGAAGGTGGTTTTTAACTGCTCCCCAATTCTGTTCCCTTTCATTCCACAGGAGTAACACACAGAGAGTTATGAATATGTTCCCAATCACAATGTAAGGATAGGCGAGTTCTTTGGGCCTCTACTCTTTCACCAATCCACAAAAGAGCACTTTCCAGGGCATCTAATCTGGTCATTATTTCTTTATCAATTTGCTCTTGTGTTTGCAATTCTTTTGTAATATTATTTAGAGTTTGTCCCATGGTGTGGGCAGTTYGAATGGAGTTAGTTAAAGCTGCAACAGCTGCAGAAGCTGTGGCTAATACTATTACAGCAGAAACAATGGCAAAAATTAACCAATCCAGAAATTTACGAACTTGTTTCTTACTCTTTTGAATTTCCTCTTGAAATAGTCGAGCCAATTGTGAAAGGCCATCTTGTCCTTCCCAAGTTTGAGTCAGATTTACAGGTACCTAAATTTCTAGTCTCCTTTTAAATGGAAGAAGAACAGAATATTTACTTGTATCTTCATTGTAAATCGTGGTTACACATGATTTAAAAACAAAAGAATTAGCAGATAGAAAATACAAACCATTTCTATAATCTATTGAAAAGTTATTAGCCAAAGCAAAAACATAAGGGTGTGAAGGCCAAGTCATTASTGATTGTTTCTTTAGCAATATTAAATTGGCAATTGCAACATTCTTATTTAAATTTACTTGRTAGACCATGTTACCAAAAGCGGGTAGCAACATCTTCCACAAATGTTTATGAATACGATTGATTATTACCTAAATAATATTGAATCAATGGTCCGGCCATCCCACCATCATGCCCAACAATACCGTGGTTTGCCTTTTGGAATGGGTGAATGGTTGCATTGGTTCCCTTTTCTCTAAGGCTACCATGTGGTCCCCAGTCAATTATTTTTCCATACTGTAAGAATTGCTGCTGTGGTTTTTGTCCTATACATGATGTCCATTCCAAACGTCRTTAAATTGGAAATGGATGTAAAACGACATTTGGGAAAATGAGGTGGAGTGGCATCCACAGATCTATTGGAGACAGACAAGAATGGCCRGCAATGTAATAGCAGTTAAATTCTTTGCAGTTCCCAAGTATACATATATTAAATGTAATTGCATAGAAAAATTAGCACAAGGTAAAGGTAAAAAAGCATTTGTTTGATTCCACATTAAGCATATAGGTGGTAAATCAGTAACATAAGTAGCATTGCTAATATATGTATTTACAACATCCTGATCTAGGGGAGGAAGCCAAGTTCCTCCTACCTATTCTGTTCCATTGTTGCTGAGGGGAGGCTCTGGATCCCACCACGTAAGAGATCGAAACAGTGGTGGTTCAAGAATATGTGCCCAGTAGATTCTTCCTTCTGCCACTTGCTGACAGGATAGCAGSARAAAGAGGGCAAAATTCATTGTTGTCGTCCTTGRCTGGGTTTGATGTACCTCGCCRGARGCCARTATGGGCCTGYAGGTARAGAAACACACCCATAACCTCTCCCCAAGCTAACAGTGGAGCTGGACCTTTCCACTGACCACTGTGTACATCTTTGTATGTAACTTCTGGGTGAACTCCTTCTCTGTCAGTGGTTTGACCTAGGCATCTCTGATGTGGCTGATAGGTCATCTCTAGTGGAAAGATTCAAAAAATTTAAAACTTAAGTTGCTTTATCAAGTTGCTCTTGAGGGAGCATACCTACCAGGTTCCCCCTTTTTTATTTCTGTAGCATGTTTTTCAACGTGTAATGTGCCCTTTCCACTATGGCTTGCCCTGTTGGAGAATGGGCAATACCTGTAACATGTTTTATACCCGAAGTGTGGAAAAAGTCTTGTGTTTCTCGAGATGTATATGTGGGTCCGTTATCTGTTTTTATTTGTTGAGGGACCCCCATCGTGGTAAAAGAGTGTAGCCAATGTCAGGTGGCATCTCTCGATTTCTCAGCTTYGTGAGCTGTGGCTACGATGAAACCTGAAAAGGTATCAATAGAGACATGCACATATTTGAAAATCCCAAAACTTGATATGTGCGTAACATCCGCTTGCCAAACGTCATTAGGCTTTAACCCTCGTGGGTTTGTACCTAATGCTTGTGGCAAGGAAAAAGTTTGCTGACATTGTGAGCAAGTGTTCACTATATCCCGAGCTTGTGGCAAAGTCAAACCAAATTGTTTAGCTAGTGCTCGAGCACTTTGATGATAGAATTCATGAGAAAGTTTTGCCTGCCCTAATTTTTGTGGTATAGTAACTGTCACGGTGAGGGCGTCTGCTCTCGCATTACCTTCCACTATAGGTCCAGGCAGGGTGGTGTGTGATCTGAGGTGGTTAATTACACAAAAAGATCTTTGTTAGAGACTTCCTTCAGGAATGAATGCTCAATTCTCTCGACGATTCCTGTAACATCAAGAGAATCACAAACAATGTTAATAGGTTCCTGTGAAAAAAGATTAAATGCCTCTACCACAGCTGCCAGTTCCACCAGTTGGGTAGATCCAGGCTGGAAAATTATTGATTGTTCCCACTGTCCCGTATCATTTTTCCACAGGGTTACAGCTTTGTGTGTTTTCCCTGATCCATCGGTGAAAACAGTTTTTGCACCAGGGATAGGTATCWTTGACTGCAACCGTCGTGGTTGAAAGGGCAGTTCTTTGAAGGGTTGTAACAGTGCAAGTCAAGGCACTGAGTGAATAAACTGTCCATTGTAGTCCGCGAGGGCAATTTGAAATGACAGCGAGTCCCTGAAAAGATTTTCTAATTCTGCTGCAGTAACAGGGATATGTATCACTGCTGGATCACATCCTGTCAGGCTCTGGTATCAAAGTTGTCCCATCGACAGCAGTCAAATAGTCATTTTGAGCTGAGTGGTTATAGTCTTTGCGAAGGTGTGTGGGAGAAAAATCCACTCTAATAGCCAGATACRATGTTCCTGCATATCACATTGTCCAATGAGAGCATAAGGTTGAAAAGATTGCAAAATGAGAAACAATCGTACAGGCAAATTTAGGTTTCAACGCATGGCAAAAGATTTATTGATTTTGTCACTTACACACTCCAGGGCCTTTTGGGCAGTCTTTGTCATGGGGAAGAGAGATCTGGGTCCCCTTTTAACAACTGAAATAAAGGTGGTAATTCTTCTGTTGTGATTCCCAGTAAAAGCCGAATCCAATTAATGGTGCCCAGTAACTTTTGTAAATCATTTAATGTGCATATGTCAGTTTTTAAAGTTACTGGCTATGGAGTGACTCTTGTTTCAAGTAGTTTAAAGCCCAAGTATTTCCAAGGAGGTTCTGTTTGAATTTTGTCTGTGGCTATGCACAGACCTCTGCTAATGAGTGTTATTTTTAAGGGAGCAAGGCAATCTCTCAACAGTGGGGCAATTAAAATATCGTCCATGTAGTGATACAGCAAAACAGACGGATATTTTTGCCRTATTGGTTGTATTGCTGAGTGAATGATGAATTGACAGAGAGTAGGACTRTTTTTCATACCCTGGGGTAGGACGACCCAGTGGTATCGTTCCATGGGGGTTTCATGATTGACAGATGGTACAGCAAAGGCAAATGTAGGTGCATCCTTAGGATGTAAAGGAATTGTGAAAAAACAGTCTTTTAAATCAATTATTGCTAATTCCTTCTGGAATCATCATGGGATTAGGTATTCCTGGTTGTAATGAACCCATGGGAGACATGACTGAATTGACCGCCCTGAGGTCTTGTAAAAGTGTCCACTTTCCCAATTTCTTAGGGATAACRAAAATAGGTGTRTTCCATGGGCTGGTGGAAGGGACTATGTGACCCAATGGCAGTTGTTCCTGTACTAGGATTCGGGCTTGATGAAGCCGCTCACCTTTGAGGGGCCACTGRTCAACCCAAACAGGCTTATCTGTAAGCCAAGTCAGTTTGAGGAGCCACATTCCATTGGTGGCCCCTATTAAAAATGTGTTGAAATGATTGGACCCCATTGAGTCATTARGTCTCACCCCCACAGGGTGCCCGGGATCGGGAGTCCATAGGGTCACAGGGTGTCAGTCTTGCCTTCTGGTCCAACGATCTGCAACTCTCTGGCTGATTGCCACGGTGTTGGTTGTCTGCCAACTCCTGCAACAATCGCTGTAGAGGGTGCCAAAGGCCTGTCAGGAGGCCACGCCTTTTGTGCTATGATGGATACATYGGCTCYGGTATCAACCAGTCCTGTAAAAGACTTAGAGCCTTTTTTCCAGGTGAGTAATGGCTGTTGTGTCCCGATAACTTTAGACCAATATATTTGTGGAGCANGGTATCAACCAGTCCTGTAAAAGACTTAGAGCCTTTTTTCCAGGTGAGTAATGGCTGTTGTGTCCCGATAACTTTAGACCAATATATTTGTGGAGCAMCTGTGCTTCCAAAATTGCCGGTGTTTCGTTGTTGTTGCAATACTGGAGCTGGACAAGGGATTGCTSGTAAYGGTATGAGTTGTGCTAAACGATTCCSTTGAGGTACTTTACAAGGAGGATTAGGAGTCCAAGCCATYATTTTAATTTCYCCTTTATAATCTGRATCAATAATTCCTGGTAAAATAAACAGTCCCATTCGAGTGGTAGAAGAACAGCCCAATAATACAGCATGAATTCRAAATGGTAGTGGATTGAAAACAGCAGTGGGTAGTAAATGAACAGAGGTATCATTTAAGACTGTGGTAGAGCTGACAGCCAGGTCCAAGCTGGCACTCCCTGGGGTGGCCTTTGCAAGACCTGAGTTGGAATTTGGTTGAATTGGGTCCCGTTGGGTTGTGGGGTACCAGACTTCACGCCCCTCTTCGAGTTTCCCTGCTTTTGGAGTAGGTTGCCGTCCCAGTCGTATTTAGARTGGCATTGATTACTCCAATGAAAGCCTTTTTGGCAGTGAGGGCAAGGTCTGTTTGGTTTCTTGTTAATTTTCTGTCCCTTTGGGCATTGTTTTTTAACATGCTGTTCCTCCCCACACTGAAAGCATTTAACAGTTGATTTAGCTACTTGCAATTGCTGGGCTATTGCTGTAGCAATCAGGTCTGCCTTAAATTGTTCTGAGCTGATATTAGCACATGCTTTGATGTAGTCAGCAARTTCCACATTGGGGCAGTTGTGTATCAGGTCTAAGGCTTTTTCACAGTCAGAATTGGCTTTCCCATAAGCAAGGGATTTTAAAACAGCATCAGCTGCCACCTGCATTTCAATTTGCCGCTTAACAGCTTTTTGTMATCGGTCAATAAAGGTGATATATGGCTCCTGTGGACCTTGCCAAAAAGCAGAAAAGCCAGGTTCTAAATTTTTTGTATCAGGTACCTTTTGTAGCGCACGCAGGGTGACAGCAGTAGCTTGTTCCCAAGCTTGCGGAGGCAGCTGTAATGGAGCGCGGGGGGAGGCACACRTGCCTGTGCCTGTGAGTTGGGGTGTAGTTATGGTGATTGGTGGTTGCYGATTGGCATTATTCRATGTCTAAGTTTGAGCCATATCTACATATTCTGTCCACCAAACAGAGTACTGTCCCCCTGTTAAAACGATTTTAAAAAGGGATTTCCAATCCACAGGTAACATAATATGMAATTCCGCAATTGCATCCAGTAAATTCATAGTAAAGGAGGAGTGTAAACCGTTTTCTTTCACCGATTTCCTCAGTTCCTTTACCATTTCATATGATAATTGTTCATGGTATGGGTTTTGATTACAATGTATAACAGGCATTTCTTGTAAAAATTCAACATCACCTTCCTCCAAAGCCCTTCTTCGGCAGTTCTGTATAAACCTTTCTGGCTCAGGCCCAGCAGGCAGCATTGTTTCCTCACCATGGTCACAAGAGGAATGGGATGGGGTATAAGGTGGTGGTCAGGTTGGTGAAATAGTTGCCACAGYCTTTCTGCGAGCAGTTTATAATATTTCTTCCACTCTAGGAGCAGTTGCTGCCATAGCAGGTTCTGGGCTCAGAGGAGGATATAAATCTGGCTCTTGTTCAAGATCAACCAGGCCAGGATCAAAAGGATCCTCTGTCAYCRGATCATCCTYCTCAGGAGAGGATAGCGGTTCATCTAAAGGGATAGGATCCGCTTCCTTAAATTGTTGCAAGGCAGAATATAGCACACGCCAAGTGACAATGTGATCGGGGTTAACATCATGGTGAGGGATCTGCCATATTTCTAGGCGTTCACCAACTTTCAGACAATGGTTAAGGTCATAGGAACCATCTGAAGGTTACCAGGAGAAATACTGATGAATCCAGATGAGTAAAGATATGAGTTTTTGACGCAGTACTTTATATCCTTGCTCTCTGGTAAAGTGCAACAAAGAGTCTTTATGGAGTTTTTGAGCTTTAGTTGCGCTTTGCCCGATGACTAAGAGAAATGCCTTCCC
>JACAXG010000314.1:211587-270983 GCA_018881555.1 Amblyornis subalaris
TTCCAGCCCTCACACGTGCCCGACTCACACTCCCCGCACTGCTCACTGCACTCCCCCCTTCGCCCGCCCACGCAGGACCCCGTGCACGGACAGCACAGGGCACGCAGGGACAGCCCCTGGCACACACTCGCTGCCGCTTGCTGCCCCTGGGGACAAACACAGCCCGCAGGGRGAGCGGCTTTGCGGGATGCCCCATGGACAAGGCTGCCGGATGCCGCTGGCCATTCCAACCGCTGCAGGGGCTGGCGGCGATCTGGCGGGGAGGAAAGAGGTGCTGGCAGTGGGAGATGCTGCATCTGATGCCTCGTGGCCTCCTCCGACTGCGGCTTCACAGCGACCACAGCAAGAGGCMCCTCCCCACTCCCAKAGTGTGTGAGGCCACACAGAGCCCTGGCTGCCCCCAAGCCCCCCAAAGGCTCTGGSAGGTGCAGAGTGGGGTGCAGGAGGGGCTGCACCCCGGCTCGTTGGTCTAGGGGTATGATTCTTGCTTTGGGTGCAAGAGGTCCCAGGTTCAACCCCCAGATGAGCCCTTGTTTTTTGCCACCTACCATCCCCAGCGTGGGAGGGACCACAGGATAACTGGCACAGGCCAACAGCAGCRGTGTCTGGCACTGAGGGATTGGTGACCCTTCCTGTTACCCCACACTGAGGCGAGGATGGACTCCAAGGGGCTGGCAGCGAGGTGGAGGAAGGGTGGGAAAGGCAGCTGGAGGCAGCCCCAAGCACCACAGAGCAGAGTGGGTGCTGCCAGCAGTGCCAAGGTCCTGGTTTTGAGGCGTGTTAAAGAAACTTTCCTTTCTGACCATTCACTCAGGCAGTCACACTCTGACCGCCCCAGACTGTCGCTGTTGGGACCAAAACCCTTTTCTTATGATCCAACGACCAGCGATCCAACGAGGGCCCTACATTGTTCCTTGCKCACTCCACTCCCACCCAGTCACCGCGTGGTTTCTTTACTGGCTYGACCCCAGCTTTCCCCTAGCAAAGCCTCAGACATCAGTACCCTTAAAGCAATTCAATCACGGTGCAGTAACACAGAATCAGCTCGAGATGATGCGTCTGAGGAGGGACCCTGAACCAAGGAACCCCCAGCCCCGGCATGGGCACCCCAGGCAACCTCTCTGCCCTTGCACAGGGGGATGTAGCTCAGCGGGAGAGCGCTTGCTTTGCATGCAAGAGGCCCTGGGATCAACCCCCAGCATCTCCATGTCCTTTTGCCTCCCCAGRCCCCTCCCTGATGGATGCGGGGCTGACATCTGCCCAGGAAAGCCCTGGTGCTGCCTCCTGGCACCCCCAAGGCTGTGTAGAAATTCCCAAGGCTCTTCCCCTCCCTTGCCCGGACGCTGCAGGGCACGACAGCATTTTTGCTTTCCTTCCCCGCGGGACTCAGGGTGTCTCTTGGGGTGAACATCGGTGCTGGGGGGACCAGCTGGGAAGGAGTGTGGTTGGTGCCCAAAAACCCATCCAGGTGCTGGACCAAAGAGCCGGGATGCATGACTCCTCCAGGGATGTGGGACAGGGCGATGAGGGTGAATCCACTCAGCAAGCCGAGAAAATGGTCCACCTCCCCACGCCACTCCCCTCAGTATCTTTTTCCTTACCTGTCCCGAGTCCGCAAAATCCACCGAATCCCGGGTATGCCATGCCACTCCTGTCCTGAGGGCATCACAGTCCCTGCCTCGGGCATTGAGGTGCTCCCGAGGGAGGAGCATGGGTAGGGCTGGGGCTGCCGCGCCGCCAATGACTTTCTCGATCAGCTCCTCCCGGAACCCCCAGCGTGGGTATCAGGGCGCTGGGTAAAACCCATCGCTGTGAGCAGGATTCGAACCTGCGCAGGGAACCCCTATTGGATTTCGAGTCCAACGCCTTCACCTCTCGGCCATCACAGCCTCAACCCCTGGGCTGCCGGGGCCGCATCCGCCCCCCAGTGCGGGGCGCGCCGCATTTTCCCGGGAAGTGCGAAAGTTTCCGGGATGTCCCGGCACAGAGSGGGGGGGCGGGGCAAGGTGCTCATCCCGGCTCGTTGGTCTAGGGGTATGATTCTCGCTTAGGGTGCGAGAGGTCCCGGGTTCAAMTCCCGGACGAGCCCTCTTATTTTGGGTAACCCACCACTGGATTCCCGGGCACGGATGGGGCGACGGTGCCTGGCGCAGGCGGCACGGGGGACGCAGGGGACACGGGGGGCCGACACGGCCCAGCCATGGCCGGGACTGGTCCCCTGGTGGGTGGGGAARGGGCTGTGGGGGCAGTGGGAGGTGGCAGAGCGCGGGGTCCGTGCTGCCATCGCGGCCCGAGGTGGGCGGCTATGCCATGGTGCAGGGAATCTCCTTTGGCGAAGCCTCATGTAAAAGAGAAGTTTATCATCGCCGCCTCGTGGAGGAAGCGGAGAAAAAAAACCCCAAAACAACTGGAGATGCTGGGGATTGAACCCAGGGCCTCTTACATGCGAAGCAAGCGCTCTCCCACTGAGCTACATCCCCTTCCTGTACAGGGCACTCGGAGGCACACCCTCCTGCCTCTGCAGGGGTCGTGTCCGCATCTACCAAAAATAATGTCAGCTGAATGAGGGACCCTACAGGCACACCACAGGGTGCTGTTTGTGGGGAGCTGGGAAATGGAAAGGCTGATCCTTCCAGGCCTGGTCAGCAGAGAGCAGCAGGGGTGCAGTCCCCAAAGGAGGAGCTGTCCCAAAATAAAGAGTTGCCTCCAAAGCAGGGGGTTTATCCAAAGGAGAGGTTGCCCCCCAAAAGGAGGGGTTGTATCCAAAGGAGGGTTTATCCAGGAGTTGAACTCAGGATCTCTCACACCCAAAAGTGGGACACCTATCCCTACACCAACAATCTGGGGTCCTGCGCCCCTTTTGCCTCCCCAGCTCCTCCATCCCCCACATTTTGGATTTCAGGGTACAGCTGAGGCTGTGGTTTCCCCCAGCACACCCACAGCCTTGAGGAGGAATTTCCAGGCCAGCCATGCCGGGAGGCAACCCCAGGGTTTTTCTGGGGGGCTCTGTCATCCCCACATCCATCAGGGAGGGGTTTGGGGAAGCAAAAGGACATGGAGATGCTGGGGGTCGATCCCAGGGCCTCTTGCATGCAAAGCAAGYGCTCTCCCGCTGAGCTACATCCCCTGCTCCAGCAGTGCCTTGCTGCTGGCCCTCGAGGGTCCGTCCTGCCCACAGGAATGTGCCAAGCCAGGATGTGTGACCAACCTTGTTCCAAACCATGTCACAGCCCCGTGAGTACCAGGGAAAGGTGGGTGCCCAAAAGGAAGGCTTGTCTGGGAGTTGAACCTGGGATTTCTTGCACTCCAGGTGAGAATCATACCCCTAGACCAATGAGCCAGAGCAGAGCCATTCCCCCTGTCCTCATGCTATGTCCTCTGCTCCCCCACAGCACTGGGCACAGGGTGAAGGCTCCTGGGTGCCCCCATTTCCTATCACCGCCCCTTGGAGACCCATTCCACATTGTCCCAAGCTGATGATCTCTCTCCACCCTGCTCCACAGATCCCAGTATGGCTTTGGGACAAGGGACAGGAGCTGTAAGTGCTGGGTTACCAGCAAATTCCCCCATCCATTCAATTTTCCCAGCCCCCAGGAGCTGCCAACCATGGGGGTCAGGAGGGTGCTGGTGCTGAGGCTCCTACGAGTGCCATGGATGCGGGACTGGGGGGACAGCTTCAGGGAGGGACATGGGGAATTTTTCAGGACATAGCTCCTGAGGGTTGGGCTGTCTTTAGCTGTGCTGGGGTGGGAAGAGGACCTGCTGCAGGAGCCCCAGCTGATGGGGACYCCTCCTTCCTGCAGGGAGAACACTGCAGAGCTGATCTGCAGACAGCAGCGAGCCTCTARTGCTGATGGTATCATACCTGTGCCAGAGCAGGGATTCCCTCCATCCAAACCCCCTGAGCTGACTGAGAGGAACTGGGAGGATGATTCAGCCACAGCTTCACTCCTCTCCCCTGCCCTTCACATCACAGAGGGGTGGTGGGGAGTGGGCAGGGGAAACACTGCACCCTGTGATTTCCAGGTCTCATAACCCTCCACAGACACCCAGCTCCTTCAGCCCCACGTACCCAGCGCTGAGAGCAGCCACCCTGGACAGCAGTAACCACATCACCCTTCTCCAGTTTGGGAAGTGTGCAGACATCTCTCAGCAAARGTGAATTAACAGCCCTGGAATGTTTAATCAAACAATTCTTGAGTTTAAAACTCGGATTCCCTCCCAGGACCCTGTAAACCGTTGGGATTTGGGCTCCGCTTTCATTGTGTTCATCCCAGTCTCTCCCCGAGGGCTGTCCTCCAATAGCTCGGAGGACAAGAGGGTGTAGGACAGCCGGGAGCGATGTCTGATGATGATTTGGGCTCAGGCTGACACATGGTGCTGGCGGAGCCAACAGGGCTGTGGGACGCAAGTCCTGTGAGCCCCATTCCCACAGGGAGCACCAGGAGGGCCAGACCAGCATGCCAGTGCCTTCTGATTTGCCTTCTTCCCCCGTGACTCACACATGTGGACAGCCTGTTATTTTCCGGCTTTATGGGATTTCCAGCCCTGGGGAAGAGCCAGAGCCCTTGGCAGAGCCACTGCCTGTCTGGCTCCCCAGGCGTGGCGGGGAGGGCACCCTGAGAAACAGCCACAAGCCCCTGCCCTGCACTCGATCCGTGGGTGTCTGGGGTGGGATGTCCTCAGTGGTGCCCTCTCCTCCCTCTTATCCTGGCCATGCAACCACTTTGTCTCCCCTTCCTCAATCTGGAAGGTTGCTCCAAGCCCCGTCCAACCTGAACGCTTTCAGGGGGACTGGGCACACAAGTCCCATCTCCGCCTGCTGTGACTRCAGGCTCCCAGCTCCAGGGGCTCTGTCTCTCACCTGGCTGGCTCCAGGTGTGTCCCCAAGTGCTCTGGCCAGCAGTCCTTGYCCCGGCAAGGAGGGATGCTGTCTGTTGATGCCAGCACACCCTCCCAGCATTGCCCTCAGCCTGGTGCCTGGGTCCTGGTCTGGGACACACCTTTTGCAACCCAGTAAAGGCACAGGTGGTGGATCTGTCTCTTCATCCTCTCCCACTGGTGTGAGACACCACAATTTTTGTCTTCTCACCCAGATGTGCAGAGAAGCCATGGATTGATGTGTTGTGTTGACCCACCAATGCTCCAGCCACCCCCAGTCCTTCCAGCCCTATCACCAGCACTGTGCTGCCTGGGGTTTCCATGGAATCAGAGAATATCCTGAATTGCAAGGGACCCATAAGGATCATCAAAGTCCAACCCCTTGCCCTGCACAGACGCCCCAACAATCCCACTCTGTGCCTGAGACCGTTGTCCAAACTCTCCTCGAAGTCTGGCAGCCTTAGGGCCATGACATTCCCTGGGGAGCCTGTTCAGTGCCTGACCACCTTCTGGGGGAAAAACATTTTCCTAATCCAACCTAACTCTCCCCAGACAAAGTCTCCACTCCGAACGGTCCCACTCACTTTCTATTCACAGCAATCTTCCCTTTTCCATCACAGCTCTCTGTGCTTCTTCACACGTTCCTCCTCAAACCATGACTTCCCCCCTTCCTCCCATCTCATCCATCCCTGGGGTGGGGAGGTACCCGTCCTTCAGGAGACYGAGGATACTGGGTGACCACAGGGARAAGGTTTCCTCCAAGGTCATGATGCAGCTGAGGAAAGATGGGAGGTGAGCAGGAGACACAAAACTCAACAGGCATGGCCAGAGGGTTTCACCTGGGCTATACTCCAGGCTCCTCTCGGAAACGCTTTTGCTGCTTTTGAAGGCCATAAGTAGGCAATACTGGGACAAAATCCCAGGACTCAGCTATTTCCCTGCATGTGCTTCCACCTGCTCAGCTTTATTTTTCATCCCAGTCTCATTATGTAGCTCCCTGTTTCTCACTGGAGCCTTTGGCTGCACTGCCTCTACGGGAACCTGTATTTTAGGGCCTGATCAGCAGGTCTGTGGGGTCCTGCCCTGAGCAAGGGCTGGCTTGGGGGAAAGATGTGGTGAATTTGGGACAGCTCTTGAGCTGGGAGCCAAGGAGGCACAGCTCACAGCTGGAATCACTGCTCCCACGGGAGGCAGAGTCCCCAGCCCCTCAGGACAAGGGAGCCCTGCAAGGCACTGAGGTCCTCGTTTCCCAGACTGTCTACACTAAGGCGTCAAATTTTCAAGTCAAATCAAGGACTTGTGTAGATTTTCAGAGACACTGGATTTTCAGAAAAAAAAAAAAATTAATCTGTATAACCTCAGCAGTGAAGTCATTCGCTGAAAAGCTACATTAAAATGTCATTATTCTCTTTACCTGCTCCCTCCTGGACTGTCCTGTGCTGCAGGCTGAAGGAAGGCAGTTGCACAAGCCCCAGAGGCCTGCAGATTCCCAATAAAATTTTTGCTGGAATTCCAATGCTTTTCCTCTTTTTTTTTTTTTCCCCCCCCAGAATTTTGCATCCTATCTCTGCAGACCATTTCCAGACCTGGGATAAAAATATCTGAGCAGTCCTTGGAAGAGGGATATGAAACCACACCTCCTTTCTCCTGGTGCTCCTAATGCTGAGCAATTGCCATGTAAATTTTCTCCAGACTAGGAACACTTGTGCAAAGGTCTCCTGACCAATAAAACCAGTTGAGCCTGGTCAAAGGCTTTTGAAGACCAACAGGCTTTCAAGCTCGGCATGATCCCTCATTATAAACTTTCACAAGCTTTATGCAAATACTCCTATTCCTCCTTCCATCAGCTGAAAAGGCTCTGCCTGATGACACACAGCATCTTGAAAAGAGGCTTTACTCAATTCTTGACATCTTCCAGAGACACATGTGTCCTCTATCCATAAACAATTATTTTCCTTCTCTTTCACTCTTCACTGTCACCCATTAAACACTGGTGAGCTTGGCATAGGATGCCCATCCAAAGGAGCCCACCTCCCAAGAATCCCACATCTACCTTTTTTCACCAACTCCATGTCCACTCTCCTTAGCTCAGGCCCGACCCTCCCCCCGTCCCTGCAAAATACAGGGCAAATGCCATTTTGAAATGTCAAACCGTGTTCCCAGCTCCTCAAGGGAACAGGCAATAAGTCTGCTCCTGCGGGAATTCCTCCCTAAGCAGGTGCTTGCCTTGGGGCAGCAGGAGAGGTTTCCAGGCTGAAAAAGTTGCCCTCGGGCTGGTCACAGCAAACCGCACACTTCTGTCAGCACGGGGAAGAGCCGGGCAGCAGAAAGCCCCATTCCATGCAACAACCAAACCTCCCCGACAGCAACAAGTTGCCTCCAGAGCAGGTCACCCCTCTGGACCCCGGAACAAGAAACAGCAAAARACTCAGGCTATGATGTAGCAAGTCTTTAATGAGAAGGAGAGTAAACCAGTTCAGAGTACAAGTGCGTTTCCAGCGCTCAATAAAGAAATGGATAAACACCATTTTGGGACAAGCTGATCCCTACAAGGTCTCCCCCTGCCCCACCACCCCATGACTATCATCTGCCATCTACAGCCTGCTAGAAGCATTTATTGCCCAGCCAGCAGCAAATGCCGTGTAGAACATGGAAATATAAAGACTTAGTGAGAGAAAGGTCTACAGAGGCACCGTCGGGACTGACAAGCTCGCATGGCTCCCGTCCTCCTGGGGGAAACTGCTGGGGAACCCAGGGGCATCTCCTTAGTCCCCTTCCTCGGTCTCGGTCCTGTGCTTCCCTTGTCCTTCCCGACGGGACCGCGCAGCCGGCAGCGGCAGGAGGAGGAGCCGGCCGGGGCACCCCTACAGCCCGCTGCCCAGGCACAGCAGTCCCGCCTTCCCCAGCCCCCGGGCGCCGGCGGAGCCCACGGGGATCCCGCAGCACCGCAGGTAGCTCCCGACCGCCGCCGACGCCGTGGAGCCCACCGTGGTGTTCTGCGGGAAGGAGCTGAGGATGGGCCCGGGCAGCGTGACCACGACCGTGGGGGGCTGGATGAAGGCGGTGGAGTCCCCGCAGCGGCGGAAGCACGGCTGGTTGCAGCTGGTGGCCAGGGGCCGGGGACCGCAGGAGGAGGGCAGGCACAGGTCGTAGCAGGACATCGCTCGGCGAGGACGTGCACCTGAAAGCCAGAGCCGGGGTGTAAACGCAAGGCACAGCCTGGTCTATCCCCGCTGAGCCCGCACGCAGCGGCTCCCGTAATAAGAGGTGTGGGAGAGCGAGCCAGAGGGCGAGTTTGGATGATTTAGAAACGCCAGAGGAAGGCTTCCGCCCTGCCTCTCCCCATAAACCGCTCGGGAGAATGAGGGGAGTTTGGTTTGAACTGCAGGTTGGTCTGGGGAAGCTGGAGGCACCAGGTGCTGGGAAAAGAGAGCAGACCCACTCCTGCTCTAAGCTGACAGGGCGACTTTGGCAAGCGAGGTGCTCACAAGATGCATGTAGTTGTAGCAAAGCCAATACAACGTGAGCCGATCCATCTCGTCCCAAAATATCATGGTGATGGCCTTCCGTAAACAGGGATACATTGATCCCCGCAACCCAGGCATGACCTATTCTAATTTTTTTTTTCCTTCAGCAAGGAAAATCATGCAGGATGCAACTGGCTACGTGCCTGCAGCCCCTGCAAGCCCTGCATCCTATGATCTCTTGCACTCTTCATTTTAGGGCAGAGATACACCCTTCCCCGATGTCCCCTGCAGCTGGAAGGGAGGCAGGTAACAAACCTTGAATTCCTGCGGAGGACCAAGCAACAGCCCGGCGGGGAGGGATGGAGCCGGTCTCGACTTACCCAGATGGAGGCGGCAGCGGCGGCAGCTGGAGCGGGTGGTGAGGCCGGGCACTGTCCCCACAGTTTTATAGGGTGGCCCAGCCCCCCGAGGGAGCGGGTGCGTGCCTTCCACCTGAAACTCCCCAACAACCAGCATTTTGATCCTGGAAAGCTCCCCCAGCTGATTAAACAGTTCCCTCTTTCATCTGTCATGTTTTGCTTCCATTTAATACTGAGTAAGATTGAAATGATTCGGGCTACAGGCATTAATTACCTGCCTTCCTAAGGCCAGGGGACATTTTAGGTCTTTATGCCACCAGGCAGGAGAGTGTTTCAGCAGAATTTAGGGCAGACACATCCCCACCTTCCTCTCAGCACAACCAATTCGGCTCCCCGGTGCACCTGAGGTGAGACTGGGGATGTAAACTGAAGGTAAGGAACACACATTTGGAGTTTAATCCTGTGCCAGGAGTCTCATGGATGGCAGGAAAACTGAGGGGCTGCAGGGGTGAGAGTGGTGGATATGAGCGGTGTGGACATGGGGACCTGAGCTAGCCCAGCATAAGCAAATCATTATGGTTTGGGGTCCACTTAGAGGGTTTTCCTTCTTTTTTTTTTTTTTTTTTTGTTATTATTATTATTCCTCACACCTGGGGTATGACTCCTGCTAGGAAGGCACATCAGATTTTAAAAGCAAAGTGATCGTGGGCTTTGAAGTCCACCCCCACAGGTGACACGCACTGAAAGTGGCTGATTTTGTGCAGAGAGCTGAAAGAGCCTGCACTTCCAAGAGCCCGCACTTCCAAGAGCCCTTCCATCCCTCTCTTTGGATGTGCTAGCAGCAGTGAGCCAGAAGGTCACAGGTGTCCTTCCTCGTGAGGGAGTGACATCGCCAGGACACGGTTAATTACAGTAATTAGAGGCTGCGATGTGACACCGGATCGCTCTGCTGGAAGCCTGTTGGCTACAAAACATCCCAAACATCCCAACCTGCACTTAAACGTGAATCACCCACACGATGGGGAGAGGGAATTGCTGATGTGGTCCCAAGCAGGGGGATGAGCCATCGGGCTCTAGGGGCAAGGAAAGTTTGAAAAAGGCTTTTCATTTCACACCAGCAGAGCCCAGATGACGGCACAAACATCTTCTGCCCTGGAATAAACCCTGGCAGTACTGGGACACGTACTATGCATGTGTGGAGCTGTCAGCATCCTGTTAAAGACGTGCCTTCTGGGGTTTTGGGGGTCATTTTAGTTCTTTCGATGACTTGACCATGATTGATTACTCTGAATTGTCCCTTGTGACTCCTTCCCGCCCTGCCTGCCAGGGCAAAAAAGCCTTTCCAAGGCCAAACTCAGCTATTTTTAAACATCCTTCTGGAAGGGGAAAAAGGAAATCAGCTTTTCCGAGGTGCAGCAGAGGACACGTTCTTCAGGGAGAAGCAACCTGGCAGCTCCTGGAGTAAGGCAGGAGGCTGTGGGTTYATCATTCATAATCTCCTAAATGGTGACCTGGTAAGCAGGAAAAGATGAGGCTTTAGTTTAGGCTTTACCTTGCTGCTTTTTGCACCACTCTTGAATAATAAATTGATGTCACCAGTGCACTTTGGACCCACAACCTGAAAATTAAACCCTGCTTCTACCAGTCAGGATTTTCTTTCCCTTCACTAGTCAGCTTCCTTTTTTTTTTTTTTTTTTCCTTTTGTGCCTCTGTGCACTCCCATGATCTCGGGAAAATAACCCTTGCTGGGTGACTCCCATCAGACTTCCAGGCACAGGCTRGGATCTCCTGAATTGCAGCCTCACTGTGTGTTTCAGTTTTGCAAACCAGATTAAGTACTTGAGGTTCTGCTTATATTGGACCATCCTCTCCCAGAATAATATCCATGGAGGCAGCAATACTTGGGATAAATGCAATGGGGTACTTAGGGAGGGAATGTTTTTGAATGTGAGCAGGTCGTGGACTGAAACAAGTCCTTTTCCAGGGAAAACAAAAGGCACATGTCAGGAAATTAAAATAATCAGATTTGTGTAACGAATGAATTTAAAAAAAAAAAAAAGGAAACCATTGGGGAAAGAGTGGATACTTGGGAGGTAAACAAGGACTGGATTTTTCCAATCCCTATTCATTTCAGCACTTTCTGCTTGAGACATGGCTTTCTCTGGAGGAACCTCAAACTTAAGAAAATGTCACCAAACCAAACATGTCAGACCCGTTTTCTTAACCTCTACACGGATCCAGGATGTGTGGTCACCTCATCCCTGCCTCTTCCTGCAGGTAGGGCATGAGGAGTAACATGGCCCAGGATCAATAATTCATGTGTTTCCCTTCCCATCACCAGCCCCAGCAGCACTTTACAATTCAAATTTCCCCACTTTGCATTTTGATTTCCAACAACCCAAAGGCTGGATGTGTCCAAGACTGGCTGGAGGACAGGAGCTTGCCCCTGTCCTAAAATTTCTCCTGAAAGCCGAAGACAAGGGCACATCTTGGARCAGCAACAGACCCACAGCATCCCATCTCCAAGGAATGTCTGCATCCAGGGTGCTGCCCAAGGGCTTCCCTCCCAGCAGCAGGACATGCAGGGACCACTCCCAGATGGCTGATGGATGAGTGGGACACCCCAGTGCCAGGAGGCAGAATTCTGATGCAGCCAGATCCAGCCACAGAGCATCCTGGCTGCCTGTGTCCTTGTCAGGGCAGTCTCGGGGTGCTCCAGGGCCACGGGGTGCAGCCCAGGGAGCGGAGCCCAGCCGGTGCCACTGAGGAGAGCCAGGCTCCAGCTGCCAGGTGCTGTCCCGGGGCTGCAGATGATCCAGTTCCATGCCGCCCCGTGATCCCTGTAATTGCCGGGTCCCTGGGTGGGCTGATGCTCCACAGCACCATGGACGCTGGCACATTCCCTTCAGGAGGACTCGTCACCGCTCACCATGGAAGGGACACGCGTGTGCCAGGGCAGGGTTGAAGGGTGTCCCAAGGGAGTTAGTGTGGCTCCTCTCCCAGCTGCCTGTGCCCTGCAAGTCCCCAGGTGCCACCCTGTGACCAGCAATCCCCCTGCCATGCACCACCACGCTCCTGCGCCCACCACCCCAGCCCATTTCACCGTCTCCAGCTGCAAGCTGATCTCTCTCCAGGGCTGGACCCAAACCCATGCCATTTCCCCGGGAAATCTCTCACATATCCCTTGCAGGGCACCTGGTTKTCCAGGCAGGGACATCCCTCTTTACTAGGGTGGCAGAGCTGACCAAGAACCACRGCACCTCACAGCAGTGGAATGGGATGGGGCCGGTGCTTCCCCACAGCCTGATCATGGTTTCTGGCTCAGGAGAAGCTGAGAGGGAAGCAGCTCCCCAGTGGTCCCCAGGGACATCTCCTCAAGGCATGGGAAGGAGATAAGGCCACAGGGAAGGTCAAAAAACTGTGGGCAGCTAAGCCTGAACAAACTCACCTTGCCCTGAAGCCACAGCATTGCTTGGCCAGATGCTCATCAATGGAGAGGAGTAGGGAGTAGGGAAGGCTCTGGCAAGGCTGGCATGATGCGTTTCCCCAGGTGCATCCAAGCACAGACATGGGGCTTGCTCTCTGCAAGACCACTGAGGTTCCAGAGGCAGTTTTACCTCTTTCCTCTTCATCTTGCCAGAGCTCACCCTCTCTTCTCTCCAGGAATCCCCACCGTGAGCACTGCTGCCGACACAGCAGGGAGCTGCCAACACACGGCAGCTCTGCCATCCTCAGGGCAAGCACCTCTGGTACATGGCAAGGGCTCAGACATCCAGGACGGCTTTTGGCTCCCACTGGCACGACAAGGATGCCCAGGGATGCCCGATCCTGACTTTCTCTGCCCACGGTTCAGTGCTGCTGGAGAAGAGGCGACGGGACGGCAGGAAAAAGGCTGGCAGGTGGGCCCTGGGGGCAGCGGCAGCTCCCTGGTCCCACAGCACATCGCACGGAGGAGCCACCCCGGTCAGTCCCCGAGCGAGCAGGAGCAGGTTCACCCCGTGGGAGCGGCACTCCAGAGGCACACGCGATGTGTGTCTGGCACGGCAAAGCAAAGCGCGGAGAGCAGGAGGATACTCAGGGCTGCAGCAAAAGCTCTACTTTAGGCAAGGGGGCCCTGGGCACCCGACGAGGGTGGGATTCGAACCCACGCGTGCAGAGCACAATGGATTAGCAGTCCATCGCCTTAACCACTCGGCCACCTCGTCCCCTGTGACAGCTCCTTTTTTGGCAGATTTTTTTTTTGCTTCTTTTGACCACAGACAGCAGAACTGGGGCTGGTTCTTCAGGGAGTCCTTTGGCGAGCCAGGCTGGGCAGGCAGAGCCCTGGCAGCCCCTGTCACAGCGGGGCAGGGAGACAAGCAAGCGTTTGTCATTCATTTGACCCACTCCATGTTCCCTTCTGTGTTCAGAGGGTGGCAAAGGGCACCGTGCCATCTATTTTTTCCATGAAAGGGCGTGCACCAGGCTTCCCCATCACTCACCCACATCCAGCTTGTGTCCAAAGAGTTTTCCCACATGATTCAGCACCAGTTGTGCAAAGAAATAGGAAGGATGGTGGGGGTCCAGRCAGCATCTAATGTACCTCTTTTATTTCCCAGATTCCCTGGTTTCTGGAGACACTTTGGGCCATCTCTCCGCTGTGAGGAGAGAAGGGAGAGGAAGCACAACAAAACATTTTACCCCCAAAGACACAGTGCTGGGGACTGCCACTGCTCAGAGCAGGACAAAGACCCCCAGCAGTGCCCCCACCTTSGGACAGGGAGGAAAAATAGCCCCCCAGGCCCAGGCACCACTGGGAGTCGAACCCAGGATCTCCTGTTTACTAGACAGGCGCTTTGACCAGCTGAGCCATGGCGCCCACATGTCYCACTAACACTGAGTGCTCCTGAAAACACCTGACCGTCCCCCAGGCACAAACCTCATCTCTTTCTGCTGCTGGGAGCACCCCCAGTGCTACRTTTGGGGGTCCCAGGCCCTACAGAGACATGCTGCCCCCACCCCTTGCCCTGGCAAAGCAGTGCCAGCTGCTCCCCTGCACTGCCCTGAGGTGACAGCATCAGTCTCCTCTCTCTCTCCAGCCTCTCACCCCAGCACCGATGGTCACCCCAAGAGACACCCTGAGCCCCTTGGGGAAGAGACACTGGGGTGCCTCCACACCTCCCAGCACCAGGGCAGGCAGGGAAATCTCTGCAGGCATTTCCTTGCTGCCTGCCTTGGGGTGCCAGGAGGCAATCGCAGGTCAGCCGTGCCCGCAGGCAGCCCCAGAGATTTCTAGAGGGCGTGAAGGGGTCTGGCATCCCCGCATCCATCAGGAAGGGGTCTAGGGAAGTAAAAGGACATGGAGATGCTGGGGGTTGATCCCAGGGCCTCTTGCATGCAAAGCAAGCGCTCTTCCGCTGAGCTACATCCCCCTGGCACAACCTCTGCCTTGACATTTTCCTCAATCCGACAAAATGTGTCTCTGCTGCTTTCCCCAGTCTCCCAAGGTGGGCAAAGGCGGTTCAGGGCTTTGCAGGCACGGGGTGTCCCTCAGGAGCCACCGGGCCGGCGAGGGGGCTGGAACGGGGGCAATAAGCGTGGGGCAGAGCAGGGTCGTGGTTTTCCGTGCCCAGCGGCCGCGTAAGGGGCCGAGTGTAGCCGCGCCGTGGCTGTGGCCGCAGCGTGCAGCGCAGCGCGGGGCGCAGCCGGCCCGGGGACTGTGAGCCCGTGTGTGCCGTGTGCCCGTGGCCAGCGGCGGGTGGCAAAAGGAGGGCTCGTCCGGGATTTGAACCCGGGACCTCTCGCACCCTAAGCGAGAATCATACCCCTAGACCAACGAGCCGGGGTGCGCTGCTTTCCCCAAGCCCCGCCCTCGCCCGGCCCCGGCGCGGCGCGGGAGGAGCTGATAGGAGAGGCTCATGGGTAGCCAGACCACCAGAACTGCCCCGGCCCTAGGCCCGTTCGTCCTTCGGAAGCAGCTGAATGCCCCAGGCAGGGACTGGGATAGCCCCGGGGTTCTCCAGGTTTTGCAGACCCAGAAGAGGTTAGGAAAAAGATACTGAGGGGAGTGGGCTAGGGAGGTGGAACAATTTCCTAGGATGCTGAGTGGATTCACCCTCATCGCCCTGTCCCATGCCCCTGCGGGAGCAGTGCACCCTGGCTCCTTAGTCTGAGTATTCAATTCTCATTTAGGGTGCAAGAGGTCCAGCTACCGGACTAGTCCCCCTTTTTGGCACCCACCACCCTCCTCCTTCCCACCTGCTCCCCTCAGCACCGATGTTCACCCAAACAGACACCCTGATACCTGTGGGGAAGGCAATAAAAGGCCTCTCATGCCCTGCAGCGTCCAGGCAGGGGAGAGAAAGAGCCTTGGGAATTTCTACACAGCCTTGGGGTGCCAGGAGGCAGCACCAGGGCTCTCCTGGGGAGGTCTGGCAGCCCCGCATCCATCAGGGAGGGGACTGGGGAGGCGAAAGGACATAGACATGCTGGGGGTTGATCTGAGTTGTATCTTCCTCCTCCAGCAGCACGTTGCTGCCAGCCCTTTGGGGTCCATCCTTCCCACAGGGATGTGCCCAGCCAGGAAGGGTCACCTCCAGTGCTGGACACTGCTGGGGATGGTGGGTGGCAAAAAACAAGGGCTCGTCCGGGAGTCGAACCCGGGACCTCTTGCACCCAAAGCAAGAATCATACCCCTAGACCAACGAGCCGGGGTGCAGCCCCTCTTGCACCCCACTCTGCACCTCCCAGAGCCTTTGGGGGGCTTGGGGGCAGCCAGGGCTCTGTGTGGCCTCACACACTATGGGAGTGGGGAGGGGCCTCTTGCTGTGGTCGCTGTGAAGCCGCAGTCRGAGGAGGCCACGAGGCATCAGATGCAGCATCTCCCACTGCCAGCACCTGTTTCCTCCCCGCCAGATCGCCGCCAGCCCCTGCAGCGGTTGGAATGGCCAGCGGCATCCGGCAGCCTTGTCCATGGGGCATCCCGCAAAGCCGCTCCCCCTGCGGGCTGTGTTTGTCCCCAGGGGCAGCAAGCGGCAGCGAGTGTGTGCCAGGGGCTGTCCCTGCGTGCCCTGTGCTGTCCGTGCACGGGGTCCTGCGTGGGCGGGCGAAGGGGGGAGTGCAGTGAGCAGTGCGGGGAGTGTGAGTCGGGCACGTGTGAGGGCTGGAARGGCTGGAAAGGCTGGAAAGGCTTGTGTGTKTGCCTCGCGTCTGTGTGCACGCAGGCCCCCTGTGTGTCAGCGTGTCCTTGCAGCGCCGTTTTCCCAGGAAGCGGGGAAGTGTCCAGGGTGTGCCTGCCCAGAGCAGGGGTGCAGARGGAGGTGTGCACCCCGGCTCGTTGGTCTAGGGGTATGATTCTCGCTTAGGGTGCGAGAGGTCCCGGGTTCAACTCCCGGACGAGCCCTCTTTTTGGGCACCCAGCGCCCTCCTGCCACCCGCCYGGTCCCCCCAGCACCGCTGGTCACCCCAAGAGACACCCTGAGCCCCTTGGGGAAGAGACACCGAGTGCCTCTGGGCCCCGCTGGACCTGGGCAGGAAGGAACCTCTGCGGGCATTTCCTCGCTGCCTGTCTTGGGGTGCCAGGAGGCAATCGCGGGTCAGCCGTTCCCCGCAGGCAACCCCGGGATTTTTCTGTGGGGCTCTGGCATCCCCATATCCATCWGGGAGGAGTCTGGGGAGACAAAAGGACATGGAGATGCTGGGGGTCGATCCCAGGGCCTCTTGCATGCAAAGCAAGCGCTCTTCCGCTGAGCTACATCCCCCTGTGCAACRGGAAGGGGGCTTGGCCGAGTCCCCTCRCCCCCACCGCTGCTCCACTGCTCCCCCTGCTCTGCCCCTAGGGCTCCAAACCCCACTGCTCTACCCCCATCGCTACTCCCAAAGGGCTCCATCCTGGTTTGGGGACCTGCCCACTGAAATCACTGTGCCCATCCCTCCTCTACCAGGCACCGCTGCCCTTCCAGCACCCTGGCCCAGATCCCATCGCATCCCCAAGGCACATGGGGGCCCAAAAGGAGGGCTCGTCCGGGAGTTGAACCCGGGACCTCTCGCACCCGAAGCGAGAATCATACCCCTAGACCAACGAGCCAGGTGGTGTGACAAAGCAGGAAACCCTTTTTTCACTTTCAGTACTGACAAAACTGGTCTGGGTGGGACAGGATCTGTGGCAGCTCAGTTTGTCCTTGATGGATGGTCACAGTAGAGAGGTCACCCTTTGCCCTTCCCTGGGYGTGGGGATGTCAGCTGAGTGTGTGTAGCAGGATGCTCTGCCTGGAATGKGGGAAACAYCTCAGCCGATGCCCTATTTCCAAAGTCATCAGTGGTAAATGAAGAAAAGGGGATCAAGCTGGTTTTGGTGTTGAATAAAGCTGAAACCAGGCTGACTCGTGAATCCCAAAGTTAAACATCCTGATAGTGAGATGAAGATATCATAGATCTGGTAAAATACCCGCAAGAAGGAACAAACAAGTGATATTACTGGTAACTTACCTAAAGCTGCTGACCTGGTACAGCTGGCCTGGCCACATCTGACACACAGTCCATCCCTTTATACTATAAAAGCTCAGTCCCAAATTTTAATGGCAGGGTCTTCTGACATTTCCCTTCTAGGARGGTATGTGTGGAGAYTCCCCCTTGGAGYGGGGATGCCCCTTAAGGTCACTCCGCAAAGCTGAGCCAAAGAGGTTTGCCCACAGYTGTTGGTCTGGGTGAGAAACATCAATCTCTACTTAATAATTGGTTTTGGTAGCTTTAATACAATTGCTTTAAYATAATTGATCCAATATTGCTTCATAGGCCACTATATTATGATAGTTGTTGTAGCTCCTATAATGTGTAGTAAATAATTCTGATTAAGATTGTTTTGTCTGATCATTATCATAGTAAATCCTATATATTTATATATCTGGTTTGCCATGTTTAATCCTGCAGGACAAAGCTGTATAAGGGTTCAACTACACCTATATACTATTTTAGAGATAAACCATTGACAAAGTCTGTGACTGAGATTGGATCTCGCTGCACCCAGGCTCCTCTCTGAGAAGTAGTTTAGGAATTGAAGGGGTCCTCTCTACACCTTGTGACTCAGTGGGAGCTTCTCTAATAAACTTCACCTGAAGCTCCCACTCTGCCCACCACAGCACGGCCATGGCCTGCACCTGCCGTGGCTCTAAAATGGAGCCAAGAGGAGCAGGGGGGCAGCAGGACCCCCAGGCGGGGGGAACCCCAGGCAGGGGATGTAGCTCAGCGGGAGAGCGCTTGCTTCGCATGTAAGAGGCCCTGGGTTCAACCCCCAGCATCTCCAGCTTTTTTTCCTCCTCAAACCTACTTCCTCCACAGGCCAGCAATGAAAAACTCACATCCACCTCCGGAAGGGCTCCCCAGAGGTGGAGGATGCACCATGGCAGATGTGCCCACTGAGGCTGCATTGGCATCAGGGCCCCCCCACTCCGCCCACTGCCCTGACAGCCCCTTCCCCACCCAGGAGGGGACTTGGCCGTGGCTGAGCCGTGTCTGTGCCCACAGGCACCAGGAAGCACCTCACTCCTGGCAGTGGTGGGACCATCCAAGTCAAGGGGCTGCCCAGCTGGGGAGGCTACCCGTGCCCTCTGTGCCAACCAGCACCATCCCATCCATGCCCCAACACCRCAGAGGCCGTGTCTGGCCATGGGTGCCCAAAAGTAGGGGCTATCCAGGGTCCACAAGCCCACCAGTGCCCAGTGCCAGACCACTGCCCTTTCCCTGCCTGCTGCTCTCCAGCCACCAAAATCCCYGGGGATGGAGTTATCCTGGCACCCCACCCCATCCAGCCATGGGTAAAACCCATCGCTGTGAGCAGGATTCGAACCTGCGCAGGGAATCCCTATTGGATTTCAAGTCCAACGCCTTCACCCCTCGGCCATCACAGCCACTGGTGTCCCCTGCCCATGTGAGGACAGCCGGGGACACCCCAGTGTGCCCTGGGCTCTGCCATMCCCAAGCCTGGTGTGAGGGCTCTGCTCAGCCCCAGCACCCAGGGTTGGGATAAGGGAACATCCGGAGATACTCACTGATGGCTGGAAAAAAATTCAGGTGCCTCGCCACAACACAGGCAGCACAGAGAAGCATCCTCCAAGGATGCCCAGGGATACAGCAGCTCTCAGGGGGAAAAAGACATGGAGATGCTGGGGGTTGATCCCAGGGCCTCTTGCATGCAAAGCAAGCGCTCTCCCGCTGAGCTACATCCCCCTGTGCGTGGGCAGGGAGAGGGGCTGGCTGAGTCCCCTCACCCTTGGGGCACATTCTGCCAGCCTCGGGGGTCCATCCTGCCCGCAGGAATGCACCCAGACAGAAAGGGGCACCCACCCCTCTGTGCCGGCCCTGGGAATGCTGTGGTGCCATGTGTCAGCCAAAGAAGGTGGGYGCCCAAAAGGGAGGCTCATCCAGTAGTTGAATCTGTGACCTCTCACACCGTAAGCGAGAATCAGACCCCTAGAGCAATAAGCCAGTGTGCTGCACCCCACTGCACCTCCAGATCTGTGCCCTACAATGKGGGGAGTTGAGGAGGGTGGCTGGTGCTGCCTTCTGCCCCTGGCACAGCCTGAAACAGGGAAGTCCATCTTACCGTGCCCAGGATGTGGGGCCAGACTTYGGAGGTGTCTATGGTACGTAACTTCCCTAGATCCAGTGGCCACAGGGGCAGGTGGACCATGGGGCAGCGGGGACTCTCGGGCACTATCCTGTCCATGCACAGGGGGATGTAGCTCAGCGGGAGAGCGCTTGCTTTGCATGCAAGAGGCCCTGGGATCAACCCCCAGCATCTCCATGTCCTTTTGCCTCCCTGGAGACCTCTCCCTGCTGGCTGCGGGGTTGGCAGAGCCCCCCAAACCCCCCTCAGAAGCACTGGGGCTGCCTGCAGGCACGGCTGGCCCAGGAGTGGGGGCACAGCAGTGGTGCACAGTGGGTGCCCACTCCCCATGCCAGCCCCCCGAGCTGCCCCACTCGTTCTGCCCAGCCCCAAGCTGCAGTGACTGGGAGGGAGCAAGGGGACGACCCCAAAACGCTCTGTACCTCCGGAGAAAAACAAGACTCCCAAAATAGGGAGGAGTCCTCTGGGAGTCGGATGGAGGTGCCCTCACACCTGAAGGACGAACTGCACCCCAAGCCTTCACTGAACTTCCCAGCCCTCTCACTTGGACCTTTGTTGGCACCCTTTTGCCCCACAGCCCTGGGCTTGGTGTGGGTCACTGCTGGTCCATGGGTAAAAGGAGATAACCCCACTCCTGACACCCCAGGTCCCAGCACCTCTCAGTAGTCCCCACCCTCTCGGACAGGATGATTTCCCCTGGCCCCAGGATAAACGGTCCATGGCTCCCTGCCCTACGATGCTTCATTTTCCCTGATGCAGGAGGAGGGGAAAGGTGAGTCATAGGCGTGAACTCCCATCCAGGCAGGTAAAACCCATCGCTGTGAGCAGGATTCGAACCTGCGCAGGGAATCCCTATTGGATTTCGAGTCCAACGCCTTCACCCCTCGGCCATCACAGCCCGAGTTCCTAGTGGGGGGGCCACCCCGGTCCCCGGTGCGGGCAGCGCCGCGCTGTGCGGGGCAGTGTGGGGATGTGCGGGGCAGTGTCCGGGCAGCGGGGCAGTGTGCGGGGCAGTGTGCGGGGCAGTGTGCGGGTGTCTGGGCCATGTCGGGAGCGCGCTGAGCCCGCTGTGCCCGCCGGGGCTGGGCAAGGGCCGTGTGCAGGCACTGCCCCGGGCCCGGCTCCCCGGGCAGCGGCGGCCGCGCAGCGCCGGGGCCGGGCGAGGGCGGGGCTCGGGAAAAACAGCGCACCCCGGCTCGTTGGTCTAGGGGTATGATTCTCGCTTAGGGTGCGAGAGGTCCCGGGTTCAAATCCCGGACGAGCCCTCGTTTTTTTCTGGGCATCACCACCCTGCTCCCGCCCGGCCGGTGCCGAGCTCGATGGGACCCGGCCATCGACTTTTATCCCCCAGGGACACCCGCAATGCCGGGACTTTGAGCTTAGCATCACACGGGGCTGTACCCCGTCCCTGGAGTCCCAACCCGTTGGTCCTGCAGGGTGACCCTGGTTTTGAGGCGGCAGCCCGGTGGGGATGGGCTGTGCAGGGCTGTGAGGATGGGGCACCCCCCAGCAGTGGGGCAGGTGGGCACCATGGCTCAGCTGGTCAAAGCGCCTGTCTAGTAAACAGGAGATCCTGGGGTTTATTACCAGTGGGGCCTGGGCCTGGGGAGCTGTTTTTCCTCCCTGCCCCAAGGTGGGGGCACTGCTGGGGGTTCCCCGCTGCCCGTGTTTTCCCCTCACAGTGGTGATGCTGCCCGAGAGCAGTTTGGGTACACGCYTTTACCTGGAGCCCCTGGGGACAGGAGGAAGTTGCCCTCGGGGCTGTGCCATCCCTCTTCAGCCCCGAAGGTGCAGCCTTCTGCCACATCTGGATGCCACACATCACCCTGGGGCACTGTGTCGTCGCCACCAGGGTCCCCATCGCGGGAGCAGTGCAGCCGAGTCCCGTGGAGCGCTATGTCGTCCTCCGTTATTCCCTGGGGAGCCTCTACCTGCAAGGGAACGGAGGTGGGGGGAGCAGGGTGCCTGGATGGACTGGCTGTGGGCGCCGGCGAGGAGACCGCACCTGAAGTTGTTGCCACTGGCGAAGGAGCCCTTGGGGTACATTTCCAGACAAGCCCAGTCTCCCCAGGGTCCCCCACCGGACACAGCGATGACCGAGGCATCCCTCCCGCCCAGGTCCCGCTGCTGTCCCTGCCCTGTGGCACCTGCAAGCCCCAGAGGCAGCAGCAGGATCTGTCCCCCTCAGCAGGGCTGCCCTGCCCACAGTCCGCCCGCCGGGCTCCTACAGCTGGCAGCATCTCAGGTACCTTCCCAGGGTGCCCAGACCTGTGCAATGGCCAGGATTAGCCGAAGGAGAGGGCCAGTCCCCGGCGGGTGGGGAGAAGGGAGCTGATCGAGGAGCTCTTTGTTTGGCTCCCTCTCGGCGCAGGGCACCCAGAGCCACCCAGCATCCTGGTGCCAGCAGGGCACCTTCCTCTCCCACTCTGAGCTCCCCCCACATGCGGGATGAGATTTGCACCCTGCCTTTTGCCCTTTCTTTGGTGTTTGCAATGAACGGGCACATTCACCAACAACCGATGGGAAAAGCCGTACCATACCTTCTCTGACCGCCCTCTCCGCAGTATCCAAGGCATCCATCCTTGGTTTCACGCCGCCTTTGTCCCCGTTTGCTTCCTTTCGGAAGGTTATCGCCTGACTGCTCAACAGCCACTTTCCGCAGTAATCGCTCTTGTAAGGATTTCTGAGTGCTTCCTGTTCCATGAGTATTGGATAAGGGACTTCCAGCTCCTCCACACCAGGACCTCGGCTGGCCTTTTAGACACTACCTCAATTTCTCCTGCAATCTCCCTCCCAAAATCCGATGCTGCTGCGGGGCACCAGTGATTTCTGCCTCTGGGGAGGATGCACGGTGGACCAGGCACCTCCTGGTCGCCCCGCCGCGTGCCGCAGGAGCCCGAGCCCGCCCAGTACCCCCGGGAGGCAGCAAAATTCCGACGAGGGTGGGATTCGAACCCACGCGTGCAGAGCACAATGGATTAGCAGTCCATCGCCTTAACCACTCGGCCACCTCGTCCCGCCGTGGGGCCCCGTCGCCCCCTGCCGGCCTGACGGGGCTGCCGCAGCCCCCGCGCCCTCCCTCGGGGCCCGGCCCGGCCCCGTCACCCGCTCGCCCGCTGCAGGCCCGCCGCGGAGRAGCTCCGCCACCGCCCTCTTAGCGCAGTAGGCAGCGCGTCAGTCTCATAATCTGAAGGTCCTGAGTTCGAGCCTCAGAGAGGGCAGCGTTTTTATCTTGCCGCCGCACCCCAGCCCCGCCGACATTTTTTTTGCCGCCCCGCGGAAGCCCCGCGGCCGCCCGAAGTGGCCCCGCGCCGCGCCCGGCCCGGTCGCCACCGGGATCTCCGTCCCGATGCCGCCGCGGGCGGTGGCCGCCGGGGCGGGCCCGGCCCTCACGGGCGCGGGGCGGGGAGAGGCGCGGGCGGCGCGCGGCAGGACGAGGTGGCCGAGTGGTTAAGGCGATGGACTGCTAATCCATTGTGCTCTGSACGCGTGGGTTCGAATCCCACCCTCGTCGGRATTTTGTTGCCGCCACGGGCCCTCCATCCACAGGTAAAGGGTAGGGAGGTGCCAGGGAACGAGACCGGCACCCCAGCACTCGTATCCCAGAAAACCCCTGGGTTAAAGACAGCAGCCCCAGCTCGCGGGGATCCTGCACTATGATTTTTTACAGACGAACGAGGCACCTCTCAAGCTACTAAAAATTTATTAGGTACAAAACACATTTACAGCAAATGGTCTGAGCCATGGCTCCCAAAGCTCTGCTGAGTTTTGACAGCTGAATTCCAGGTAAACTGAGAACATCAAGAGCAGCACACAGGCTTCCCTTCACATACAACCAACTRAACTCAACAAAAGCACATGTAGCAGGAACAGCCTCAAAGCACACACTTTCCAATTTTAATTTAATTTTCCTATTTCAACTTACCCTTAAGCTACCCTTGCTATTTTGGGTTTAAGAGAAATAATACAAATGAAATGCTATTTAAAAAAAAAAACCTATAAAATTACAGCTGACAGTTTCAGACAACAGAGGATTTCAACTGGGTTTGGGCAGGCAAGATAATTGGTTTACTGCCTTAAACAGAACCTTCTGCTTGGTGAAATATAAATTAAGAAAAATTTTCAAAAAAAAAAAAACATTAGCTGTAGAGCAGTTCTGCAGACATCAAGTACATCTTCATATTATTTACTGGGAATTAAACTAGCATCTTCAACTTCCAAAGGTTTTTAAATGCTGGAGAATGTGGGCAATCTGCTCTTCCAAAAAAAGGGAAAAYTGCTTCTCCAAATTGTTTTCAGCTGTCTACTGAAGACTGAAGGAAGCATCGTGCTTTTCAGCATGACACAGGATCTGTGGAATAAGCATCTCAACTGTTTCTAGTGCTGCAAATATTGAATAAAATAGAACTTGGGCCCAGAAGCACAAAAATCCTTCTGGATTTGCACTGAGCAACAGTAAGTACAAAACCATGGCCAAGTGCTGCTCTAACTTGACAATGACAGTATTGACGTTCCTGGGAACAGAACAGGAACTTTTAAACCACAGTGCTGCTGCAAGGCAGTTCCTGCATGAAGGAAGCACAGGTCTGAGACAACATTTCAGGGAATGTGTCCATGGGGAGCAATGGCTCTGATGTTTCCAGGGACCCTGTGCTACCTTACAGTTGAACCTGATGAAGCTGTGTTTACCCACAATGAGAGCTGGGAGAAAGCAAGAACACCACTGCCATTTAAGGCCTTCCAAGAAAAAGCATTTGACTCATCTCTGTGCCTGTGGAGCACAAAAGGAAGGAGTCCCCGAGCAGCCACGACACGCTGACCCTGTGCAACGCGGACAAGTGAGAAGGGCCCAGGCCCCACAGCTGCTCCGCGTTCTTATCCCAGGAGAACACCTGCTTGTCCTGGAATGTGCCCCAGGAGCGCATCTGTTCAATCACCTGGGCCTGGATTTCTCTCCTGAGTCTCAGCTCTGCTCAAATGTCCACCATGTCCAGCAGAGCAGAGAGGTGGAGCTCAGAGGCAGCTTCAGCCTCCTTGGTTGCTCTGAGGAGCTGCTGCAAGTGTTTGAGTCTGTCCGACAGCACGGGGCTTCGCTCCAGCTCCAGAACCTTGTGTCCCTCCTGACTCCCAGCCTGGGCAGAAGGAAAAGAGATGAGACTGAGACTTTCTCCCAGGGTAATTCCCACTAGAGGTTTTGCAACTACTGCCCTCCTCAGAGCTTTAGTCCACCCTCGCTTACCCCTTGAGCAGCTGACATGGGACTCTTCACCAGTGCACCAGTGACAGCTGGGGTGGAGAGCAGAGACTGGGGGAGGTAGAGAGGAAGACCTAAGAGATCCCCAAGGGGCTCCATGTCCTCAGCTAGGTATCGGTGCAGCTGTTCTTCAAACCTGGATGGGAAGAGCAAGAGCATTACTCAGATGGCAGCCTGGCTTTGTCCCTTTGTAACCAGTGGGTTAACCAAGACTTTTGAGTTCTGAAGTGTCTGATCTCCACGGCCATTTTCAAAACAGTCTGATGTACCCCACTGCTACTATCAAAGTCCATCAGAAAAGACTGTGGTACAGAAAGGAGCCACAGACTGAAGACACTCAACTGATGGGAAAGGCAGAAGAGACAAACCTCTGGACCAACCTCAAAAGCTTTAGTTCTTCACCTTTGTGATCTCCATCACTATGAACTGGCATTCCAGAGAGGACTTTATAGACATTTCGGACACTGACCACTGTACATCCTGTACTGCTTCGGTTCTGATGGCATGACTGACCACAGACTTTCCAAACATTCCCAAGAACTCCAAGAATTTGTACCATCCTGGACTGTTCCCATGACGCAAGTAGGAGATACCAGGAAACTGCACTGATGTGCTTGATGAAATCAGATGGAACTGGAGACAATCTGGGCTGTTTTCTAGCACTTTTTAGTTTCCTATTCCATCCAAGTTAGAAATTATTTAAAACCCTGGGCTGGAGCTGCAAGGAAAAGATGCTGCTCTGGGAACTTACCTCTTGTTTTCTATTTTCTCCAGTTGTAACTGTGCCAACAGATGTTCCTGGGCCAAGGACGTGTCTGTGAATTCATCTGTCCTGGGAATGCTCAGTTCCTGACCTGGCAGCATGCTCATGCCAGAGCCATACTGATTGGGCACCATGGAGATGCTGCAGGGTTTCTTAAACGAGTTGGGAGATTTTATCTTTGACCTGAAGGGGGAAGGAAAATACCAACAAACAAAACCACAGGAATTGGTATGAGTGTGTTGATTTTTTCCTATTAGCCTGAAGCTTGGAAATAGCAGGGAGTGAGAAGTGGTCATCTGCAGAAATAACACCCTTGTGCCAGGCTCCAACACACCACCACCTGTACATGGGATTAGAGAGGAACTAATCTGACAGGAGCACAGGATTCACCCCAAATATCACCCAATACACAGAGGAGCTGCAGCTAAGTTTCCAAGAGGGAAGAGAGTAGCTTCTCTCTGAACAAGGCTAGGAAAGTGAGCTAGACTCTTGACATCTCAAATACTTTAATGCTACACAGCTCTAAGGCATCCTTCCCCCTCAACCTATCTCAGACTCACACTGTTTTCCCTCCATGCTTTGCACGAATTGGACTTCAAAGCCTCAGCAGCAGATTTTTTGACATAAGTTAATTTCTCCACTTGTAACACTTTCAGCACTCTCAAAGCAATATATTTCTCTGAGAGCTGAGTAACCCTGTACAAATAAAATCCACTTACTACCCTGTTTTAGCACAGCCTTGTACATCATTTCAAGGAGATGTACACAAGCAGGTTCTGGGAGGATGCCAAATGCTGATTTCCAGCACCATGGAGGCCACCTCACCTCTCGTGGCCCTGCCGGATCTCCTCCTGCGTGCGCAGCCTGGCTTGATCCCACGAAAAAGGCACAGTGTAGTTCTTTAAATGCTCCTTGAAGAAGTACACACGGATCTGACCATCTTTACTTACTGCTTCTGTAAATAAATCCAAGCCAAACGTTTATAATTTGCACAGGTTCTCTCCCTCAGAAGAAAAGCTCAGTATTAAAAAGGCAATCTGGGGGAAAAGTGAGTGTTCACTTTCAAATAGGTTTCAGACAGAATTTGAGACAAACTTCATTAATCCATGGAAGTAATAATTAACTGTGGCAGCCTACCCTCCCAGCTGACATGGCTTCTGAGGGGTAACTCTTGGCCTTTGGTTAATGCCAACACTCTCCCATTGGGAGGACAGGGCTGAAAGACTCCGACCAGAGGCACATTTGTAATCACAAGATCAAGTCAAGTCATAACCAATACTAAACACACACTCCAAAGAGAAGACAGACATGCAGACCACAGCAAGACCACAGCTTCCTCCTTCTTCCCCTCTTCCACATCTCCCACTTGCTGACATATGTAATGGCACCACTGATGATTTACTAAATACCATCATAAAGGAAGTATCATCCATGATGTAGGAGGACACCCACCATACCTGGAGCAATAGGCAGTTTGGGTGGTTTCCAGTCTCTCAGTTTATGATCAATACAGACTGCCAAGATATAATCCCAAGGGATCTCATCAACAGAAGGTCCATCTTCATCAGAGTTTCCAGTTGTTCTGGTTTTCCAGTTTTGGTAAATTTTGCTCAGCAGATTCTCCACTTGAGACTGGATCAGTGGTTCAGTGTGGGAAGAACTTGCAATCTGAGAGACATACTGAAAAATCATGTGGCAAACAGGGCGCCAAGGAGCTACGGAACAAAAAAACCCCAAAGTAAATTGCAAGAATTTATGACAGAACCAATACAGGAGAACAATGTGCAGGCAAGAAGATACTACAGTGTGAAGTACCCACCACCTAATGGAGGCAGATCTAGGTATGGGATCTGGAAGGACAGCACAGCCTTCTTCAGCCAGGCCAGGTGATCTGGCATGTTCCACTGCAGGTGGGGCAACACCTTGTTACCCCCAGCTTCTGAAAACTCTGTAACGGGCCAAGACAAGTCACAAAGGTGCTCTGAAGATGCCACGTCTGACAGGAACTGCAGCACGCTGTTGTAGAGCTCTATGATGACCCCGGGCTCCTGGGATGGCAGCCCAGCTAAACGCCTCTCCTTCCAGTCGTGGTAGAAGCGCTTGCCAAATTCACCATCAATCCCATCCTCAATGTACTCCTGAAGGGTGTGGCTGCAGAGCTCAAGGGAGGCAGGACACTGGGACACCAGCCAGCCCACAGCTGCAGAGACCTACGACACAAAACAGGGGGGTTGGAGACTGCTCTGCAGTAGTCAGGACACAAAGGATTCAATCCTGCAACCTTAAGTTTGACATAACACTATCCAATATGCAGTAAAAGGCAAATAAATCAGCTACCATCATCCCAATATTTTCAACAGCAATTCTCCAACTAGGTGGTCACAAACTAAATTCCCCTGCAGCAGGCTCAGGAACAGACAGAAAAGAGGCTGCTCACATGAGGCACACATATGCAGTGGAGTTCCCTGCTGCAGAACACTGAGGATGTTGAAAGCTTATCCAGGAAAAATTGGACAGATTCAGAAAAATTAGCCCAGGGTGACTATATCCAGAGAACCCAGGTCTGATGCTGGCAGTTTTTGAACTGCAGACCTAAGTTGTGAGGGTCTCTGTGTGGGAACCATCACTCTGGGCCTGTCAAGGAGAGATCTGTACAATCTTTCTTCATGTACGGAACATGAGAGGATAGAGGCATCTCTCAGTCCYATCCACCAAGAAGGGATAATTCTGGGTTATCTCACATCAGCCAGAAGTGCTACAAAGGGTTCTCTGCATTTTAGGGCTGCGAGCTTAAGGATAAAAAGGTTTACCCACCACCACTTCTGTGTTGGGCAACACAGACAGGGCAGACAAGAGTGGACTTAGGTAATCCATGAATTTTGGTCTTAATTTAATCTACATGATACTGAAAATTGCACTATCTTTTTTTGTAGCAAATGTCATTGATCTCTGGTCAGTGAAAACACAAGTCACAATAATGGAAAAGTACCAGAAATATTTCATTTCAGAATTGTTCTGGCTGATGTTGGAATCACCATTAACAAGCAAGCACCTCACTCCAGCAGATTCAGGTGTGTGGAAAAATGGCTAAGAGACCCTTTTGAACAAAAACTGTGTTACAGAGAATTCCATGGAAAAAATATCCCATTACACAAGACTCAGTTGCAAATTAAGTTATTGAGAATATAGTAATTCATGTATCTTGCTGTTCTTACCCTTCTGGTGCCTTCTAAGTCATTGACAGAACCTGGGAGCTCCACAATGGTGTAGTCTGAAATAAGCTGGGCTGAAATCAAGTCCTGCAGCATCAAACCTTGAAAAATAAAACTCACCATGTACACAGAGAAAGAACACACATCTTTGGAGCACATGCTCTGCATTACATTCACAGCATTGCTGCTCCCCTCCACCTCTGCCCACAGACTCTCAAGATCAAATACTGTGTGAAGGAAAACTGGAAGCCAAAACTGATGAGCTCTTAAGGCCTCAGGATTTTTAGCAAAGCTCTGAGMAGTGCTGTACTTCACAGCCTCTCCCTTTACTGGATGATGTAATTGAGAGGCTGCACCAGCCACAACAGTTCTACTTGGGGCAGCCCTAAATGTACACATTTTCAAGACACAAAAGTAATTACATACCATCTTCTACTTCTTTCTCCATGGCCTCCTCTTCTTGACTGGGGACTAGAACCACSAAGGGAACTATGGGGTGGAAAGGTTTGGCCTGAAGCAACTGTTTCAGCTGCAGCAAAGCTGAAAGCCAGTAAACATCATCTTCTGCAACATCTTCACTCCTAACTCGGGGGGGCAGGAGAAGAATGAGGCCACTGGTCCCAAGTAAGTCCTTTTGTGTCTCAGCCATATCAAGCTCCGAGTCAGAGAGTGCACCATGTGCCACCTAGACAGGCAACACAGATGATAACAGTAATGTAGCTAAACAAAGCTATTTTCATACCAAAATCTGCAGTTTATTGTCAGCGCCATTCATACTTGACATCCTTTTCCAGGAGCTCTACAACACCTAAGACAACAAGCTGTTATCAGACCAACATGGATGTGTCTGATAGATGCAGGTGAGCACAGAAGCGCCCTTCAGCACCTGCTTTGGGACCAGGAATTGATGATTCAGGTTCTACTATTGCAGGTACTTACTCAGCTGATTCGAAACAATTTAAAAATCCATCTTTTATTCAGGCCTTTTCAACAACCCTATCCCTCCCAGTATCATSTCCCTCCATTTGACAGGATACAACAACTACTAGAAAGGAGCCCACCTTGCTTTTATGGCCTCAGGTATCATGACATTGTTCTCACTTACCTTTATACACACACTGACTTTAATGCTTCTGCTCCCCTGCATGCCAGGAGAACTAAATAATGTCAGTGTTTGAATTTTGCCTTCTGTATGTGAAGCATTTTTCTCRCAGATTTTGTCTCCCATAAATTTGGCTTTCAACCAATCCATCAGTATCCTAGCAAACAAAAAAGAGGGCTTTTAGGGGTTTTGTTGTCAAAAATGGCATTTTAGGGTTTTAATACCAACATCTCTAAGACACCAGAATCTATCACAACCCTATATGTTTTGGCTATGATAAATAATCCTAATAAAAAGCTATGAATTGTCCTGAAATTATCATCTATCAACATTTTGCTTTCAGTATGGGCAAAAAGAATTAAAAAATGTTAGAAAATACAGATCACTGTAATAAATTACAGCTACATTGTTTAGAGTGCTTTGGAGAAAAAAAACTAAACTGAAAATTTGACATGGTACAGGCAAAATTACCTCATGGACTGTGTACTACAACTCTTCTTCTACCTAAACAAAAGAAGTCTGCCCTGTTTGAGAAAGGGACCCAGGAATCAACTCTTGTATTTACCTATTGGGATCATCCTTGGCATATTCATCATCACTTGGCAAAACCAAGAGCACCTTCCAAAAAACCTGTTCTTGTTGAACTGGAATATGTTCAGTGATTAATGAGACGAGATCCAGAGGAGTCCAAGCTAAATCACTTAAAGAGAGACAGAAGCTGGTGAAAATATCCACCCCAGTGCTCTTTCCCACCTGAGGAGTATGTCTTGCATTGAACAAGTTACAATACTGTACACAGTGACTGCTCAGTTAATTCTTTAGATCTGTTGCCCATCTATTTCACCACAGAGCAGATGCCTTCAGGAATTGCAGCTGCTAAATCTGTTACGTGAGCCTCACTTTGGGGATTTCAGTACCACATGTGTTTTGCTTCACTTCCACACTGATCCAATACACAGCCAGGCCACTGGGGTGCATGAGGAGCCATGGGAAGTCAGACCTCCTGCTGCACTTCAAACATCTAGATCAGTACTTTCCTGCCACAAGCCAGGTCCACCGAGAGCTCATTTATTCCTCTTCCCCATACCCCATCCCAGGCCTCATCACACCCAGGTACAAAACCATACCCCATAACACCCACCAGATCCTTAGAGCTACACCCGAGAGGACCCAGATGGCCCAACACCTTCATCAATCTAGCTTTAGTGGAAGGTGTCCCTGGCCATGGTGGGGGATGGAACTAACAAAATCATCTTTAAGGTCCTTTCTAACCCAAACCATCCTATCATTCTATGATCTTCCTGTTTCCTTTACTTCCAAAATACTCCCAGAAAGAAGGCCACAAGTGGACATTCAGGAATGATTAGCCATACCTTAATGTCATTTTTGAGATCTCTGGCACTTACGTTACAGCTTGCTTCAACAGAAAAGAACCACCAAACCCCAACATACCTTACCAGCTGCTGGTAGAAGTGCTGAACTTTAATTTCATGCACTGTCTTGTTTCTCAGCCAGTTCAATCTGGAAACAAAATATTCTTGGCTATATTTTTTGGTATAAAATAGGTACTTTAATCAAATTTAAGAAACACTCTGGCCAGAGAGATACTACGGAGGCTTCAGAAAGTTGGTGTTAATAGAAGAATTTATTCAGATTTTCAGTTTTAGTCATGGCATTTGTGGAGAAAAGTCTTTTGCTGGCTCTTTAAGAACAAACACTTCTGCAAAACCACAAACATTCACAATAGAAGAATTTACAGTGACTTATYGTCCAAAAAACTACCCAGACTGCCAGCTGATACCACTGGAAGTATCCTTACCTCGTGCAAGAGATTCCCAGCTTTCCTCCATTCCCCAGGTTTACAAATCTCTTGCACAAGTTCTCCATGTCTATAGGCCACTCTGCACTGGGAGACAGTGCTTTCAGCTGATGTTTCGAATCCATTGCACAGGGAGCAGCTGGAAATGCCCTCATCTGACGTTTCAACTTTGTCCGAGCTGCCACTGCTTCCCTCCACCTTTGGAAGAGAACAGATAAACAGATCACATTCATAAATCTCTTCTGCAGACCTTTGTCATCAGATGTTTGTATAATGAACACCGCAACAACCGCAACACACAGAGCACATATCCAGGAAAACCAGTGATCAACAGAAAGAATACAAGGATAAATTATTACAAGTTTCTAGACAGAATGAAGCTGAAATCTCCTACTAAGCTCATTACCTGACTTCAACAAGGTGTGATCCCCTCCCCATGTACAGCTGAGTAATTTAGCAGAGGCTGTTGATAAGACTAAGATCTATCCTTATCATGGAGACAAAACAGCAAAAACTGTCTCAAGAAGAACACAACCAGACAGCTGTAGTTCCATCTCTATTAACTGCTCCGTGCCAATGCTCCCAAGAAAAGCAGTTGTGTCCCAGGGTGGTAACTCACCGTTGTAAGTACTTGCAGAAACACTGGAGCTCCTGAAGGGTTTCCTTGGCAATCTGGAAAATCTCATCCTCCAGAAAGAGCTCCATGAAGTGGCCACACACTTCTTCTGAACACCGGGCAATACGGGCTTGCCGGTCTCTTTCTAAGGCACTTCTAATTCCAAATAAAACAAACCAAGATTCTACTGACATGAAGGCCTCCAGTACGTGCCAATTCAACTGGCTGATGTGCAAACAGGGAAGACCATGACAGTTAGGAAACCCTTAGGAAAGCAAACTACAGCATACAGCATGTTGTACATACCTTAACTCGTTGGTTGAAGCTTCTTTAACACTCTCCTTTATTACTTCTTCCATTAATTCCACACCCAGCAACTGGCTCAACTGCTTTATTAACTCTTCTCTTTCCTGCTTTTGCCTGGAAGGACAGAAGAAAGATTTACACAAGTGGCAAGATTTACACCAGTGAAAAAATCTACATGCAGTRTCAAAGAGCTAATTCACCTAAAATTGAATTCCCACTAGCTGGTTTCTAAATAAACAGCTTTGCATGGAGACAGGTTTCCTGTAGAAACACAGGTGACAATGGGGTTCTTTGAGGGAAGTATTTACCCCTAAGCAACCCGATCTAGTGAGTGGCATCCTTGCCCATGGCTGGGGCTTGAAACTAGATGATCTTCACGATCCTTTCCAAGCCAAACCATTCTACGATTCTATTTATTCTTACCCCAATAAGCTACAAAAAAGTAGCTCGCTCAGAAGGAAAAGTTCCTGCATACAGCAGGGCCAGGATGCATGTCCCTTCTGGAAGCTCTGGGTGAGTAAAAATTTCTAAAACTCCCCCCCACCGTTTTCACAGTGGCTCTGAGGTCACCAAAATGCTAACTAGCAGATCACCCAAGAATGCAGAATGGACACCCTCTCTGCACAATCCCAGGGGAGTTCAAGGTGAGACTGTTCTGCCAGTGTGGCAGAAAGGCACAGGGCTTGAGCACAGACACAAGAATCCAGGCTGGCACCAGCTGTCCTTATGTTGTCCAAGGGTGTACCCAGCCCACCCTGCCCCACAGCCAAAGCAGTGCCTCACCTCTCCTCCTCCACTCTGCGCCGTTCCTCTTGGACGCGCTGCCTTTCCACACTGAGCACACTTCCAGCCACTTCTCTGAGGATCTCCCCCATCACTTCAGTCACGAGTTCCTCTACGGTGGCCCCCGAGGTGCTGCACAGAAACAGCAAATCTCTTTTCAAAGCCAGAACGTTTTCATTCAAAGCCCCAGGTCTACGCTTTTCCCAGCCACCCCTTGCTCTTTGCGGTGGGCTGACTCCAGCCACTAGCCAAGCACCCACACTGCTAGTGGCTCACTGCCCTTCCCATACTGGGACAAAGGAAAAAGTAGGAAGAAAAAAAAGAAGACTCATGGATGGATATAAATACACTGTAATACAGAAACGGAAAACCCCCACTCCCCCACCRAGCAAAGTAAACAGGCAGAGCAATGCCCAGACAGTCTCTAATCCATGTCCACCCTGAAAGTCACAAATCTCCACCTTCTTCTTCCTCTAACCCAGTTTCATTGCTGACCATGACATTACATGGAATGGACTTTAGTCAGTCTGGCTCAGCTGTCCCAGTTCAGCAATAACCARAACACTGTTGGAATAATAACTGTTTGGGCCACATCCCACATCTACAACTCTACCAACTGCCCTGGAGAGGAAATGTTTATCTAAAGYAGAGAAGCAGAAAGATCTGGGCTAGCTCCTCTTGTCTCCTCTTGGGCACCTTCCCTTCCATGACACAGGTTTCTTGCAAGGCAAGGCTTCCAGAGGTTTGGGTCAGCCTTCCCTTAGGCTAGAGCTGGCATGTGACAGACATCGGAAGAAAGGTCTGCTTTCCCTTCAACTGCATCAGTAACACCACCTCCACTACAGACCTTGCAGTGCTTAGTTTTACCATCTTCACACATGGTGCTGCTACGGCAAGTGGCAGCTTTGGTGACAGACTCCAGGAGAACCAGCAATAAATGCTCTTTACCAGATGGCAGCAGCCACGTAAGCTGCTCCTGCTCTGCCCACTTCTCTGCACTCTCCTTTGAGGACGTCCTGCACAAGCCCATCCACCACTTCGGCAATCTCCTGCAACACAGCAGAGGAAGCAGCTGAAGCAAGGTGCAGTCCTTCTCAGGATTAAACTGGGAGTAAGGCTCTCCAGCCTTGTCTAACTGGCTGTAATTCACAGCAGCATCTGTATTTCTGCTTACAAACTGAGCCAACTTCACCAAACACAACAGCATGAAAACTTTAGACTATTTAGACTGTCTAAAAGGTTAGAACAGCCCAGAAACAAAAACAGATTCTGTATTAAATACGGTCAAGTCAAGTTAGGAAATCATAACTAAGGAGACAGACTCCTGTTTTCTTACTTTAGACTTAGATTCTAGCTGATTTAATTCCAAATGACCAGTTGCCATATCTAGGTAGAATATGGCAGCTGTACTTTACAAAGCAATGAGACACTGTGAGATTGGTTCAGCATTAGCACACAAAATGTGGGAGGGAATAAAACAGCACAGGTACATGGGGTACACATTCAAGACCCAACATTAATGGTCATGTCCCCACAAGAAGAAACTTCATCATGTCTTCTTTGAAATACGTGCACATTCCAGAAAAATAAAAATCCCTAAGAACTCAGTTACCTTTTACTATATTTCACAAATCTTTCCCAAATATTTCCTGATGGGTTTACACTTCCCTACCATGTCTGTGTAGCCAGGCTGAGGCTTTGAAGGGAGAGGCTCAGGTTGTGCAGCAGGCTGGGAGACGGACTGTGCAGGAGGCAGGACCGGCACCAGCTGACGAGGCAACAGTGAGGGAAGAAGATGAGCTGGGGGCTGGACTCTTACTGCTGTGGCATCTAAATCCACACCTCTGCTTTCCACTCTTCCTTCTTGGGAGGGGAGAGGAGAAAAATTAAGGAAACCAGGTCAGTCATAAACAGAAACAAAACTGTTATCTTCAAAAGGTGGCTTGTCTGATAAAACTCAGTAAATCATAAAATAAATCCRTAACAGAAGCTTGTTGCCTTAAAGTTAAAAATGTATCATAGAAACTGATTTATATTTACAAACATTTTATACAAAGCACTTTAAAATTTCATTGCACATTACCCACAGTACCAAGCACATACATTTCCGACAAAGCAAGTGTTCCAAGTCAAGCACACCTAGCATCTACACACAATATCTGTACTTCCAACAAGGACAGAAAAGCACACACTCAGCTAACCTGAAAACCAACATGGTTATACACACAGTGGCAACAAAAAGCTGCCAACCAAAATATGGAAACTGCAAAGGGAAGTTGATTTTCTGGAGTAGGCAAACATCTTGTTATTTCACTTTTGTAGGCAAAACTTGGCTCAATAGTGTGTTTCCTGAATTGGGAAATATGCTTTATTAATCAGGTTGTTCTTGGCTTTTACAGATACATAAATACACCTCAGCAACCTGGTTTAGTGGAAGGTGCCCCTGCCATGTCAGGGGTGCTGGAACCAGATGAGCTTTAACGTCCCCTCCAACTCAAACTGTTCTGTGATTCCATTATGATTTAAATTGTAATGCTATCACTATACCCAAATTTCCATGCCCTTTCAATCCCTAGGAGCCAACAACAGTTTGTAAAGTCAACCTGCTCACAGAGCTCACTCAGCAGTGTGTTCCTGAGTAGTACCTAAAATGCAGGCTTGCTCTTACCTGTTGCTTCCACGCTGGGTTTTTGGCTACTGCCAGCTTGATCCACAGAGGTGCTTCCACCAATATACTTGTTCTGTCCATTGAAGCTGGACACAGGCACATGGTGGGGAACTGAGGGCAAGGGCCCCCCGTTTACAACCTCCCCAACAGAGACAGTGAGCTTCTGGCTGACAAATACRGATTTCCGTGGTTTGGGTAATCCATCTGGCTCCAAGAAAGCCGAGCGATTCAGCTCCACGTAACCYCTGGGGAAAAATAAAAGTAACAACGAGGGGTACATCCTCAAAGCTCCACTAACCTACAGGTTTTAAGTTTTGAAATTTCTTGTTTCAAAACAGAATGTTAACAGGAAATAGACCACTAACCGGSATGTTCAGGTTTTTCTGCCTTTTTCAGTCTCTCAGGATTCCAAGTTTAGATGAACACACCTTAAAATGTATGGATTTTCACAGCAGACACTTATCTGTGAACTGCTGGCCTCCAAAATCTAACTGGCTTGCACTGTGCAGCTTCATCTCACCCTACAGACATCACTATAATGCCAGTTTCCCAAGAAGCAGAACTGTRTCCTTATTTCCTACAGAGTCCCCAGCCCGTGCTCTTCACCTATTCTTTCTTTGGTTCCAAACTTCAGGAGCAGCTACTCCACATTATTCCCTTGCTGACATCAGTCTAATCCCCTCAGGCATAATTTTCCTCACACTTACCCATCTGATACACTCAGGCCGTAATAACTTATAAAATCAGTTGCCTCCTCACAATCTTTGAAGAGCAGCATGCGGACCAGGTGGTCCAAGGGGAATGCTGTACTTCTTTGGGTGCTCACAGTGTAGGCAATATTGAGGGATTTGAGACCATCTTTACGAATCTGGGGGAAAAGAAAAGAAAAAGTCACATAACTACTAAGAAAGAACCCAAAATGTATTATAAAGTACACAATAAACATGAAAATTATGTTTAAATACACTAGTACTTTATCATCAAATATCCACACAAACAATTATTTAGATATTCAACTGTCTTTTTAAATTCCGTGCACTTGCTTTCTAGTTTTTGCTCCTTTCATGATGCTTGTTTTGAGCATATCCCTTTGTGATTCTTGTGCAGAAAAAACACCTTGCAAGGGCTTCTGAAAGGGCAGGTTCATATTTGCTTTGCAAGACTCTCAGGCCTCCTTCTCTGCTTCCCAATTATTTTTCAGGGAAATACATTTTTGTACACAATTACAAGGGAAAAAGTTGCCAAAAAGATCATTTTAGTATTTCTCTTCTATATCACAGAAGAAAGCTCTTGATAAATTTTTAACACTTCTGAAGAAGCAATAACAACATTATTTTTAAGGCTCAATATCTACTAAGTTTTCTCTTAAGATTTCCTGCCCAAATCCCAGACTGTCTTAGTGATCAATAGTTTAAAAAACATCCATCTGCCTTTTCCTCACCTGGTTGAAATAACAATGTAAGAGACAGGCATTCAGATAGGAAGCTGCTTGCACGAGCTTGAAAAATCTCACAAAATTGTTGCTGTTCAATGCAGCAAAAGCTTGAACTGCAAATCTAACTTCAGGCGAGTTTCTAACCTCTGGATGAAACTGCTGAACTTCTCTGCGGAGACAAAAGACAGGGACAAACCTTTTGCTTCAATATTAACGATCACATTTCAACAGCAATCTGTAACAGCAGAGAATTAAACTTAAGAGCACAACACTTTGTCTGGACTTAATCCTAAACTCAATTCTTCCCAGAGGCAAAGAGAGAAAATAAGTGATGTCTTGTCCCCACCTGAGAATATCGCCTTTGTTGAGATTCAGCAAGACATTATAACCTCGGAACTCTGCTTCACTCTTGCAGTAAATCCCCTTGTTAGCCAAGTCCTGATACATCTCCTTCAGGCTCTGCAGGCATTTAGTCATGTTCTCATTGTTGATTTTGGCATCAAAGGAGGACATGGGCTCTTCACACAAGTGGTGAGCACAGTGGATGTGAAAGCGAGTGCACTTCTCAATCAGAGACACCATCAGCGGGTTGCAGAGATGTTGCTGGGTTATATCCTAACCAGAATGATAAAGAATGCATTACATATCTTTTTAAACTAACTGAAGAGCACAGTCACCTGGCACTACCTTTGAAAAACTCATTTCACTGTGCTTTGAGTCACTCTGCCAATTCAAAAAGTTTGAACAGCTATTGTTTCTTCTTCACTTTTTGACAGTGTGATGTGATCTTTTGCTTTCTATCACCAGACACCTCCATCCACAGCCCTCACCTTTCTTATTCCACGAGTTCTGTTCCAGACGAAGTCATACCATTCTCGGTAGTTTCCTTCTCCTTGATCCATAATGTTTGTTACTAAATAGTCCATGGTCATGCTCAGCACCTCAGAGGGTCTCAGTTCATGGGGCAAAGGTTCCTCCTGATCTGCTGAAGACCTGCTATATTCCTTGATTGCTGCCGCATGATCCACCTGCAAGATGTGAGGACAAGAATCAAAATCCAAGAAATATGTACAGCTTTTCAGGAGTACAGGGATTTCATCCCATCTACGCCTTTACTTCAGTAAGGAACAGACTATTGAAGTGTTGACTTAGTCTCAAACTCATAACCTTCAAGACAATATATATATGGTTCTATATAATTACATATAATATGTAATTATGCTTTAGAAGTGTATTTCTAAAAAGTAGTCTGTAACTAAATGAAAGACATGGCAGAGTGAAACAGCAATTCTCTAGCCTTCTTGTTTTCCAGTGCGGAATTGAAAGGTATTAATGAAACAGCCTACAGAAGTTTTCCACCAGAATTAACCCTGTAATCAACTGAACAATACTGACAGCTTCAATGAGCAGCAGACAAACTGATATCCCGGGAATCTCATACCTTGTCAGATCCTAGAAGCAATTCAAAGATGCTGAGCTGGTTTCTAGTCTCCCTCATGTAACGCTCCTTTTCAGGACACATGTCCGGGCAAGTGCCAACAACAGTTTTTGCTTTGCCAAGATCAGTCCTTTTTATTCGAGCTAAAAAAAAACCAATAAATAATTGAACAAACACTAAGCATCTCTTGGGTTTGGGTTTTTTTTCCCTTCATGATARGCTATTACCCTGATGTGCCAAAACAGCCCTGAACATGCAAGGCTGTGCCCAAACTTTGATGGATTTAGACATGCACAAGGATGGGGTTCTCCCCACTCTGGGGCCTGTCCCAGAACTGCACATATTGAGAGTTTTGCTGAAAAGATCAAAGCTTCTAAAAGATACCCAACATTCTGTGTCCTAAGTAAGGACCACCAATTTCAAAATTCTATACCGAGTGGACGAGAAATTTGCCAATATTAAAAATAAGATCCTGAAGCAAAAGTAGGGTCAGTTTTGAAACTGCAAGAACAGCATGGAAGGCTTTACAATCAGCACTGTGAAACAAAAGGCCAGTTCTTGAAATAATTCTCAGCTGTGTAATAGTTTGAATTTAGAGAAATACCAGAGGCCCTGGCACAGGTTGCCTGGAGAAGCTGTGGCTGCCTCATCCCCGGAAGCATTCAAGGCCAGGCTGGGGCTTGGAGAAACCTGGTCTACTACAGGGTCTCCCTGCCCATGGCAGGGCATGGCACTGGATGAGCTTTAAGGTTCCTTCCAGCTCAAACAATTCTGTGGTTCTACACAACACAGTTAAAGGCTTTGGGTAGCTTTCTATTAAGAGTCTGTAGAGATGCCAATTTCCCCATGTGCCCTCCTTCACAGAAGATGGACATTCCGCCCTTCCCCTTACACAAGAAACGGCATGTGCAATATAAGTAAAACAGATTTGTGTGCTCTACAAGAAAACAAAACAAAACAAAAAATAATACAACAGGAGAGTATTTTACAGACTGTTTCACATTAAACTTTCCTTAAAGCCATTTCCATAATATCACAACAGCTTTGCAACAAAACCCCAACACTGACTTTTTTCCAGCAGAGAAGCAGACGTTACACTCATTAACTCGTGCTAATTACCTTGTCGCATGATTTTGTCCCTTTGGTCCAAGAGCCGGTATCTCTCTTCAGATGTCTCAGCCACTAATCCCACCAGGTTACTAAGGGACGACAGCGAGGCTCCCAAGCCCTCTGAGCTCTGCCCTTCAGAACTGGAATCAAACAGCTCTGCTTCAAACTGCAGTGCCTTTCGAAGACCAGGCTTCTTTGCTGGAGAACTAAAAAGAGAAGACGTTTTTATCAATAATAATACACTAGTGCATGCCCTGGTCTTAATCAGTTCACYGCACTTTAGGACACCAGTATCTGTTGAGAAGAGTATTTTGGTCACAGAAAATGTGTTAAATAAAGGAAGCATGTATGGACATACTAAGGTTGTTCTGAGCTAACACCAACACTGGGGAGTTAATCTGGCTAAATCGCTAGCACTGCCCTGACAACGCTGCCAAGCGTTCTTGGATTTTGGGAAAGTCTCAACCTTTTGTGCAACAGAAAAGGTAATCCTGAAAGTGTCTTAGAGGGGACAGAAACAGATGGGGTTTTTAGCATTTTTGATCACTTTGTCACAGCAGTTTGTATTTTCTGCTAGGAAATGGCCTGGAAATAAAGACCACAACGCTTTCTATAGCAACAGAGATTATTGTAACATTTTACAGGACCCAGATACAAACATACTTTTAAAATCAAGGAACATTGATTCTTTCACAACATATTACTAGTTTTATAGTTATGTGACTACACATATCAAATGACTTTTGTCAGACTAGACGCATCATTAAGGTACGACAAAGATGACAACCTTGCCACTCCTTTGACTACCACAAACCAGCAGAATTCCTGTTCAGACTGTTCAACTGAAGTGAGATGATCCAAAAAGGAGATTCTCATTCCACAGAACTCTAACTGCCTCCAAAGGAAACTGCTTGCTTCAGAAGCTTGTTGAATCATGACCACAGACAGTGTCATTACTGCTCGATCCTAGTTTGGCTCTGCACTGTTTTATTCAATTCCCTCATGCCTCACTACTGCAGGTGCTGTTATGAACAAAAGATTCAAAAGCAATCCAGAGACCAAAGTAAAAGACCCTCATAAGCAGATAGGAGCATCTTGCTGACAAAGTGGGAGAGCTGTGTGCTTATAATTCAGACAAACCAAAAAAGAAGGGAAGCACACTCCCTGACAGGAACATGACTGTTCAGCACACAATGATCATCACTTTTCTCCATGCTCCCTGTTTACTGCCCAGTGGATTCCCAGAGGAGCAGATGTACCTTCTCCCAGGCATGACACTGCTGGCAGAGGATCTTATTAAAGGTTTTCGAAGTGGAGAATGCTGATAGCTTTGCTCTTCACTGCTTTGCCTTCCTTCATCTTCACCTGCTTTCTTCTCCTTGGATGAAAATTCTCTTTTTGCTGGACCTGAAATGACACAAACATGAAACCAGGTACCTGCCAAGCAGTTTAACCAACAGCTCTTTCTTGATCCCCTGGGGGTGGTGGTGAAGAGTTTGTATAAACAAAAATACTATTTGAAAGGAAAACTAAGAGTCACGGTTTTGTACATGCATGCAAAACTTCCAGGACAACTTGTACTAGGAGCTGTACCAAGTTTCTACCAATTGTTGTCAGGGTCACAGGTCTATAAAGAATAAGTATTTTTCAATAAAACATCACTTAGCAATATCTGTAGTTATCAGTAAATGAAGTCTGATCATCATCCGAATGAAAGTTCTCTCAGGTTTGGTTTTAGAATCCACAAGTTGTGTAATTCCCTATGGGATATGAAATCCATTTCACCTGTGTAACAATTCCCAGTGCTCCTACTCAAACATTTTAAGTATTTATTTCACATACCCAAGCTTAGACTCAGGTCAGCATGAGTTACACATACACTTGAAGGAAGAGAGAATTTCTTCTCCCAGCAGCAATTTTTCAGCCAGTTGGATTTCTTAAACCCTCTCGGAACAGTTATTTTAGAATGCTGCCATACATGTTGCCACAGACATAACACCACAATAAAATGACAAACGCAAAGAGGCAGCCCTAGCTGCTGCTTCAGGATGTTCATTCTCGAGGAGACAACTCAACTCTGTTTGTTTTCTGGAGGGCAAGTCTGTGGTTGGTCAAAGCAGTGGTGAACCATTCATCTAGTGGCAGCTGAAGTGCATCCCCAGGCTAGGATCTCACAGGTACACACTGCACTCATGGAGCTAAAGAAAGGGAAGCACTTAACAATCTAAGTATTCGCCTGGGGACTGAACAACCTCCTCTTGCCCTAATCACAAGCAGGGTCTGGAATCCAGGCTTCCTATTTCTAAACTCTGTAGGTTGTTCTCTTTTTTTGGTTCAAACAGTGTCAGTGTTGATACACAGAACAGCAACCTCAGCAGACACACCAGAGTACTCCTTAGGTTAGTTCTCAGGACACCTTCCTGACAGCTGGAAGCCTGCATCCCAGTCCATAGTCTGAGACATGCAGCAAGGCATTTCAAACTGGGCTTTCTTACACTTTGAAAGAACATCCTCCTTCTAGAGAGAAGCACATATTCCTGTTGTGTGGGTGCATTAAGGATTCAACTGTGATATCTCCTACTACAGAAATCATTTTGGTATCATTCTCAGCACATCAGGGGAAAAAAAGAGCAGCTAGCATGCTGTTTATACATCAACCAGTAATCTGGAAACAGACTTACTTGTTTTCTTCTTTTGCCAAAATGTTACTATGTCTTTGTGCAACTCTTTTGCTTTTTTTCTCGCAAGAGCTGCAGAGGCCTGAAAGAAAACAAATGCAGAACATGAAAACCTACTGGCCTCACAACACCGAAATGCACAGTTTTTCCAGAGAAACATTTACTGATGCCCACAAAATTCTGGTTGCTGTATTTTAACTTCCCTTAATACCTACATGTAATCAGCTGAACTAGTTACCACAAAAAACGCTGCTTTTCTACAAACAGGAGTGTGGTTTTCACACGTGCTGGAGTCACTCACATTTAAGACTGCTTTTCATAGATTCACAGACTGCTCTGGGTGGGAAGGGACCTGAAAGACCATTCCCACCTGCCTTGGGCAGGGATACCTGCCACTATCCCAAGTTGCTCTGAGCCCCACCCAACCTGGCCTTGAACACTTCCAAGGATGGGGCAGCCACAGCTTAACTAGGCAACCCGTGCCACTGCCTCATCACCTTCAAAGAACTTCTTAACACCTAGTCTAAATAACTACTCTTTTAGCTTATACTGTTTTCCCTTGTCCTCTCCCAAACTGTTCGCATCCCTCTTAATCGTAAGCCCCCTTTAGACACCGGAAGGGCTCTAAGACATCTCTGGAGACTTTTCCATGCTGAACACTCCCAAGCATTATGCCACTTCTGATACGCACGTGATCAAAAAAGTGGAGAATAGCCATTTTTTTATTACGCCTGGTCATGATCCGACGAACTTTTACGAACTGGCCAAAGTGTTTCTCCAGCACAGTCCGGTCGTTGAGGTAATCAGGGATGTTCTTGCACTGGATGGCCGTCAGCTCAGCGGGTGACAGGCCCCCCAGCCCCTCCGTGCTCTCGCTGCCGCGAGTCCGGCGAGCAGGGGCAGCGGAGGCCGCCTCTGTGACGAGAAGGAACACGACAGCAGTCAGAAAGAGCAATGACACCCGGGCAGCTGGGATGCCGCACCAGACCCCCGCTCACCTTCTCGGGAGGGCTCCCGAGGCTCGGCCAGCGGCGGCTCCTCGGCGGGTCCCCGCTCGGCCTCGGGGCCGTCCCCGCGCTCGCGCTGCTCGCGGGCCTGGCTGCGCAGCATCTCCTCCAGCGTGCGGCCGAACAGGGCCCCGCCGCGGGGCCGGCTCAGCACCACCGCCCGCTTCTCCGGCGGCGCCGCCGCCCGCCCGCCCGCCGTCGCCCGCCGCGGCGAGCGCTCCCGCTCCTCCTTCCGCTTCAGCCCCTTGGACGGCGGATCTCCCGGCTCCTCCGGCAGCGCCCGCGGACCCCTCTCCTCCGACCGGCCCAAAGCGGCGGCGGGCCGCGAGAACGAGAAGGGCTCCCGCGCCACCGCCGCCTCGGGGCCCGTCTCAGGCGCGAAGCCGAAAGACGAAGAGAAGGCGAAGGCGGCGGGGGCAGCCGGACCCTTCTCTGCCTCGCCGCCCGACACCGGCTTGAAGGCGGCGGCGCTCTCAGGCGCCTTGAAGCGGAACTCGGGCGGCACGAAGGCGCCGCCGCCGCCCCCCGACGTTTCGGCCGAGGCCGGGAAGCCGCCCAAGCTGGTGGGCGGCCTGAAGCTGAACCCGGCGTTCCCCGCCGGGGCCGGCGCCTGGCCCAGCGCGTAGGGCGGCCCGAAGGTGGCGGCGGGCGCGAAGGGGAGGCCGGCGGGGCCGCCGCCCTGGCCGAACACGGCGGGCTGGCCGAAGCGCAGCGGCGGCGGGAAGGAGGGCGGGCCGCGGAACGGACCCCGGGCCGACATGGCGGCACCGGCGGCGGCCTTAGACCGGCGGCAGGGGCGGGGCGCGCATGCGCCCGGAGGGGGTTTGGGCGGGGCCGCAGGGACGGGGCGGTGGGTGGAGTCCAACGGGAAGGGGGCGGGGCGATGGAGGCAGCGGTAACGTAAGCGGCGGGAGAAAGGCAGAGGCCGCGTGGTGGGCGTGGCTGTGGGCGCGGTCGCAGAGGGCGGGCGGGCCGGCCGGGCTTCTCTGTGGGTGGGCGTGGATAGGGAGGGGGCGGGAGTCTCAGCGGTGCTGGGCGGGGCCTCAGGGGGGACGGGCAGGGCGTTGGGGGGGGTCCCGGTGCGGCGGTGCCGCCATGAGCGTGGCGCTGCGGAACGCGCAGCGCGCAGTGCCCGTGCGCCGAGCCCCACTCCGCCGCGCCGTCTGTGCCCTGCGCGCCGCCCTGGGCGCCTCCCGCTTCGACGTGGGGCTGGTCTGCGCCGGCAACGCGTTGATGCAGCGCCTGAACGGCGCCTACCGACAGCGTCCGGAGCCCACCGACGTCCTCTCCTTCCCGTTCCACCAAGTGGCGGCAGGGGAGCTGCCGCGGCCGCGCTGTCGCGACGAGTACAACCTGGGGGACATCTTCCTGGGGGTGGAGTACATCTACCAGCAGTGCCGCGACACCGGGGAGGACTTCGATGATGTCCTGACGGTGAGCCCCACTTGGGCGGGGCGGGCGGCGAGGCGGGCAGGGGCTCGGTCGGTAACACGTGCGTTGTGCTCCCCCCTCGCCCCGTGCAGGTGACGGCAGCCCACGGATTGTGCCACTTGCTCGGCTACCGGCACGACACGAAGCCCGCGTGGGAGCAGGTGCGGGATGCGCTGGGGCCGGGGACGGTGTGCGGGGTCCGGCCTGGGGAGGGCCGGAGCCCCCGGTGACGGGAACCGGAGCTCGCGCGGGTGCCGGCGGCGCTGACCGCCGCTGCTCCCGCAGATGTACCAGAAGGAAGCGCAAATCCTGGAGGAGCTGAACCGCCTCACGGGCTCCCGCCTGCGGCCCCTCACCGCGGGCCTCTTCTGAGAGACTCCCCCGCCGAGGGGCAGGGGCTCCGCCGGCGCCGCCCCGGACGTGGCGTGGCGATGGCGGCGCAGGGGCTCGGCGGCCGCTGCCCCCGGCCGCTGGCGCTGTTGCTGCTCGGCCTGGCCACGCTCGTCCTCCCGCCGCCGCCCGCCGCCGCCGCTTCCGAGCCGCCGCCCGCCGCCCTCCGCGCCGGCCACGCCGCCTCCTCGCTGCCCGCCGCCGCCGCCGCCCCGCGCACCAGGTGAGCAGCGGCGGGTCCCTTGCACCCGCCGTGTCTCGGCCATCAGCTGGTAAAGGATCTGTTTCGACTACTGGTGCTTTTTTGGGTAGTTTTTGGAAGATGTCATTGCAGCTGTCTGGGTCTTTCATTTGTAGAATATCCCAAGTTGGAAGGGTAATCGAGCTCGCAGCTGCACCCTTTTCCCCTGCGCCTCAGGAACGTATCGTCCTGCCTTTGTGTCCAGCTCACAAGAATTAGCCTGGGTGACATGCCAGTGGTTTCACCATTTTCACCACACGCACCACGTTACCCTCAGGATGAGCAAGACTCTTTGCTCCTTGACCTGCTGTATCCCACCCCGCTGCAGGGAAAGCTCCTGGCATGTGCCACCTCGTGAGGAGACCCCAGTGGCCCCTCCAGTCCCTACAGCACACACTGTTGTGCCTTCCCTTACTTCTTCCGCTTCCATCTTCTGAGTACCACAAACTCTGAAAGAGGAAGAGTTTCCTTCCCAATAGAGTTTCGTCACAGGATCGTAGGGTAAAAAAGAAAAACATGTAAAAGTCTCAAACTTCTTCCCAAAGTAATGGCATTCCTTTGTTCTCCCTAGATACCTTTTGTACGATGTAAATCCCCCTGAAGGGTTCAACCTTCGCAGAGATGTCTACATTCGCATTGCTTCCCTTCTAAAGACCCTGCGGAAAAGTGAAAACTGGGTGTTAGTTCTGCCTCCCTGGGGACGTCTTTATCATTGGCAGAGCCCTGACATCCTTCAGGTCCGGATCCCTTGGTCCGAGTTTTTTGATATCCCAAGCCTCAACAGGAACATCCCTGTCATTGAATATGAGCAGTTCCTTGCAGGTGGAGTATAGGATCATGCAATCTATAATTGACTAAATATTTGAGATGGTTTCTTCCCCGGTTTGTCCTTATAGGGGCTTTTATCCTTATATGTGAAATAAAAAAATCTTAGAGGTGGCAAGAGGAGGGATCGGAAGGAGTTCTGCTGAGTTCCAAAACTACTAGGATGAAATAACTCAATTACTTGACATCTTGTTTGATGTAGCACTGTTGTCCCCTCGACTTCCTGGGACCCCCATAGACAGAAAATTAATGCCTGTGGTTAAATTCACAGGTACTTCTGCCGGATTTTGACCATAATGAGAAGCCCTTAAGGAGAGAGGCAGCTTGTTGAAATACAGACAAGCTGCCTTTTTCTGGATGTGGTTGTACAGTAAAAGTTGTACAGCGGGTTCTTCCCTGAACTTTTTCATTGTCGATGCTGCACATACTTAAAATACTTATGCCCTGCCTTTTGTATCTAAAAGAAAGGCTTTCCATAAGAAAGTGAATTGGCTCCTTTAGGATTTAATGCCATGTTGAACTAATCACCAAATGTGCAAATCTGCAGCAGTGTCACAGGCTTGTTCAGCAAAGGAAATAAAAGCCACCAAATGTCACACCTCTGCAAAGAGCTCTGAAGGCATCGCTGTTCCTTGCCTTTCACAAAATGCATTTAGAGACCCTGAAATTTAGGGGAAGAAGGCCTTGTACTTGGCATTTTTCTTGGTGGCACTCTTCGTGTGGCAGCTGCCTACAGCGTTGAAAACCATGGTGCTTCGTGGTATGTTTTAACTAGCTGTCAAATTCGCACTTCCACAGTGATTCCATTGTGTGTGGCATATTAAATCACACATAACTGGGTGGGAGTAGCAGACGGTCACATTGTCTGACCCTTTTGAGCTTTTATAGGGAAAACAGGGAAGAGAGAGTAGTGTAATATTAGTATTTCTAGCAGATTTTTAACTGCAGCTAATGGTCATCTATATCTTTATGRTGTGGGTTTTCATGCTCACAAATCCTTTGCTTTGCCTTCTGCTCAGAGTCAGGTGGGCCCTTTGTTGAACAGATTTATGTGCTACAAGGCTACGCAGAAGGATGGAAAGAAGGAACATGGGAAGAAAAAATAGATGAAAGACCGTGCATTGATCAGCTAATGTACTCCAAAGACAAACATGACTACTACAGGTAACATTAGCAATTCTTTTGGTCTTTTCGGTTGTATTAAGTGAGACATTTGCCTGCTCTAACAGAATAGACTTCTGCGGTTGTTGTACTGTTGTCTGTAAATATCTGGGTGCTTGGGGTTCACTTTGGTTTTAAAAAAACCATCAATAATAAAATGGTGTATTGGTGTGAGAAGATCTAATTCTAGAAAGTTCTTGTTCCACAGAAAAGCATCGTAAAGGAGGTGGCTGGTTTATTTATATTATATGTCACCTTCTAGGATGTTTTATTATATRTATGGCATTAATTTAAAATACAAGCCTGTGAACCAATCCTTTGTGCTCCCTTTTAGGGGCTGGTTCTGGGGTTACGAGGAAACACGAGGCCTAAATGCYTCTTGTTTGTCTGTCCAAGGATCTGCCTCTATTGTGGCTCCCATCCTTCTGAAGAACACTTCAGCACAGTGAGTGGCCTTGTATTATTAATTGCTGTTGTATTGTGTGCCCAGAAACCCATTTCCAGGTGGGAAGAGCAGGGGGAACTTAAAGGCTGGATCCCAGTGTTGAGATACTTCATCACTGAGTTATTGTACTCTGTTAAAATCATTACAAAAGGGATTTACACTCTAAGAAACACTTAACTGTAAGTTTAAAGGTTGGTTAAAGGTTGCAGTGCTAAAACCTAAGAGGAAATAGCCTCGAGCTCCTTTATATTCTCTCTCTTTTGTAAATCCTAYCTCCAAGTGTCATCTAATACCCCCTAGTTCATGCAGTGGAAGAGACACTGAACCATCAGCTCTTCCGTATTCTCCTCCATGCCACGCATGATTTTACATCTCTAGCGTATTCCCCCTCAGTTGTCTGCTCTGCAGTGTCAAGAGTCCTGGCTCCATTAGTTGTTCTTCGTGTGGAAGCCATTCCATGCTTTAGGTTGTCATCACTGCCAATCTCTGAACCTTTACAGTTCAGCTGGATCCTGCACACTGAGTGTGGGTAAATCTGTTACATACTGGTATAAATGACATGCTCTGATAAGTGCTCTCTTCTTTTTCTGGTAATTCCTAAGATACAAGTTCCATCTTTTGACCTCTGAGTGTTGCCTTGATGTTTTCTTCAAACTGTCCTCATTCCTGACCATTGAGACCTTTAGTTATTAGATGAAGCCAGGCTGGTTTTTTTTTTTACTACATGCACTCCTACCTTAGATTTCATCTGCCACTTTATTGGCCAGTCATCAGAGTTCTCTAATTCTTCATAATTGGTCTTTGCTGCTCTGAGCAATTTAAAATGATTGTTAAGCTGTGTCACCCGATTTCATGCCCTTTTTTAGGTTATTTAGGAATATGGTGAAAAGAAGACTCCTTCCACTGGTGATGTCCCTCTACAATGAGAACCATACCTTTATCCCTGTCTTTAAACTTTTTTTTTTAATCCATGCAAGGACCTTCTTTCCCATGCCAAGTTTTCTTAAAAGCTTAAATTTCTTAAAAGCTCAAAATGAAGACTGTCAAGAAATCCTGTTAGGCAGTGTCAGTGAGCTCTTCCTTATCTTCATGTCTGCCAATGTGTCTTCAAACTACCCTGATGGTTCAGAGTTCAGAGCTCTGATCTCCCATACTGCCCTTCTGGCTGGACAGCCAGTTGTGTGGTCACTTCTAGGAAACTTCTCAATGTGTCTGGATTAGTAAMCTCATTCACCTCCAAGTTTCCTGTTAAATGCAGTGCTGCTTCTTCACCAGCACAGTCTAGTCTGTTTTTCAGATGATTTGTAGCCTTCTGTGCAAGTGTCCACCTGATCATAAGCAGTGATAATCCAAAGTTCATTGGTTATTTGCTTCCTCTCATTTTAGTAGAAAAAGGKCCAGATAATGACCTTGACCCCCTTCAGCAGAAGCATTTCTCTGTGTGTTTGCTTATAATCAGTGTGCTCGCAAACTAAACCCACATTTCTTATGCTCTTGGATACTTAAAACTCTCAAAATCTCTTCTGCTTCCTAAAGCTTGGATAATGCAGTTACGTTTCCAGTACACAATCCTGAGCCGTGTATATTTATGAAAAGCACAAGCTGTTGTCTACTATCACACATTTTTGTAGTGTCTCTCTGTTCTTTGATCTGTTGTTTTACTTTAGGACATATTATGCTACACGTGGAAAACACCTTCTCTGATTTTGTTTTCATGAGCTGCTGCTTCCTCCAGGAGGCTTTCATGTGCTGCGAGGCTGAGCATCATCTCACAGGCCATTTCTCCCCTTTGGATTACTCCCCCTGTTGGAAATCTTATTTTTCCTGTAGCAACTATTGTAAGGACTATGTGAGGGGTGGTTAGTGCTTGTTAATGTTTAACATTCAGAATCAGAGTAGTTTATTAAGGAAGAGAGCAGGGACATGGAGTGGCGTGGTTCCCTTCTCTCCCCAGCAGGCTGTGGGTTACAATTTGCCTTACTGAGAACAGGCTGTAATTCCCCATGCTCCCTTTGCAGACAGATCATAGTTCTCTGCTTTATCCTAGCAAATGTATAAAGAAACGTCGTAATGTAAATTCAATTCCTAAGGGAACTGCACTCAGTTTTACAATTTTTAATAGGTCAGTGATGTTAGACAGAGCTGAAAACCTTCTTCATGACCACTACGGAGGGAAAGATTATTGGAATGTGAGTATTTTTCAGATAGCTTCTCTAGACTTTTTACTTGGCTCTGCTAAAAATTCAGTAACCAATGCGTGCTTCAGTTTTGCCTCGGGTTTCTTTTGCCTCGGGTTTCTTTTCTTGAAAGTGACTTGTGTCTTATGTTTCAGCAACGTGTATTAAAGATGGTCTTCAGGCTGCTGCGGATTAATGTAACACAAGAATTTGTCCTGCTGTCTTGTGCCTAAAGACCCAGTGCTGCAGGACATGGTGTTTAAAAGTACCTCCCCTATACAACACATCAGAAGGGAGCAGTTCCTTGTCTAGTCAACCTCAAGATTAGACTTTTCAAAAGAATTCCCGAAAGTGCTCAGTATTGCCCCAAATCTCTTGCCATTGGCTTCAAAGGCAAAATTCCCATATGTTTCAAGGCAACACTGATGACTTTGGGAAACCTCACCCAAAGGTCTATGGTAAAATAATTCCTGTGGTAAAAGTTTGAAAAAAATGTTATGGTTCAGACACAGGAAAATGGAAAATTATATGCGGTTGTTGATATAATTGAAGTTCCTAAGAGAAACTGACTCTCATGATACTACAGAACAAGTTACACAGACCTCAGTCTTCTAAGACACAAGCATCTGGCTATTCACTTGGGATACGTCRTAGTTTTCAGAAATGGACCAAAAAGTAGTTGACTAGCCATGAATTTTTCATTGAGAGGGGCCTTTCAAGCAAAGAAATGCAACCCAGGTATCATTTTTGAGTCTGACTTACAGTCCTGTAAAAGCAGACACGAAATCCACATGGATCCATAACATGCATTTCTTAGCAGTGGCACTTAAAACATTGCTCCTGTGGTTTTGCCTGATGTCCAAATGGAAGTTCGCTTACCGCAGTTTGGGCCCAGGGCCTCCTCTCTTTCTTCCATGCCCCTCTGAGAAGCGTCTCTCCCTTCTCTGTGTTTTTGCAGACAAAAACGGGAGAAATTGGACAGGGTGGCAATATTGCATATGTAGATTTGAAACGTATACTTTAAAGAAGAGGGAAACCAGGAGAGCATCCACTTTCTACAGTGGAGCTCACACATTCACCTGCTTTCCCTTTTAAACATCCTGTTGCTAAGTAAGTCTTCATCCAAACCAGGTGCTGTCAGAGAAGCGCTTTGTGCCTGGGAAGAACTAGGCACAGCATACTGCTTGAGTGCCAAATGTGACATGGACAAATGTCCATCAGGATGAAGCTCAAAGGTTTTTGACACGAGCATGGCATCCAAAGATGTTTATTATCCTCCCCAGGGCACTGCCCTGCCATGCCTTTGCTGCCTATTGCGCATTCTGTGTTCACACYTTGGGTAAGGTACCCCATCACCTGACTCGACAGGGTCATATTGTGTTGACATATTATGAAAAGGACGAAAAACATCTCTCTGAACTACAGCATGAGCATTCTGCAGCAGACAGTGTGTGCATCCTCCCTGATATAAATGTTTTGCTGGAGGATTTGGGATGGGATTAGAAAGCCAGTGCTGATCTCTTTAAAGATTGTAGAACAAGTGGGCTTTGTGCTGCTCTTAAGTATTTTGGGGGGGGAATCTCCGGGTACTGGTGTAATGGATCTTACAAAAGACTGAATTGTTCTGTGTCCTGTTGAACACTGTGGAGGAGAAACCAATTCAACCACAAGTTTGGCATGTGGAGGAATAGCTGCTTAGGGAAAAGGTGAGAAAGGCTGACAAATTCTAGTTTCTCTTCTTTGCTAGAGCAAGGTGAAGGCATGATTGGTGTGGCTATGTCTTGGAGTACCAGTCATGCTCTGCCTGGCTTCTGTGCTTCCTAGCAAACGGTCCTCTGTGGGCTTCACCCTGTTAAGAGAAAGGCAGTTGGAAATGAGAGGAGTGGTTTTTGTTGTAACTTCTTTGGTGCCCATACCACGACAGACTTACATAAAATGAAGAAGTAGACCAAATTGCCAAGGGTCCTTTGTAAACAGTGTGAGTCATACGGGATTTCCTTTATTCTGTTGCCCCTTAATAAAAGGGCCACGTGTGACTGTGTGCAGTGGCAACTGCTTCACAGAATCTTAGAGGTTATTATTCACRGGTTAAGGAAATAATTCCTTTTTCATCACTTTTCCACTTAATTTGATAGGAGTGTCTGTGGCTAGACTCCTAATTTTTTTAAAGCTGATTTTATTCTTACAGGTGTTTTGTACACTAAAGTGTTTTCCCAGCTTTTGTTTCCAAAAGTGAGGTGCATTGCTAAGTGTTTAATTTGGTATATCATGTGTTCTGTTGTGTAAATAACTGCAGTCTACTCTCTACACCTATGTATTGCAGGGGCAGATGAGTATGCTGGTTATAAATGTGGTGATACTTAGGATTAAACAGTTAAGTCTTGGATAAAAGGTTAGAAATTGTTGCTTATAGTACTGCATAGATGTGCCAGAAGTAACTGCATCCTGGCATTGCTGTGTGTGTGAAACTATCTCCATCTAGTCATTTTTAGCTCTCCTTCTTCTGACTTACTGTCTGTTCTTATTCCAACAGACCCGTCGGAGCATGGTGTTCGCTAAACACCTCCGTGTAGTGGGAGATGAGTTTAGAAAGAAATATCTTCAATCCACGGATGAGGCAGACAGGACTCATTACAAGGAGGACTGGACACAGATGAAGGTAAAATCATTCACAGTCTRTTTCCCATAACAAATGTAATTTTTATTTTATTTTTGTCCTCYTGGCTGTGTGCTGCAGGGCATATTAGAAGATACACGTGCGTATTAACTCTTTTGCTCACATGGAGGCAGACATGCATGTCCCTAATGTACCTTCTTCTCCCTGTGTGACATGAATCAACAGTCTGTTGAGATATGCCTGACTGGTTCTGAGTGCCAGACCTTTGTTGCCTTCATTTCAGTAAAGGAAACTTGAATTTCTTCTTATATTCAGCATCATGTGTAGATATAAAGTTCAGCTGCAAACTGCCAGTTGAGAATTTATTTGGTCAAGGAGAGCAATTTTTGCTTACAAAGATTTGGCATTCTAGTTTCTCTTGTATGATGGAGGCCACCCAAGATCAAAATGTTGCAACAAGTGTCCCAAACTACTTCCAGTCCATACTTAAAAATTTTTGTCTGCAACTAGAGTGATTCTGTGCCTTATCCAGTGATGATGCATTGTGGCTTTCAGTGTGATTGATTAGTGATGGTCTCAAGTTTTAAAGTTTGTTGATCATTCTCTTGTAGGTTAAGACGGGCACAGCTCTTGGTGGTCCATACCTTGGGGTTCATCTCAGAAGGAAAGACTTCATTTGGGGTCACAGAGAAGACGTGCCTACCCTGCAAGGAGCAGTAAAGAAAATCCGCAGCCTCTTGGAGATGTTTAGACTTGAAAAAGTTTTTGTAGCCACTGATGCTGTTGAGGAGGGTAGGCAGATCACAGTCACTTCAGGATTGCAAACTTTTGAAAATGAGTGCAGCAATTACCACTGGCTCCCCTCCCTGCTTACAATACTGTGCATTTTGGCACAGTTGTTGGTAGATTATGGTGTCACTTCCTAACTGTTCACCCAGGGTTCCCTTAAACACATCGTATGACAGCAGTGAATTGCTCTTCATAATGTAGAGATAAATGTGTATCCTTCCTTTTTTAAGAGATTGACTTGCTCAAGAAACTGCTGCCTGAGATGGTGAGGTTTGAACCCTCTTGGGAGGAGCTGGAACTCTATAAGGATGGTGGCTTGGCCGTGATTGATCAGTGGATTTGCGCACATGCGAGGTAGCAAACCTGACTTTTATTTCAGCCAAATCTTAATGTCAGTGTCACAAAGCTGAATATGATTTTTGGCCTAGCTATGGTGGTTTACAAATCACCATGTAGGACATTATATAATTGAGATGGATATAATACATGTATAATGGTTATATTGTGTGTATATATATGATAATTTCATTATTATTTTAATGAACGGTAGGGTTCATTGGACTGAAATCAATTACTTGCATTTTAAAAACTTGGCCCCCCTCACAAGCCCTTTCTGATTTTTTTCACAGGTATTTTATAGGCACCTCAGTTTCAACATTTTCCTTCCGAATCCATGAGGAAAGGGAGATCTTAGGATTTGATCCAAAAACAACTTACAACCGATTTTGTGGTGAAACAGAAAAAAACTGTGAGCAGCCAACTCATTGGAAAATTGTATATTAAACACAGAGAAATAAAAATGTTTCAATACTGTGAGAGCTCAAAATAATAAGGAAAAACTATGGGGAATTACCTGCTTTGGAACAAACTACAACCCAGTATTCTCAGCTCCTGCTCCTCTTTGATCATGGGTGTGACGTGGGGTGGCTGTACTGCTCACTCACTGTCTCTGGACCTCACAGCATTTTTACGTGGCTGCTGCACCTGGGTCCCCTGTATGTTCTGCTCTGTGTTCCTTGCCTGACTTACCCCACGTGCACCAAATGGGTTGCTACAGAATACAGGGGCCTCTTGGCTGTACAGCTGGGTGATAGGAGGCAGCAAAGGAATGCCCAGGATGCAGCTGTTTAAACCAGCCTCACCTGCTGGAGTATTTCATACCTGCCCGTGGTTCCCTGTTAGGATCTGTGGTCATTTTTTAACTGAAGGACTGGAGATGCCTTGCCATGTCATGTCGAGTGCTCACTCTGGGAATACCAGTCTCTACCCAGCGAGGAATCTAGCTGCCATAGAAATTAAAGCAGCTGGAGACTGCTCTCACTCCTAGGGAAGAGCCTGCAACACCCATCCATTGGGCACTTATCCGTGTGAAGGCATGTTGCCCAGCAGAGAAGGAGGTTGGTGCCGGGTGGAGGAGGGCAAAGATTCCATTTTCCTGAGGCGGATCCCTCCTCTGCCTCCTGCGGGACTGGCCAGGACTTGGAGGGTGGGTGTGCTTGGTACTGCTGCTGGAAGGCGGGAAGGGCTCGTCTCCTGCTCAGGGGCGTTGTGGTTGCTTTTCCACTGATTTATTTCCACAAAGGAAAGACGAGCAGAACGCAGCACCAGCACCATAGCCCTGTACTCAAGAGTCTCTCAGCCTCCCCATGTCTGCAGCAGCTCTGCGGGCCCAGAGCTCTGTGCCAGGGATTCTCGGCCGCAGCCGTAGGGGCCTGGGCTGGCCGCCAGCCCTGCSTCTGCCCACTGCCCCTCGCCAGCAGCACCCAGCCAGCCCAACCATGTGGGGACAGGCTCCTGAGGGGCAGGGAGGGAGCATGCCAACAGGCTYGGGGGCTGACAGGCCGGGACTGGAAAACGGAGAGTCCTGGAACTCTCCACCTGTCTGGCAGTGAACAGGAACAGGCTCTGCAGGGTGATGGGCTGGCTTTCAACCGCCTCGTCCCCTCAGGCTCTTCGCCCAGCCAGCCCGCCCGGGAGGGGTGCAAGCCCGAAGGAGCTCCAGAGGAGCCGGATCAAGAGGCACCTYGGAGCCCTCAGTAATCCAGCCAGCAACACACAGGCAGGACATAGATGGTGGTTCCTGGCTGGGAGAGGGCTTGTGGCCATCTCCAGGCACCAGTCTCTCAGGGATCGTCRCAGCTCCCGCCTCTGCCCACCCGCTCTGGAGGAAGTGTGAAGGTTTCAGCTGAACCACCAAAGGCCAAGGGGCTTCTGGCCACTTTCCCTTCAACACCGCACCCCTGGGCAACTTGCTGAGCACAAGCACCCTTCTTCCCCTCTTCCCCAGTGCCCTGCAGACCCTGGGCACCAAAGTAAAGCTCCTGGACCTCTGTGTATGACAACAGGGATTTAACATTCCTATGCTGGGGTGGAAGGCAGTGCTTGCACAGAAGATGCGTCCCTCAGGGATCAGTGCCGGGGCCAGTTTTGTTCAATATTTTTATTGACAATATGGATGAGGTCATTGAGTCAACTGTTMGTAAATTTGCAGATGACACTAAGCTTGGAGCATGTGTCGATATGTTGGAGGGTAGGAGGGCTCTGCAAAGAGACCTGGAACGGTTGGCTAGATGGGCAGAGTCCAATACGATGAAGTTTAACAAGTCCAAGTGCCGAGTCCTGCATTTGGCCACGATAATCCCCTGCAACGCTCTAGGCTGGGGACAGTGTGGCTGGACAGTGCCCAGGCAGAAAGGGACCTGAGGGTACTGGTCGACAGCCAACTGAACATGAGCCAGCAGTGTGCCCTGGTGGCCACGAAGGCCAACGGCATCGTGGCCTGTATCAGGAATAGTGTGGCCAGCAGGACCAGGGAAGTCATTCTTCCCCTGTACTTGGCACTGTACTTGTGGTGAGGCCACACCTTGCGTACTGTGCCCAATTCTGGGCCCCTCAGTTCAGGAAGGACGTCGAGATGCTTGAACGCGTCCAGAGGAGGGCAACAAGGCTGGTGAGGGGCTTGGAACACAAGCCCTATGATGAACGACTGAGGGAGCTGGGGTTGTTTAGCCTGGAGAAAAGAAGACTCAGAGGTGACCTTACCACTCTGTACAACTACCTGAAGGGTGGTTGTAGTCAGGTGGGAGTTGGTCTCTTTTTCCAGGCAACAACCGACAGAACAAGAGGACACAGTCTCAAGCTGGGCCAAGGGAAATTTAGGTTGGATGTTAGGAAAAAGGTTTTTACAGAGAGAGTGATAAGGTTCTGGAATCGTCTGCCTGGGGAGGTGGTGAAGTCACCATCCCTGCATGTGTTTAAAGAAAGACTGGATGTGGCACTTAGTGCCATGGTTTAGTTGAGGTGGTGTTAGGGCATGGGTTGGACTCGGTGATCCTGAATGTCTCTTCCAACCTGGTGATTCTGTGTGTGTGTGTGATTCCCTGCACCCTGCTGGGGTCTGGTGGCCCCAGCAGACGGAGCCTCCCGGACCAGTTCGCCACAGCGCTCCAGCAGGGCAAGCAGCTAACGGCCCCACAGAGAAGTCCATGTCCTCCACACACGACGGAGCCGATCTTGCACCCTCCGGAATCGTGAGTAGGGAGCACTCTGTACAGCTGTGACAATGTACAGGGTTTCAACTGCCAGTTTTGAGATTCTGGCATTGCTGTCGTTTGACAGGTCGTCAAGGGCTGGAACAGAGAGGAACAGAGCCACGGTYAGAGCCTGGATGTGCAGGGACCTGAGGGATGCCCCGGACAGGGCCATCCCATCCCAGCCCTTGCCATGGCCTGGGAGGAAGCAGGAGACAATGGGATCGGGCGGGAGGTGCTGGCCGCGAATCCCCCACGTGTCTCTGCAATGTGTCTGTGCTCTGCCCACGCTGCCCCTCCTCCGCACAGGGAGCAGAGCCCTCCGCAGCCGGAGCAGGTCCTGCAGCTGCCCCCGCCAGCCCCCGCTGACAGCCCGCTGCCCTCACTCACCCTTGTAGATGATCTGGAGCTCTKGCTGCTGCCCTCTCAGGTAGCGCCCGGCGATCCCTGGAACACAGAGCCTGTCACGGCCCCAGCGGCACGGCTCCCCCACGCCGGCGCCGCCAGCCCTGTGGCCGCACGCCCTCCTCCCCCCTCGGCAGRGCTCAGSCCGGCTCCGTGCCGCATCCTGCCGMCCACGGGCACGGCTGCGAGAGGGCGGCAGCAGCCCCGAGGGCGGGCGGGGCTCCAGAGCCCCGGGCCCGGATCCCGCTGCCGGGGCCGAGCTGCGGCGGGGCGGGGAGGGACCGCGGACTTGGGGCTCACCGATGAACCTGACGGCCGCCACTCGCAGAGGCTCCTGTGGGCTCTGTAGGTACGGCAGGGCCTGGCGCAGGTGCTCGGCCGCTCGGCTCCTGTCGTTTCCCAGCTGGAAAGAGCGGCAGGGCACGGAGGAAGGGGTTGGCGCGGGCTCTGGCCCTTGGCCGGGCGCTCCCTGCGCCCAGCGCTGGCCTCCGCTGCCCGCACAGCCCCGAGGCCCCGCCAGCAGCCGCTGGGGCCGGGCTTTGGACGGGGCAGAGGGCCGGGTGGCTGCCCGGGGAGCCGCGGTGCCGCCCCGCCCCACAGCCCAGCTGGGCCGGGGCTCCACGGGCACGTGGCTCGGGGCGAGAGGAGCCTGGAGAAGAGCCCGAGCACCCCAGGCAAGGGAGCARCGTGYGGGGCGCGGGCTGGCGCCCCTGGGTGCAGCACTGGGCACGGGCACAGCTGCCAGCCCCACGCACTGGGCACCGGGGCTGGGGGCTTCTCCAGGCTGGAGCTCAGGCTTCCAGGGGGTTCTTACCAAGTACTCGCCAAAGCCCCACACTTCACGCGTCTTCAGCAGCTCCTCAAGATCYCTCCTCTTCAGGAACATTACTGCAGAAAGCAGCGTTTCCCGAGAGGCCTGCAGAGCAGCAGAGACCCGGAGGTGGCACGGCAGCCCATGGCACAGGAGCTGTGTCCCTGTGCCAAGGCCAGGAGGAGGCTGGAGCCCATGAGGTGCCATTGCAGGAGGCAGACGAGCCCCCTCCCACAGGCAAACCAGCGCGCCCACGTGTCCTCACCTCTGCTACACGCTCGTTCTCATCATGGCAGTGGAAGAAGAGCGGGAGCAGGCTCTTGCTCACACGCGTCTTCAGGGGCCTTTTTCCCTTTGCCGCAACCGACTTCATCACCTCTTGGAAGAGGCGAATGGAGAGCAGCTGCACATGGCTGTTGTCCTGGTGGAAAGGAAGAAAAAGCCCTCMGTATCAGCTGCTCCAGGCCCCRCTGTGCACAGGCCCGAAAATTCACAGGGCACCACATTTCTGGGCAGCACCCAGTGCCCGTGGCTGGGGGCACAGAGCCTTACATTGCCAAAGAGTGGCCGGAGCGCCTCAGCCAGCTGCAAGGCGATGCGCCTGCGTATTGTGGTGTGTTTGTCCACGTGTAGAAAGCTGAGTACGGTGACAGTCATCTCAACCACCTCATCATCCGCGTCCCGCAGTAGGTCCCCGAGGCTTTCAGTCAGGCTGTACATTCTTTCGTGCTGTGTGGAATACAAGGCTGTGCATCCCCACCCTGCTGCCACGGGGCCCAGAGGCCGAAGGGCTGTCCTGAAGCCCTCGGGCAGCTGAACGGGGACGCAGGARAGCTGGGAGCAGCTGCCACAGCTCCCAGAGCCCAGCCAGCTCCAAGTGACTGCGTTCCCCAGCCCCACGCTGCCAGCACGGCTTCAGCCGCTGCATCCTTCTCACCATCGAGGGATCCTTGCTGAGCACCACAAGGCCTCTGAGCACCAGGCGACGCATCTCCCTGGACTCACTCTTCAGGTACCTTGTCATGATCTCTAGGACGCTCTCATCCCATCCACTCAAGCCCAGGCACTCTAGG
>JACAXG010000315.1:10162-25963 GCA_018881555.1 Amblyornis subalaris
AAACTGATGACTGACATAATGCTGAACTAGTTTCTTTGCATCTCTGTTTAAGATGATGCTAATAAATTATTGATGCACAAAACCTGTAAGTTATGCTGCAGTTGTGATTAAAGCAAGAAGAGGTTGCTCCTGCAAACACAACCTTGAATTTAAATGAATGTAGTCTGAATTGTCAAAATAGACCAGGAAGCACTGTAAAATCCATCATTCTTGTTAAAACTTCTGTGCTTCATCATTGTGTCAAAAAGGTTCCTCAGAGAACAGGCTTGGGCAAAGCCAAAGCATTATTTACATTTTATGCTATGTGGGTAAATGTAGTTCTCGGACACGAATAAACACGCGGAGACAGCTGTCAGGGTTCACCAACAGGCAGAGGCCAAAGGGGAAGGAAGAGAGAGCCGGCCTCTGCCCTCGTCTTTCTTTATATGTTTTCAAAAAACACCGTGGATTGGAGGATGGGAATACCACCTCCTGCTGTCCACTGGTCAACAGAATTGTCTATCATATAGGTTAGGAATTCATAAGCATTGGCCGGTTAGTAATAACAAAAGTTATGTTTATACAAAGTGCGTGAGAAACTATTTGCTGAACTAAAAACACTGCACAACTGAAGAACTGCAAAATGCAGGGCTACAGGTAAATGGACAGGTATGGCAAGGTGGTACATTTTGTTTATTTACCAAGCTTATAAGCTTGGTAGACAAAATAGTTTAGAGATTTTTGCTCAACACGTTGGCTAGAATTGAGGATGGTGATAGAAGTTCAGATTAGCAGTCAAGTGTTCATGTTATTGCAAGAACTATCCAGGTCTAGGATCATCTTCTGAAGAGAGTTCAGTAGAGGTAATTATAGCAAACAGACTTAGTGATATGTGAACTGGAAATCTGTGGGTAGAAGAAGCTGAGTTTTTAGATTTGAGATGGTTGCTCAGTGACTGTCACAATTTTATCAATTTCTACCAGCTTAGTGCAAAGCCAGAGTTGTTGAGCAGAACCAGTTGTAAAATTTTGAGGAAGTGTGTTGTGGAGCACATTGTAGGGGAGTTAACAGTATTGGAATAATGAACTTCCTTCTTTGGGAAAGGATTTGAGACTAAATGGAATTATATTTCCTGTGGTTTAGGTTGTTCTTCTATTGGATCACTCTATTTTGGCATAGGCAGTTGGGGCTAAGATAACAATGGTTTTTAGACTGCTGAGAGTGCACAGACACCAGCTGCTTTGTTTTCCTAGAAAATGTGAAATCACAGACAACACTGGAAATTCATCTTCTCACTGGCTTAATTTTTCTGCCTTTTCAGTTCCTCTCTGTATATAAACAGATTTCCTTAAGGCGAAGGGTTGCAGTGCCAACAGTAAAAATGTTTGTCTGAGTAATCTGCTGCTTTTGAATCTTAATGCCTTCTTGCTTTGACTTTGGGATAGCTAGAATTACTAGGAAAAAACTGGCTTAGCAACAGTAGTCTTGCCAGTCTAGTTTGGGAAAACTCCCATGCCTGGAGTGGGTACAGTGAAAAAACAGGATTTCTCAGGCAGAGTATGTCCAATAGTGATGTCTTTACTTTGGAGATGAAAAGGAAGATTTTTGAATAACAGGTCTCTGAAACAAAGATATATGTGAGAGTGAACGAAGCTTTTATGGTTGTCAGTCCTTCAGCTTTACTGATAGTTGCTATATGGTGTTTAATCAAGGGCTTCTATTGTAGAAAATTGTAGGCAAGTTACTATAGGAAGACAAAGGAAACACAAGTTTTACTTCAGTTGTTTGTGTGAGGATGTTACAGTACAAAACACATGTAGAGGTGTAAGATTACAGGAAATCAGAGGTAAAGGTTGGTGTTCCTTTGAGATACCATCAGTTAGCACAGTATAACCACACACAATGTTTTGATGTAGTGTTTCTGACATCTAGCAGTTTCCTTATACATTTATCTTGTCATTTGCTCAAAAAAAGCCAGACCTTATGATCATCATAGCATTGTGCTGTTTGGCCATGCTGATAGTGCAGAGACAAGGGTTTCTATTCTGTATTTCTCGGTAATTATCTACAAAATTCAAACCCAGTTATGGATTCAGACTCTTTGAAGGTTGCGATGCAGCTGCACACAGCTATCTGTGATGTGAACACCACATTGGTTGGACAATCTTCAGTTTTGAATTACTTTTTAGAAGGAAAGCTCTTGGTGTGGTACTTGAAGCGTACTTGAAGCAAATGCTGCAGTTCTTATTCTCCAGAGCGGAATATTCTTGATGTATTATGGACAAGCATGTAATTATTGATGTGTCTTGCAGATGTGGAGTGTTTTGGAGTTTTTGTTGTGGTTTTTTTCTTCAAAGGCTGTCTGAAAAAAGTTTAGTAACAGTTATAGTAATGGTTGTGGATTTTTATCTTTCTGTATACGGGATATAGATGGAAACAGATTTGATCATATGATGGAGAACTTTATGGCAGCTAAAGCTGCTTTCTGACTTCCCTATTCTTTATTTTCTAGGCGGCAAACAGTAACAAGCACTCCTTGCTGGATTGAACTTCATCTGAATGGACCTCTACAATGGTTGGACAAAGTATTGACTCAGATGGGCTCCCCTTCAGTACGCTGCTCCAGCATGTCGTAAAACTCCTTCCTCTGTTTCCAGTGGGCTAAATATCGAGTCTAATCAACAGACTTAATATAACACCTCGTCTGTCATAGTATTTGTGTGTGGTCCCCATGAACTGTTTACTATCCAAAAACGTTTTTAAAAAAGAAAAAAAAAAGAAAAACAGCACTTGAGGTCTCATCAATTAAAGCACCTTGTGGATTCTGTTTCCTATACTCTGCTACTAGATGAAAATTTAGTGTATAGAAATGCCTTCTTCAGAAAGAAGATGGGACTGTTCTCAAGACTCTTAATGGTGTTTTTATTTGGTATATAATTGAGTGTCCTAATGGTTTATCAATAACATGAATAACTAAGTATATGTACAGGTAATGCATCATGATCTCGAATATCCCAGTGTTGTGCTGTTCTACATTTTAGTTCCCGTAAATAGTTGATTGGGTTTTTTTTATTGGGGTAAATCTCTTATAAAATTCCAAGACTCTACTCCCTTATTCTTTTTTTTTTTTTTATATGAGCAGGTTTTTGAGTTGTCCTAAACATAAAAAGCTCAACTTTTTGCTGCCTTCTTAAAGAAAAAGAAAATCCCTCAATTGGAAGGGAAAGAAATGTCTTGAGATTCATCTGTGAAATCTTAAGACACTTTATATACTTAATGGAGTCTAAATCAATTCATATTATAAATGCCAAGTATCCATCACACTAAGAATCTACTTTTCCCTACCCATCTGAGTTGATGCATCTGGTGCCAGCATTATTGCTGGCAGTGGCGTAATTTGGGACTTTTTTGTTTACCTTGAATCATTGAAGTCAGTGTTTTTTCTCATGGAATGAGAATTTATCGTAGCATTGGATACTGGATTAAGTACACAAGGTTATTGGCTTACCCCTTAAATCTGTATTTTTTCATTAAACAGATGTCACTAAAAATCATGGGTTTTAGTTTTTGGAGCTAAATACCTTGAAAAATCCTTTCCCAAGGTAAACTACTCTTTTGTATAGGTTTTTAATAGATGCATCTTCTTAATATATTTCAGTAACAGATTTTAAATTTCTGATCTGTGTGGCTTTGTATAGCTTACTTGCATACCAGATCATACACATTCATTATGTCATAATGGGTCTTGTTATTAAAAGTAGTTGCTTCTGCAAAACCTCTAGGATAGTGGTTGCTGAGGTATGACTGGCAAAGAAGGACTTCTAGGTTCTTTGTGACAGTGCATGTTATTGTGAACCCTTGGACACTACAGCTGCACCATATTAAAAAAATATTCTGAAATATATTCTACAAATAAGTCTGGGTTGGGGCTGGGTTGGGAAACTGTATAAAAGGGTTATTCTGACTTGAAAAATATATATCTTACTAATGAGCTTGTGATCTAGCTGTCTGTCATTTTGTTATTGTGGCAGTAGCGGGATTGCCTTTGTCTGGTTTTCTCGTTGTTTCATCCATTACACTAGTACTGCACTTTGTAAGTACAGCTAGTGATAGCTTTGAGAACAAAAATGTGGCCAGTGTTAGAGCTTTTAATCTGTTGACTGAATTGATAATAGCAATGGATATTTTTATGCCATAATGACTAGGGCATAGAAGCAATACCAAAAATCAAGCCTTGAAAAAGTGGGCCAGACACCTTTCAAAAATTGGCAAAGCAGTTACCAGTTTATGCTAGTTTTACCACTAGACTAATGTACTGGTAGAACTTGTGAACCTAAGAAATAAGCTTCATGTGTGTTGCATTTGCCTAATATGTGAATACACTAATAAAACTTTTAATTCTCATGATGGTTGGGTTTTTTATTAATTGCTGTCTATATTTTCTGTTGAAGGTTAGGAGTCATTCTAACCCACCCAAATAAATGGCACAACTGTCCTGCATGTTGTGGCTGGAAAGGTATAGTTTAGATGTTAAAATCACTTCTCATACAGCTGTTGTGGAGATTCTGGATCTATGTGTGTTTAGTGATACAGACTTATACTCTCGATCAATTTTATTAAAGCAGTTGCTTCTTCCTACCACAATGAAATTGCATCCTACTAGCTCAGATGTTTACTTTCACCTGTGAAACAGATAAGAGTGACTTGTCTGGGTGAAAGACTCTCATTGCATTTAGAGCAGTTTGCAACTTGAATCAGTTGAGTGACCTAATTCTGTAGTCCCCTTACTGTGGATTTCTGTATGTGTTCTTTCAGTTATGGCAATATTACTTGCTTTGCCTTGAATGTTGTAATTAATAACCTTGACCGTACCCTTTTTTTGGTGGGCACTTCCAAGTGTACAAGGACACTGCAGACATTATCTGTGGACCTGTGGTGCTGCCTGCATGCAAGGCCATTACAGTCTGTATAGGTCGCCTTTTTTTAACTTCTGTTAGTACCACTAAAATAGTGTCTCCTGCAATTGCTGTTTCAGCAACAGCTTAGTGGCACAAGGGAATTTATCTGTATTTGAAACGTTTGCTTGCCTGTATTTCATTTAAATTCTTTTGTCAGTTCTTGAGTAACTTTACCTACTCCTGTTTCTTAATCCAGTGCCTTTCTGACTTATCCCACTGCTGTTCTGCTCTTCAAAATCTGACCAGTGCCCGCTCAAGCATCTTAATGCGGAATGCCTGTGGTACATAAGGAATGCGACTTCATCTCTCTTCTGCCAAAGTACTGATGTCCAAAGTACATATGAAAAGTGAAATTTTTTCCAATGAGGCTGTTTTGTAAAACAAAATAGTTACCAAGCAGGGAGTACTCAAGTGGAGGTGCTTAAAGTATGGATAGCCAGCTGCTTATCTGTATTGTGAAGCTGGAAAAACTCTGTATGTAATTGGTGCGTTAAGTTTGGACTGTGATTCTGTGACCCTGGGTTCTGATCTCTCTCGTCACTAGCCCTGTCTGAGCTTGATTTTCATAGTATTGCCAAAGCCGAGTAATCAAAAATCAGATAGTTGATGTAAACACCCAGGCCTAAAACTTATTTTTGAGTTGCCTTTTGGCAACTTGGGTGCACTGAGCTAACATTTCAGAACCCTTTCCCCTCCAAAGAAAAACCTGATTTCATTTTGATGTTGTTCTGGGGCTGAGGCTTTGAGAACAATGTCAAATGCCCAGACTCTTGTGGCTTTAAATTGTGAGAATTTATAGTAGAGCATCTTCTCTGTGTATTTCCCCCTTTCTTTAGTGCATGTTTCCTATCTAGGTGGTAAGCTCTCTGCAACAGGAATTCTCTGCTGTTACTTTAGCATCTTGCAGAGTACTTTGGCTTTCAGGTGGTGTTATATAAATCTAGAGCAGTGAGAGCTGTGGTGTTTTCCTGCTTATTCAGGACATTGTGCTTAATCAGATCTTTACCTCTCCATTCTGATTATACAGGGAGTCTGAAGTTAAACTATTTATGCTGCTTGCCTGCAATCAGTCTCAAGGAGGTTAAGTCTGAGTTTGGGGTTCTGCATTGCTCTCTGGTAGAGAACCTAGGCTGTTGGCTGAGGTGCCTGATTTAAATGCATAAAGTATGAATATCTGCCTGTCCTGGTTCTGGCCAGGACAGGGTTAATTTTTGCAGTAGCCAGGAGGGGGCATAGCTAGGACACAGAGGTTATTCTTTACAACCTCATGTCATTTTCTGGGGACGGGGGAAGGAATTCCTTTGGGGTTACATAGCATGGTGGGTGGGCGGGTGTTGCTGGGCTCTGTGTGGTGAACAAAACGTGTGTGAATTGTTCGCCTCCCTTGTACACTTTTGTTATTAATGTTACTGTTTGTTTCCTTATTTCATTGCTGTTTCCAGTAAATTGTTCTTATCTCAACCCTTGATCTTTACCTTTTGTGCCTCCAATTCTCCTCTCCAGCCTGCCACAGGGGGAGGAGGGAGTGAGCGAGCGGTGCATGGTTTGGAGTGTTTCAGTGGGAACACTAAATTGGGGAATACTATTCCTAAACCATGACAGCCTTATTTGGTGCCCAATGTGGGACTCAAAGGGTTGAGATAACAACAGATCTTACCAGAGCAGGTTGGAACCAAATTTGGTCTAAGCATTTGTTGTATTAGGTACAGAGCCAATGGTCATAATGTTGCTTGGTCTGTTCATGTGGTTATGGCACCTCACCCTGTATATATTCTTGTATATGCAACATGTGGCTCCTCATGATGATCTTTTTCAGAGCAGGGAGAGGGATCAGGAATGTTTTGTTGCTGTACTCTGTGATATCAGTTTATGACATGATAACATCAAGGGCAATGAGGGTCATTTGGGATGTGTCTTCAGTGCTTCCCTCCTGCCCTTATGTTGCGTGCTACTTCTGGGAGTCCTTTAATAATCATACCCAGCCTGGGGGGAACAGGGGAGGATGATTTTCCCCAGCTTTTCACCCCCTTTTCCTCTTTCAGGCCTGTTACAACACCTTTTGAGAATTTTGAATTCCCTTTGGATGTTAAGGAAAGCATGTTCTTGTTGCTATGTCTGCCAGGTCTCCTCAGTGAGGTCTGCACCATGTTTACAGTTACAAGAGATTTCTAGGAGGGTCTTTCAGAGATCTGCCCTGAGGGTGGATAATCACAAGTGGCATGGAAGGTGGGAGAAAATGGGCCAGCTTTTGAAGGACTATTCTGCTCCAATGGTTTGGAAGTTCACCCCTGAACAACTACAGGGCTCTGATAAAGTGGCAGAATATTTGAAAGAAAAATGCTGTGGCAGTTCCAGAGAGGCGTGAAGTTATGCAACGTGCTGGGCACTGGCTACTATTTGTCGGACACTGCCCGTTACTAGACAGCACCCTCAAGGGGGGAGGAGGAGGAAAGCAGAGCAACAGGCATTGTGGCCACTAAAACTGCAACTGAACCAGAGGAAAAACCCATGGCCAGTATCAGTCACCCCTATATAGAAGAAGAAAGCCAAGACAAAATCAGTTCTCAGGGATGAAGAAGTAGGGCACTCACAACAGGAGGAAGAGGCAGGGGTGGAGATGATAATCCAATCCCTATTCCTGGGTGAGCTGTGAGATATGCAAAAAGATTTCAGCTGCCAGTTGGGTGAGCCCCTGGTGACCTGGTTGCTCCGATGCTGGGATGTCACGGCCCATGATATGACACTGGATGGTAGTGAAGCCAAGCAACTGGAATCCCTGTCCCAGGATGTGAGCATTGACCAGGAGATTGGGAAAAGAATAGAAACTCTCAGCCTCTGGAGGCGACTCCTGTCAAGCTGAGGGAAAGGTATCTTTTCAAGGGTGATCTAGTAGTGCACCAAGACATGTGGAATACCATGGAGCAAGGTATCCGGTACCTGAGAGAATTAGCTGTGCTGGAGGTACTCTTTAAAGATTCAAATAACGAGCAATCCCCTATAAATCCAGATGAGGTCCAGTGTACACAAACCATGCGGCATAAGTTCCTATGGAAAGTGCCATCATCATGTGTCAACTCATTGGCATTGATGTCAATGAAAGAAGGAGAACAAAGAGTGGATAATTTGGTTACCAAACTCCGGCAATATGAAGACAGTATTGAAACAAAGGGTGGAGCCAAAGAGTTTAAAATCCAACAGCCAGGAGCTGTTGAATGAACACTCCCAATAACGACTCTGGCCAAAATCGGGGACAGACGGTCATTTATTCACCAAGAATGTCCAACGAAACAAAGACTTTCAAAGGTTTATATACACTACAAAACTGTAGCCCCCCTCTTCTGAGTTTGGCCCATATTTCGTCATGGACAGGTATATAAGCTCTTCCTGCTGTTCTTTTGTGGAGCAAGGCTGCCATCTAGTGTCCTTTTCTGGTAATTCTGGGTGGGGCCTTCTAAAAATTTCAAGGGTTTTCAGCATATTACCATCTTTTTTGCTGTCCTTTGGATGACCTCTTAAGTCTCACACATGCACTTTCCCTTCTTAGGGTGTCCCATTCATTAGCTTATTGTTCGAATTGCTTACCTAGACATCTATTCCATCTCTAGTTATAAAATAACTCTAAGGCTCCTCTAACTAAAACAGTACCCTTTGACTAAAACTTCTGGAGTGTAGCAACCCCCTTAGTACAGGTGCAATACATTTATCAGAGTTAAGCCCAAATTACTCCCTAGCTTTCCCATAATTTTATTAGAACAAAGTTAACCATTGATTAAAACTAAAAACAGCTAAAATAACAGAATCATAAAAACATAGATTTCTTAACTAATTTCAATACAGCTCCTTAAAAAATTCAAGATCACTGAATTTCTTGGCTAAATACAATATATCTCCCTTTCAGTATCTCTTACCCTATATGGGCCTATGTCTCATCTGTGGAAAGACTGTCCAAGGACCTCCATCAATTTAAAGAGGACTACTAGCAATTTAAAGAAGTGTCCCATGCCCCACCAGTACAAACAAGAGTCTCTGCTATTGGGAGAAAGCACCCCCCTGCTCAAGAAAAAGGGTACACACCACAAGGTAACTTGTGGTCTTACCTGCATGGCAATGGAGAGGACATGAGGAAGTGGAATGGAAAACCCACCTCTGCCCTAGCAGCATGGGAACGTGAGTTGAGAGGAAGAACAAACACTGCAAGAAATCCTTCAAGGATAAATGCCACTCCAGTTTCCAGAGAGCAAGTCCTCAGACAGAAGAGGAGGGTGTAGTCATTTGACCTTGGCTGGGTGCCAGGTGCTCACTAAGCTGCCCTATCACTCCGTTTCCCGGGGGACAAGGGAGGGAGAATAACATGGAAAACAACTAGTAGGTTGAGATAAGGCAGATTACTAAAGCAAAGGAAAAAAACAAGCAAAAGCTTGTGTGCACATCAGCAAAGGGAAAAGTTAATCTCTGCTTCCCATCAGCGCGTGATGTTCAGACATTTCACAGGAAGCAGGGCTTCAGCACCCATAGTGGTTGTTCCAGAAGGCAAACATTGCAGAATAACAAATGCCCCCTGTCAAGGGTTAACCTGGAGGCAAACTCCAGATCCCCATGCTTAGTTCTTCAGAGGAGAGGAGACAGCAAAAACAGGCTGCAAACTTGAAAAATGATTAAATAATTTATTTCACTAACACTACTAAGAATAGAAAGAATAAAAAATAATAGAAATATTAAGGCATAATATACAAATATCATCCTCCCCCCCCATACACTCCAATCTTTCTCACTGATCACGCAAAGGACATAAACATGAGATTCTGATCTTATGATTAAGAGTTCTTATTGCCACTTTATGGGATAAAGAGAGTTCTTTCTGTAGTGTAGTGGGATCCATCCCATGGAAGACAGTTCCCTAAGAAGTGTCTTCAGCATGGTTCCAAACCTTCCAGAAACACCACAGCCCACCCAGGTTTTTGCAGTGGTGTATCCTCTCTCCCACAATACACTCCACAGTTTGTGGGTCACAAGAAAAGTTTGATGGGGTTAAACCTTTTAAGAGTAAGTCATTCCAGCCTAAAGGCACTCAGGTACAGGCTCCTGCTTTACTCATAATCTCCAAAGGCTGCAAATTTAATCTGCACACAACATAAAAATGTTCTTATTTTAGGCTGTTGAATTTCTCACTCCCCCACATCTAAATTGTGATTTAAAGAGAAACTTAGTTTGGCATTATTCCAGATCACACAGCACAGCTCACAGAAATCGATGGATCCCGATGCTGGTAAAGATGGCTTCTCTGGCACTTCCTGCCACTCCTTGTCTTCTCTTCGGCTGCTGGTCTCCATATTTAGTCTTTCACGTGACTGCTTTCCTTTCTCTCTAGCTTAGAGAAGAGGTTAATATTTGCAGAAACTGCCTACAAAAGTATTTATAATAGTTTACATGCTCCCATAAGATAGTGCAGCTGTATCAGGCTTGCTTCCCCGGCTCGGGCCCAAGTCTCTTTTCTCCCCCTGATCTGCTCTGCACTGGCAGCCATCCAAATTTTGAGTAAGTCTTTTGGCTGCTACTTAAATCTCTGCCTTATCTACAAAAGCAAGGTCACTCTTCGATCTCACCAATACACCTCCGAAAGGGAGTGCTTTTCTTCTCTGGCAAAAATCTCGGCTCTCTCTCTCTGCGTAGCTTGGCTCGGCTTAGCTTAGCTGCTTCTCTGTTTGGCCTTGGTCCAGAGGGTGATAGACCAGCTCCTCTCAGGTCCGAAACGGCATAGGACCAGTGGGGGTGAGGCTGGCTGCCCCCGCCAGCCCCCTGGGCTGTGAGCCCCTGGCCCGGGGGTGGGGGGAGAGCCTCTCCCTCTCGTGGGTCAGCAGGCAGCAAGGGAGCAAGAGAGGAAGTGACCTTATTTCCTGGGTGGTTTTTACAACATTCCTTTCACAGAGACGTCACAGGAACACTAAGTGGTCTATATAACTGTCCTTTACCTGTTTTTAACCAATCAAATTTGTCTCACACCGGGTCAAACCATGACACCCCCCATTCCTCCTCCCTCCCTTAGCTTTTATATCTGAGCTGACATCATATGGTATGGAATATCCCTTTGGTTAATTTGGGTCAGCTGGCCTGGTTGTGTCCCCTCCCAAGATCTTGCCCACTCCCAGCCCCTTGATGGGGGGGGGAAGGAATGTTAGAGTGCCAGTGCTGCTCAGCAGTAGCCAAAACACTGCTGTGTTATCAATACCCTTCCAGCTACCAATACAAAGCATAGCACTGTGAGGACTGCTAAGGAAAAATGGACTCTATTTCAATCGGACCCAATACAGAGGGCTGATGTCACTTCTGATCCTCTTGAAGGGACCTCCAGTGCATATTTATGAGAGGTGAGCAACGAGTACTATCACCAGAACTAGAGGTGCCCTGCCTCCAGCCAGATGGAGGAAAGGCATAATTGGATCTATTGGACTGTGTGGATCCAATGGCCTGGCACATCAGACCCACAAGAGTATATGGCTTTAGTTGACACCGATGCACAATGTACCCTGATGCCATTGAGATACGTAGGGACAGAATCCATCTCTATTTCTGGGGTGACAGGGGCAACCCAACAGCTGACTGTACTTGAAGCTGAAGTGAGCCTGACTGGGAACGAATGGCAAAAACACCCCACTGTTACTGGCCCAGAGGCCCTGGGCATCCTTGGCATAAATTACCTCAGGAGAGGGTATTTCAAAGACCCAAAAGGGCATCACTGGCCTTCTGGCGTAGCTGCTATGGAGACAGAAGAAATTTGACAGCTGAATACCTTTCCTGGTCTCTCAGAGGACCCTTCTGCTGTGGGACTGCTGAGGGTCGAAGAAAAACAGGTACCGATTGCTACCACAACAGTGCACTGTCGAAAATATCCCACCAACCAGGACTCTGTGACCCCCACCCATGAGATGATTCATGAACTGGAGAGCCAGGGAGTGGTCAGCAAGACTCGTTCACCCTTCAATAGCCCTATATGGCCAGTGTGTAAATCCAATGGAGAGTGGAGGCTGACAACAGACTGTCGTCGCCTGAACAAAGTCACACCATTGCCTAGAATCAAAAGACAAAACTTTCCAAAGAATATTAAGAGTAGTAATATAAAAAGCAGATCTTCAATGAAAGCTTTCAGGTGCACAAATATGGCTATGTGCACATGTGGTACAGGATTTCTACAATTTTTTTAAGGTTAATTAATTCGTATATCTAGCAGGTACATCCAATAAGGGATCAGTTACCCTAGCAACCCACCCTTGGGTTTGCCCCTTGGAGTTGGTCCAGGGAATTTTTTGCCCTATATCTTATGTCTCTGAATTCTGGTGCAAAAAAAGATGTCCTTGTTAGAAATTCCTTTCTTGAAAATAAGACTAAATAGAATTTCAAGAATTTGTTAGACAGGGTTAGCTTATTGTCCTAAAATGTGAGAAAGGGTGGGAAAAGTACTAGAAGCTATATAACTATGTATTAAAAATCTACAAAGCTCGGAATATATGAAAAATATATAAAAAGCAAAAAATCTTTAGGCATCAACACCACCACTGAGTGCTGCTATGCTGGACACGTTGGAACTTCAGTATGAACTGGAGTCCAGGGCAGCAAAGTGGTGCCACCATCGACATTGCTAATGCATTTTTCTCCATTCCTTTAGCAGCAGAGTGCAGGCCACAGTTTGCTTTCACCTGGAGGGGAGTCCAGTACACCTGGAACTGCCTGCCCCAGGGGTGGAAGCACAGACCTGCAATTTGCCATGGACTGATCCAGACTGTACTGGAAAAGGGTGAAGCTCCAGAACACTTGCAATACATTGATGACATCATCGTATGGGGCAACACAGCAGAGGAAGTTTTTGAGAAAGGGGAGAAGATGATCCAGATCCTCCTGAAGGCCAGTTTTTCCATAAAGCAAAGGAAGGTCAAGGGACCTGCCCCGGAAATTCAGTTTTTAGAAGTAAAATGGCAAGATGGATGTCATTGGATTACAATGGATGTGGTCAACAAAATAAAAACTATGTCCCCACAGACCAGCAAGAAGGAAATACAGACTTTCCTAGGTTCTGTGGGTTTTTGGAAGATGCATATTCCAGATTACAGTCAGATTGTAAAACCTCTCTTTCATGTGACCCAGAAGAAGAACAGTTTTAAGTGGGGTCCTGAAAAACAACAGGCTTTTGAACAGATTAAACAGGACATTGTTCATGCAGTAGCCCTCGGGCCACTCAGGACAGGACAAGATGAGAAAAACTTACTCTACACCACAGCTGGGGAGAATGGTCTTTCCTGCAGCCTCTGGCAGAAGGTACCTAGAGAGACTCAAGGATGACCCCGGGATTCTGGAGTCAGGAATACAAAGGATCTGAGTCCAGCTAAACTCCAACTGAAAAAGAGATACTGGCATCTTATGAAGGGGTTCGAGCTGCTTCGGAAGTTATTGGCACTGAAGCACAGCTCTTCCTGGCACACCAACTGCCAGTGCTGGGCTGGATGTTCAAAGGGAAAGTCCCTTCTACACATCATGCCACTGATGCTATGTGGAGTAAGTGGATCACTCTGATCACAGCAAGCTTGAATAGGAAACCCCAATCAGCCAGGGATCATGGAAGTCATCACAAACTGGTCCAAAGGAGAAAATTTTGGACTATTGGAGGAGGAGGAGGTGACACACGCTGAGGAGGCCCCACAATATAGTCAGCTACCAGAAAATGAAAAGCGATATGCTCTCTTCACTGACGGTTCCTGCTGTATTGTAGGGATACACAGAAAATGGAAAGCTGCCATATGGAGTTGTACATGACAAGTCGCAGAAGCTATTGAGGGACAAGGCAGATCAAGTCAGGTTGCAGAGCTGAAAGTCATCCAAATGGCTTTAGATATTGCTGAACGAGATAAATGGCCAGCGCTCTACCTCTGCACTGACTCATGGATGGTAGGAAATGCTCTGCGGGAGTGGCTGGACTGATGGAAAAAGACCAATTGGCAGTGCAGAGGTAAACTCATCCGGGCTGCTGAATTGTGGCAAGACATTGTTGCCTGATTAGAGAAGCTGGTTGTAAAAGTCCATCATGTAGATGCACACGTACCCAAGAGGCAGGCTACTGAAGAACATCACAACAATTGACAGGTGGATCAGACTGCCAAGATGTCCTGGGGATTGTTATCCCATATTCAGGTTGTGCCCAAAATTGTTACTGTTTCTCTTTCTTCCCCCTCCCCTTTCCCAGCTCGTGGGTATTGCAATGCTTGTGAACCCCGCCAGAATCCTGGTGGGGGCAGGGTCGGCAGTTGCTCTCTCTTCTTCCAGTCTGGGATTGGAGCAAGTGGCTGCGTGTTCGGAGGTGTGTGTATCGAGCCGGGGTACTGCTACATTGTGACTTAGCAGTCTCTTGGCTGGCGGTGGGTCACTCTGTGCCCGGTTGGGAACAGAGAATGGTCGTGCATTTTTGCAGGGAGCATTCAGCTATACTGTAGCTCAGTTCACTGGCTAGGGTCCACCCACTCCTTTCTTTTTTTCTGCTTCCGTGGCTGCTCCTGTGCTGAGATCTGGGACTGGAGCCGCCTCCCACTGAGCTCCTGCCTGCCACATGTTGCCATGGCTGCCCCTGTGCGTTGGGCTCTGAGACTCTGATCTGCTGCGGTTTCTGCACGAGGGAAGCTGTCTCCCCTCCTTCCCCCGTGCCCAAGCTGCCATTTGCCATGTGGAGAGGTCAACGCACTCACTCCAGAGCACCTGCTATGCCTCACCAGGGCCCGCCAGCGCCCCCTGCTGGCTGTGAGGGAGTCACTGCAGCTGTCGCCTCGCTGGGAAGCAACAGCACCCCTGCCAGTTCTGGTCATAACTACACCAAAAAGGGACATTGCTCAATAGGCGAGAGAAGGCTGAGTTTTTTCCTCTGTTTTCTTATTGTTGCTGTTTGTTTACCTCATTATAAATAGCCTAGTAAAAAAATGTTATTCCTTTTCCCATATCATTGTCTGAAAGCCCTGTCATTTCAAAGGTATAATAATTTGGAGGGAAGTGGTCATCCTTTCTGTTGCAGGAAGGTTCCCGCCTTCCTTGACAGACACCCGTCTTTTAAACCAGGACACGAGATTAAGGTTTCTCAGGTGAATCTGGACTGGCAACATAAGGGTGAATTACTTCTGGTTCGGTGGGCCCATTACTCCTCATGTCATCAGGGAACAGATGCAACAGATGGGCTTATGGTCGAGGGGAGGACTGAAGCATGGAGACTACCACCCAGGTTATCCATAACTGAAACATGTGCTGCGATCAAGCAGGCCAAGCTGGTAAAGCCTCTGTGGTATGGGGGATGATGGTCGAAACATAAGTATGGGGAGGCCTGGCAGATTGATTGCATCACACTCCCACAAACCCACCAAGGCAAGCGCTACATGCTTACAACGGTAGAAACAACCCCTGGATGGATGGAGACGTAGCCTGTTCCTCACGCCACTGCCCAGAACACTATCTTGGGCCTTGAAAAGCGAGTCCTGTGGTGGCAGGGCACGCCAGACAGAATTGAGTTGGACAACAGGACTCATTTCAAAAATAGCCTCATAGACACCTGGGCCAGAGAGCACAGTATTGAATGGGTATATGTCCTGGTTTGAAGGACAGGTGTCTGTCAAGGAAGGAGGAAAACCTCCCTTGAGCACAGGAATGACCCCCTCCCTTCTCCAAATTACTGTACCTTTGAAATTATGGGGCTCTCAGGTAAAGATGTGGTAAAAAGAATAACAGTTCTTTACTAGGGTTATATAACTATATATATATAAAACAAGACCATTAAACGGCAACCATAAGAGAACAGACAAACTCCTTATCAGTTCCTTGTGTGTTGTTGGGAAAAACCTCC
>JACAXG010000315.1:76433-163198 GCA_018881555.1 Amblyornis subalaris
TACCCCGTGGCCACTCGGGCCATGGACGCACAGACACCAATGTGGTGGATGGTCAAATGGCATTTATTACCTTATCTCATGAGGTTAAATAGTGAGGAGCTTTACTACGTCAGGAAAAGGGGAACTGTGGGATAGCTGGGGTTAGTAAGGAGTGGAAAACTACTGGGGTTAGAGGGGTCTGCATGCTCTTATCACAAAGGAATGAAGGGAGGTAGATTCCTTGCTGCTCCTGCTTTCCGTCACATCGCGTGATCTTCCGTCCGCCTGTCCCTTTCTACCACACACAGCGTGGTAGTTTTTTTTGTCAGTTCAAAGTAAACCCGTGCTTGTAAACCTGCTTGTTCTTGAACAATCTAGGAGATTGTGTTGAATTTTGCTACCCCCAGGTAGATCTGTTTTAAAATTATTTCAAAGGCATGTGATGTGGAGTTAGACCAATCTAACTAAACCCAGCATGCTTATTTCCCATGCAACCAGAAAATATAGTTGCTTCTGCTTTTGAGTATATTTGTGCCCAGGGTCTTTCAGAAATATTTAAGGTTTCATGGCTTGAAGTCTCCTGGAGTTCATCTCTTGAGCTTCACTATTTCTCTTGGAGCTCTGAAGAAGACAGGCTCTTTTAAGATCCATTTTGTCCCCATACCTGGTTTTGGGTTGGGCATCTGCTTTTTTAGCTTGTGGTGGGAGGATGGAGGAAACCTGACTCCGCATGGCTGACACTTCTTATCTCTCAGAGTGTTCCTTCAGAGTCTACCCTCTAAGCCTGTGCCTAATTCAGCCAAAAGATTGACCTTGTTTCCCTCCCCAAGCCTCACACATCTAAGGCTCTGTCTTTCACACCAGTTATGTCAGGAATGTTCTCCCATTTGAAAGACTCTCTGGTGGGTCATGGACAAAAGTTGCTACAAGGTCAGAAATTGGCAATTCCAAGCAAAGATGAGGGGAGTGCATTGAGACTTGGTGCTGTATTGCTGAGGTCCCTCCACTACCAGCCTCAGCTGCCAGGTCCTCTTGTTCAAATTGAAGGAATCAAGGTGCTTCCTTCTCTCATGGATTATGGGTCATCTTCCATATCTTGTCCAAGCAGCTTCCCATGTCTGAATCCCTAAAGGGCAGATGCACTGTTGAGCTGAGCAGTTTCATGGTTGCGTTTTGGTGTGGAGGATGGACCTGATGCCGAATTAAGTTTTTACCTTTTTCTCTAATATATTCGTTGTAATTTTTACACATACAGTTGTAGCTTTGCACACTATTATTGTACTGTTCCCTGCCCTGATAGGCAGAAAGACAAAACACAATCCAAGGCCCCTATCATATCTTTGTTCTCTGGTCTCGAGACCAGCTTTTTGAGATATATTTTGATAAACAATATTCTCATGTGAGTGGAGGGGTGTTTAGAATAGGTTAGAACGAGGGGGAAATTATCTCTCAAAATAAATTCTAATCGGTGAATCTTGTCAGATATGCTAATTTGCAAAATGTATAAAAATTGTATACACGTCACGTGGGTGGGCATTTTTTCGGTGTTTTCCACCTAACGAATTGTGCACGTAAGGATCCTTATAAACATAACGACTTTTTATCAACCTAACTGTGTTTGGCTTGTGATTTTAGGGTCTGCAAGATTGTGGCGAGGCTGTCCAAACCCCTTCTTCCCCCTTCCTCCTCAGGTGAAGAAGGTTATCTGCTATTTGCATAAACCGGAAGATCTCCTCTTTTCCCATGGTCTTGCAGACCCACAGATGCCAGGCTGACATGAAAATGAACAGCTGCTGTAAAGGGAGATTATGCTGGAATTTGTATGACTCATAGGCAGTAAATTTACAAGGTATAAAAGATACAGTGTAACTCACACAAGAGGGGAAAATCCTTTTAGGCACCACAAAGTGTGAGAGGAAAAACCCCTCAAGCTGGGAGGCTGCCTTTGAGTACTTTTTCTCTTCCGGAAGTTGAGTGAAAGGGAGCCTCAGCACACCACACCATAATAATTCAGGTTTGGTAAGTCAGATGGGCTTCTAAGTTGTACTGTTCCTTGGCTAGCCATAGTATTGATATCTATATTGTGCATTGTATATTTATATTGTAACTAACTAGTGATATTTCTTGTTATCCTGTTTAGTTAGTAATTTGCATACTTGAGCCTATTACTGACGGTAGCACAGTGTTTTACTAATATCTCCCTTGTCTCTCCTGTCTAGTACATAGTTTGTTAAAATATTATGTCTTTTGTTTTTTTGTCTATTAAATAAATAATTCATTTTTAATAGACTGGATCGGCCATCATTAAGAATCTGTAACGAAAGTGATTTTACTCTTGCCAAGGTGCAGGCCATCTTAGCAAGAACTGCCACAAATCTGAGCAGAGACAAAATCCTGGTTTATACTCTTATCACATTTGTAACATTCATTCGTAACAGAGATAAGGCATCAATTTCTGGCCACCATGAATGGAAAAGGAGGGACTTCTTGAGAAATCTTCTCTGATCGGGAACCACTCCGCCCCCCGCCGGCATTTTAAGACAGGGGTCTTGGGGCAGTCTGAAAAAAGGAGACGTTCCAAAAGATCTGGAATGGGAGGAAGGTATCATAAAAAGGCAGTATTTTATTGCTGGCATTTGTGGGTTCTGTATCTAGAGATTTCTGAGAGGTTTGGTGGAGTGAGAAGTGGCCAGGGGGGCATGCAGCAGGGTGGGAACACTCAGATACTTGTTCCATCCTGTTCCCGTAAGGACGGTGTGGGAGAGGAGTATTGCCTTCTCACTGCCTGAAGTCTGTTGCTGCACAGTTTAGCCTGTGGCAGAGGGTACAGTGCTAAGAGTTAAACAGCGAAGAGACGTGATTTCGAAACACGGGAAGGGAAGGTATTTTGCACGCGTACTCTTTTGCTTTCTTTATAGTCTATTTCTTGCACTGTCTTTGCTTTTTAGACATATAGCACATAATTTGTTACATTTGGGAAAGGGAAATCTTGAGTTCAAAACACCAGTCGGACTCTGCGACTGATACCCATTTTCTCAGCTTTTTTTTCTGTTTATAAATAAAGGCATGGGATATGTATATTCCAATGGAGGCATGCAGATACCCTGTGGCTCCCCGTTAGATTTAAAATTAAGACACTGGCATTCCCTAACGGGTAGAAGGACATCTCTAATAACAGCAGAATTGAACCAGGTTTGTACCAAGGTGTGACTGGTGCAAAAGTAAGGGGAGGAGAGTCATGGCCTAGTTTCGGCAGTCTAGAAGGTGAATTAATAAAGGAATTATTACTAGAAATTTGGTCTCATAGAAGGTGGGAGAAGAGGTAAGATATGTCGAAAGATTTTAAATTTTTTTAAACAGATCAGAGGCATATGAACCTGAGAAAAACTGTTTTGAAATGGTTTTCCGAGAGAAGGGATAAGAGGGAGGAGCCTCTTGCTAGACCGGTCTATGTGGATAATTCAGGCATGGAAGATGTAGATATGGTGGTGCATGCTCTGGGGGTCATTCCCCCTTACCACCTCCACAGCTCCTCCTCCACTGGTGTGGATGGGGGGACCTGCCACCCCCCCGGACAGCCCCAGAGATTGTGACGGGGTGGTGACTGGGGTGGAGACAGGGACGGGCTCTCCACTGCCCCAGATTGTCCCAGGGGTAGAGACAGGGTCAGGCATGCCACCACCCCCAACCACTGGGGAGCTGGAGGCAGGGGCGGGGCCAGGCACGGCTCCGGAACCCCACCCAGGTGAGGCGAGAGCTAAGAAAGCACCCCCCAACTGGCACCCAGCTGATGTAACACCCAATAGCAGTGGAACAGGCCAAATTAAAACCGAGCCGAGTGGTTCAGACACAGATAGTTCCTCAGAAGATGAAACCGAGGACCAAACTGCTGCAGCCATGGCAGCCAGGAAGAAGAGGGGAAAGGCAGCCCAAGAGACCATGGAAGCACACAGCCTAGTAGCAAAGCGTAATAGATCTAGAAAGGGGGAAACAGAAAGAGAGGAGCCTGCCATTCAAGCCCCTTTAAGCCAAGCTATTGGGAATCAAGGTGTGATTTACATAAAAACACTGTTTTCTCTCTTAGAACTGCATCAGTGGACAGTCTCGGTTGGACAGTATAGAGACAATCCAGAGAAGGTAGCTAACCTTGAAGATAGGGCTATTAAGATACAAAACCCTGACTGGGGTGATCCAAATGTAATGCTAGACACATTATTAGATGAAACAGAGAGAGGGATGGTTAATAGGACTGCTATATCTGCTATAGAGACTCTAATTGCAGCTGGAAATCTTCAAGGGCCAGTCAATGGTATTTTCCCTTTAAATGACCCAGGGTGGAACCCTAATGTGGTAGAAGAAATGGCAAAGTTAAAACGTTATCAGAATGGGATAGTACTTGGCCTGAAAGGAGCCATTCCTAAAGCAGTGAATTAGATCAAATTATACGAAATCAAAAAAGACAGAAATGAAACTCCCACAGATTTCTTGAATAGGCTCAAAAAGGCTGCACGAAAGTATACACAAATCTGGATCTCTAGGCACCTGCAGAGTGAACCAACCTAGCTTAATTGTTTATAGGCCAATCTGAAGATGACATAAGGAAAAAGCTACAAAAGATGGAGGAGACTCATGACATAGATAAATTGTTGAATACAGCCTGGAAAGTATATCAAAATACGTATTCAACGGCCAGGGATAGATGCCAACAGAATAGAAGGGGTTATAGGGCAAAGTCATTAAACTTGCCAAAAAGGAGTACTCCACCTCTAGACAAAGATCAATGTGCTATTTGCAAGAAAAAGGGACAATGGAAGAAGAAGTGTCCACTGCGGTGAAAAGGACACCCCTGGCTCCTGAATTAGTGGTGAATGGGAACTGATGTGGACAGAAGGGATTATCACCCCAGCGGACCCTTTTTTTGTAGCTAAGCTGGGGAAAGGTCATGTTGAATTTTTGGTGGATAGTGGGGCAACATATTCTGTGTTAAATAATTTAGAAGGAAACTGAGTCAAGGTACTGTAGACGTGATTGGTGCCACAGGGGTAAGTGAAACACGGCCGGTCTTCCAGCCTTTAAAAGTCAAATTGGGAAAGCACTGAGTAACTCACCAATTTCTTTACATGCCTAACTCACCCAAGCCATTGCTGGGGAGGAACAGACTGGAAAAATTTCAAGAGGAAATTAAATTTAACAGGGGACGGGGAGTACAAATTATAATTCCTGAGACGAAATTTTTCAAAGTAGCTGCCCTTTTCTTACAGGATAAGGGTGGCGGAGTTCCCACAGAAGTTGAAAATGCTGTCAATCGAAGAGTATGGGCCAATGGTGTTCCAGGAAGAGCCAAATGAGCAGAGCCTGTGATCATTGGACTCAAACCTGGAGCCACATTGGTAAGGCAAAACCAATACCCTTTTAAGTTAGGCCATAGGGGATTGGCACTTATAATAGAAAAATTCCTTATATTTGGGTTATAAGTAGAAAGTGAATCTAGATAAAACACACCCATCCTGCCGGTAAAGAAAGCTGATGGTAAAAGTTATTGATTAGTGCAAGATTTAACGGCAATAAACAAAATAACAGAGGATATATACCCAGTTCTAGAAAACACTTACACTCCTTTGACCACACTGACATATGAATTAGGGTAGTTCACTGTCTTAGAACTTAGAGATGACTTTTTCTGCATTCCTGTGCATAAAAATGGTCAAGAGCTTTTCACTTTTGAGAGGGAAAATCCTGAGAGAGGGAGGAAAACACAGCTCACTTGGACAGTCCTACCCCAGAGTTTTAAGAATAGCCCAAAATATTTGGAAACCAGCTAGCAAAGGAATAGGAAGATTGGAGAAGACAAGGATCAGGAAGGGTTATTCTTCATTATGTTGATGATATATTGATTGCAGCTAAAATGAAATATAACTGCATCCAACTCAATAAAAGCCTGTTAAACTTTGTGGGACTAAGTGGTTACCGGGTTTCAAAAGAAAAGGTGCAGGTTTCCAAAGAAGCAGTAGTTTATTTGGTGCTTGAGATCATCCATGGACATGGACAACTCAGCAGAGAACAGAAGGAAGCCATCTGTTGCCTTCCAGAGCCCCACACGGTGAGAGAGATGCAAACTTTCCTGGGAATGTTAGGTTGGTGTAACTTGTGGATACCAAATTAGGGACTACTGGTAAAACCTCTTTATGGAGCCTTAAAAGCAGCCAAAAAGGGAATTACCATGTGGACAGAGAGCACAATGTCTACATTTAAACACCTGAAAACTTCTCTGATATCAGCCCCAGCATTGGGACTGCAAAATTTAACCAAACCTTTTTAACTCTACACATGAGCGAATGAATGTTGCCTTGGGTGTACTGGCGCAGTGCCTCAGAAGTCAGCGAAGGGCTGAGGCCTACTTCTCCAAACAGCTGGAAAATGTAAGCCAAGGGTGGCTTGGGTGTATGAAAGCTCTGGCGGCTACTGTCATCTTGATCCAAGAGGCTTGGAATGTCACCCTTGGGCAAAACATTGTAGTGTATGTAACCCATGCAGTACTAACTGTACTTGAACAGGAGCCATTGGCTCTCCCCTAGTAGGATGCTTAAATACCAGGCTGTGTTTTCAGAACAGGATGATGTTACTGATGTCTGTATAGCCTGTGTCAAAGTTACAAGACGCTTATATAACCTGAATTATAACTTTCAATCTGAATTGTAACTTTTTTCCCTAAATAACCTGAATTAACTATTTATTCCTATATTATAACTTTTATACAATGTAATAGTCAGTATGTAATTAATTAGTTGCTTAGTGCTTAAATAAGCAGAAACTCACCAGGTGGATATTTTCAAAATAGACAAGTAAAGCTATAAATTAGTCAAGTATAGCTACATTAGAGAGCTAAAAGGCATACTGATGAAAAACTGGCAGAGATAAAGCCAATTACCCACAAAGTGAAAGAATTCAGAGAGGTTAGAGGCAAAAAGGACAATTTCACCATAACTACGCATGCTCTGAAGACAAAGTTGAAAAGTTCAACGGGAGGAGGACCTTGAACTTTCCTCAGTGAAGACCCACAAGACCACCTAAATAGAGGAGGAGCAAGCACATTGCAAAAGAACTATTTATAGCCATGCTATAAAAATCTGTAAATTTTTTCCAGCACATATGTGATGATGTTGTAATGACATAGGAATATTCAGCAGTACCTACTGTATAAATAAGCCAAGACACATGACAAAGTTGGGTGAGGTAGGTGAATATATCCCCCTCACCACCCGCACTGTAATAAACAAATACCTGCTCAATAGTTACCAGTCTATCTGGTTTTGTCTTTGGCCTATCTTTTCGTGCATCATTACCCTAAAAACAACCTCTGATATTAAGCCTGCCAATTTTCTGTCCTCCACGTCAGTTGACGATGTGCCTTAGCATGACTGTTTACAGGCCATAGAAGAGGGATATTCCAGCAGAACAGACCTGAAGGATGTGCCTCTGGAAAACCCATATTGGGAGCACTGATCGAAGCAGCGAGACATGGTAAGCAAATGAGAGGTTATGCAGTGACAACCATGGAAAAGGTGATCAAGGCAGAGGCCCTGCTATCAGACATATCATCGCAGAAAGCTGAACGGATTGCAGTGACCAGGACCCTGGAACTAAGCCAAGGAAAGAAGGTAAATATATGGAATGACTCTAAATATGCATTTAGTGTTGTCCATGCCCATGGAGCCCTCTGGAATGAAAGAGGACTGCTGACCGTTCAAGGTAGTGAGCTCAAACATGCCGAACAGATCCTTGCACTCCTGCAGAGCATCTGGAAAACTACAGAGGTAGCTATCATGCACTGTAGAGGTCACCAAAAAGGAAAAACCACTCCTGAATTTGGAAATTGCTTTGCTGATGAAATAGCAAAAGGGGCTGCAGGAAAATGCATTCTTGCAGTGGTATCACTGATGCGTTAATAGGAGTACCTGAAACAGATACTAAGCAAAGTAAGTGAATAAAGGACGGAATTTATTGAAGATCTTCAATAAGTACACCTTGGGCAGTAGAGCCTGGCTAAGGCCGAAGCTTCAGCTAGGCTAGACCCAAGATGGACCCCAGAAGGCCCCGGTAACGAGTTTTCCCTACAGATATAAGTTTGGTACATTTGCATATCAGGGGTAATTGTCCAATTACAGTTCCAGGTAATAAAGTAATATTACCCCATTCACCCCCTTCCCATCTCACTTTTGTTTATATTAGTCCTAGGATGGTGACCTTGGTTCCCAGGCCTAGAAGGGATTGTTTTATCTAAACAGAATATGAAGAGAGCTTGCTTAGCACATAATATGGACTTCAGAATTATGTTAGTACAGTGCAGGATTAGAAAAAACTAAAAGCTAATATTAAGGCATCACCACAAAAAGAAATTGGTCGGTCAGGTTTCATTCCAAAGTATTATGAGAGACATCACAAGTTAATTAAGTTCCTTAAAGCTGAAATCAAAGAAAGTGTGTGGGCTCTCACACCAGTTGAGGAGGTGCTCGTCCGACCCCTGATCCTTTGGGAGATAGCTCAGCGAGAATATGAGGGCACCCATTGGGGAGCAAAAAATCTTCTGAAACATCTGAAAAATGTCCTGTTTGTAGGACAGGTGTCTGTCAAGAAAGATGGGAAAAATTCCTTGGATAGAGGACGACCCCCCACCCTCCTCCGAATTACTGTACCTTTGAAATTACAGGGCTCTCAGGCAAAGATGAGGTAAAAAGAATAACAGTTCTGTACCAGGATTATTTTTATGTTTATATATAACAAGACAGATAAACGGCAAAAATAAGAGAACAGACAAACCAAATAACAGTCCATTTTTTGTCGTTGGGCGATTCTCTGTTGGGGCAGAGAGGCTGCGGTGACTCCCTCGCGACTGCACGGGGCGCTGTGGCGACTCCAGCAAGTGGGAGAGGGGAGAAGGGAGATCGCTCCTCGTGCGAAATCCCAGGGCAGCAGCCTATCTGCACCAAACTCTGCAGCATGGAGCAAGCAGCGCAGGGAGGCAGGGGTGACTGGGGAGCGATGGACCTTGGCATTACCCACAGAGGGGCCAGCAGAAGGCAGGAACAGCAGAGAGGAGCAGACCCAGGCGCCGACCCACGTGGAGCAGAAACCCAGGCTGGTGGCAGAGATGGCAAAGGCAAGCAGCTCTTGGCAGCGATTGGTTCAGCTTAACTCTGTACCCTGTGCCGCAGTGGGACCCTCGCGGAGACTTCACAGTGTATCCGTGCTCTGGAGGGAGTGGGCAGAAACATTGCAGTGTAGCGGTGTTCCCGGAGCACAACCGGTACTCCGCTGCAGACACGACTGTTCTTTCTGAATGCCGAGCCCAGAAGAAAGGAGGAAGCCTGATCTCCACCCCCTCTTGCCAAAGTCTCTCAAAGTTCCCCTTCAGCTCTCTTGATGAGAGGATCCAACCTCTTGGGAAACAACCCCCTTGCCAAAATTTCCAGCTCTTGTTTCTTTAATTGCGGAAATTGTCCTGGCATCTGGATTGGGCAAACAAATAATTTTGTCCTCATGTATTGCCCATTCTGAGTGATCAGTGTGGAATGCCGTTGGACAGAATTTTCTCTGTTCTTATGTATCGTTCATTAGTTCCCAGCCAGCCCCTCCCAACCTATACAGCCTCCTTGCTACATGGGGGAAAGAAAAGAAATTTTCATTTGTTGAACCCATAACAGAAAGTTAGTGGTAGGAAGAGGAATGACTGATATTGCACAATCTATAACGAGCAACTGTGAAATTTGTTGTAGAAACAACCCTGACATGAGCAAAACAGTTGTGTTAGGTGTAACAAAGACAGGGGATCTTCCTGGAGATTATTGGCAAATAGATTTTGCTGAGATGCCGTGCCAAGAGGGATAGGGATTAGCATTGGTATTGGTTGACACCTTCAGTGGATGGCCTGAGGCTTACCCCTGTCACACCAACACAGCAAAGAGGTGGTGAAAATTTTGCTCAATCATATAATTCGAGGGTGTGCGGTTCCTTTGGGGTTGTCAACAGATAGGGGACCACATTTAGTTGCAACAGTGGTAGGGGAAGTTAGCAGGATTCTGGGAATTACTTGGGACCTGCACACACCATACAGACCCCAAGCAAGTGGCAAAGTTGAAAGTATGAATGGAACCCTTAAAACCCACATTAATAAGATCTGTCAAGAAACATCCATGACCTGGCTTCAGGCCTTGCCTATACCCTTACTGAGAATTCGTATCCAACGAAGGTGGAAAGACAATATAAGTCCTTATGAAATATTATAGGGCCAGCCTTATCAAATTCTACATATTCCAGGAGAAATTCATATGAGGGGGAATCTTGATTTACAGAGGTATTTAATGGCTTTAAATTCCACTTTGCAGAAGCTCCAGAGATTCATCCTATCATCCAGACTGATAGGACTGGACACACCTGCTCATACTTTCCAGCCTGGAGACTGGGTTTATGTTAACAGGTGGGACAGTGACCCCATAAAAGCTAAGTGGAAAGGACCATTCCAGGTTTTTCTGACCAACTTTACCATGGTCGATTGCTGGCAAGGGATCGTGGATTCACTACTCCAGAGTTAAGAAGGCTTCTGCTCCTGAAACCATTGGGAAAACAGAGACTGATGCAGATTACTATGTTGTTTAAGTTGTTGTTTTCATGTCTGTTATCTGCACAAATGGTAACCATGACCCACAGATGGCCCCACGATTTCCCTGGGACCTTATTCCAAAATGTATCCAAAGCTCTTATTAAGAACAACTGCTAAATTTGTACTCAGTTGCCGTCTATAGATGGGAGTAGTAACTTGTCACTGATTGGCTTATGTGCACCAGAGTAAAAAAATTAGGAAGGATTTGGCTGAAATTCGGAAGCAGACTAAAATTTTACATTAAGCAGCGCTCAGAAATAACAACTTGGTCTTTCACTGTCCTTGACACCCTCACTTCATTTTTACGAAACAGGGCCTGGAGAAAAGAAGTGTTCATAGTAGTTGTCATTATAATTGTTTTTTGTGTGATAGCCGGCTGTGTAAGTAATTACTGTGGTTAGATATATAGAGACTTGACAATGTAGAGTTTTGTTAGTATCTTAAAAAGGGGGGGAAAAGAAGCTGAATTAAGTTTTTACCTTTTTTCTCTTATATATTCTCAGTAATTTTTACACAGAGAGTTGTAGCTTTGCCCCCCATTATTGTAGTTTTCCCCGCCCTGATAGGCAGAAAGACAAAACACAATCCAAGGATGTATGCATGAAGAGATACAGAGTTCCCAGGCAGGTGCGAAGGAGAGAGAGTTTTATTACAAAAAACAAGCCTTTTTAAGCAGTTAGCCCTTATCAGAATACATACCATTGAAACACAACAAACAATAATTCAACCTGTCACCATAAGCCACGAGGTGATCATGCGAAAGTTATGTAACTTGTTTTTCCTACTTCTAAGTTAGCTGAACTGGTTCCCAGAGGCCTTTTTACTTAGCCAAAGTAACAGAAGTGAACTATGATTTTACAAGGGTAACAAGGCCTTAATTTTGCAAGTTTTTACCTATCCACAAAACAAGGCCCCTATCCTATCTTGGTTCTCTGGTTTTGAGACCAGCTTTTTGAGACATATTTTAATTAAAAAGGTTAGATCTCATCTGAGGGGTGATGTTTAGAAGGCATTAGAACAACATGTAGATTACCTCACAAATTAAAATTCTAATTGGTGATTCTTCTCCGATATTCTAATTTGCAAAATCTATAAAAATTGTATACTCGTCACATAGGTGTGCATTTTTTCAGTGTTTTCCACCTGAAAAATTGTGGACCTAAGGATCCTTATAAACATAACCCCTTTTAATCGAATGTTGGGACAGACATAAAACACAGAGTGCTTTGCAAAGGAGTCTCTTCATTTATTCCAACAATCTTATGTTTTTTATATCTTGCTTAAAACGGTGCTGGTGCAACAGCCTTCAGATTGCTTAGTACAAAATCTGCTGAGGGTTAAGATAAATACTCTTTTTTAGCAATGTCCAAAGCTGAGCAAGCTTAACATCTCTTGTGTTTTTTCGGACTGCATCCTGTTTCGTCTGGCTCAATGTTCCTCAATTCTTCGGGTAGCTGCAACACTGGCCTCACAATATCTTTCTATATTTCGTATGGGTACACTTTAATTATTTCATCCGCTGGATCAGATTCAATAAAACTGACAGGCCAGCCGTCTTACACTATGAATTTTTCTACATTTCCTCCTATTTAATTTAAAATTGTAAAGGCCGTGTGTGTTACCTGCTGTAGGGGCCTCCGCAGCAGATGCAACAAATGTGGCAAAAATAACAAGATGAGAATAACTACTAACGCAATTAAGAATCCTGTCTTCCCCAGTTCTTTGAGACAGACTGAGACGTTCCACCCTCCCATCAGGGAATCAAGCCAACCACTTTCCTGTTGTAGTTTTGCAACTCCTGCTTGCAGCTCTGATGGTGGCAGATATGGACTTTGAATGGTCAGAAAGATTCATACAGCACATTCCTTCAAAATCATCACACCCATGTCCATGAACTAAAAGTAAAAAATCAACAGCAGCACGGTACTGCAGCGAAGCATGGCGTAGTGATTAACATCGGCCAAAAGATTGGTCAGTACTGAAGAGGTGGCATTTGTGTACTTTGTCAGCCAACAGCCTAGTTTATTAAGGGCTGCTAAAGCCTTTGCTGCAGCCACGCCAGGGGTATAAATAGAAGCAATCACGCGTTTTTCAACCTCCCAAAAAGTAGCATCATCCTTGCATTCAGGCATAAGTCCTGACAAATCCCTTCTGTGACGGTGTGATGGGGAAGAAAAAAGTTTCATTATGGTCATGTTTGGTAAAAACATAGTGAGGTGGCCAAATGTGCAGGGTCCCCCTTCTATTCGGGATGGGATACCTGCCCATGCTCGATTGCCACAGATAAGGAACATCCCATGTGGTAACTGATGAGGGATGTGTAGATTCTTTCCCCCTATACCTATTGTTTGATTACACGATGCGGAGGAATTGACATACCACGCTTTGAATGGAGTAACAGACCAGGAGCCTCTTTGGGGCTAGCCGTAGGTCACGTTCTGACTGAAGGCAAAGCATGCCACTGCCCTCAGCAACCCCAAAATATCAAGCTCCTCTGGCTCCGCCAAAATTAGCATCGGCAGGAGCCTGTCCGGGACGGATTCTCCCCCATTCTTAGACCCATTGGCCAACCACTTAACAAGAGTCTGATTAGCAATTGGCACAGCCACCAAGCATGTTTGAAAAGGTGATTGCGGGGTAGCAAGCGACAGATATATAGATGATTGATTCAGGGCCTGGGCTGAAGTTATCCATACATTCCCTTTTGGGAGCGGAGGCACTATCGACGCTCCCAGCCCTGCACCGCAACACAGCAACGTAAGTATGATTCTAAGGGCGGGATCCTTCCTTATCATCCAAGAGAGGGCCATGCCATTGCAGATCAGGTCTCATGCACCGTGCCGGTATCCAACGAGGACCGGTATCTGTGGAGACACAAGCATATCCACATCCCCATATAACAAGATCCCATGGACCTTCCCGCTTACCAGTGATGAGGTCCCGTACCCATATTTTCCATGGGGGAAAGCCAGTGCCCTGTCATATTGTAGAGAAAGAAAATGGCTTAAAATAACAGGAACATCAGAATCAGAAGGTATCGTGAGATGGTTGAGTGTATATACCGCTTTCTGAACACGGCTCTGGCGAGGTACCCCAATATTCCCGTTTTTAGTTTTTGCAATATTCGTTTTAAGGAGCCATGTGCTCCTTCAACAACAGCTTTACCAGTGGGTGAATGGGGAATGCTGAACTTGTGTTCCATGCCCCACAGGTTTAAAAATTTTTTCACCCGAGCAGAGACATAGGCAGGGCCATGATCAGTTTTGATAACTGCTGGTACTCACACCGCAGCAAAAGCCAATCACCAGTGTGCGATGGCATCACAGTTTTTTTCACCAGCATGATCAGATGCCCATATAACAGAAGAAAAGCTATCGATTGACAAGTGCACGTACTTGAGACAGCCGAATTCTGATACATGTGTGATATCTGTCTCCTAGAGCTGCAGTGCCAGCAAACCCCTGGGATTAACACCCATGGGCAAAGGCACGGCAAAGCCCTGGCAGTCAGGAGAGGCACTGACAATGTTGCGGGCCTGAGTTGATGTGAGTGAAAATTGTTTTTGCAAAGTGCGTGCACTCTGGTGGTAAAAGTCATGTGACACCTTGGCTTGTGTCGTCCGGTCAGGCTGGGGTGCAACCCACACAGGGTTGGCAAGCTGGTCGACTCGGGAGTTACCTTCAGCTTCAAAACCTGGGAGTGTGGTGTGACTGCGAACATGCAAAATATAGTAAGAGTGTTTCCACTTCTGAAGCACATCACATAAAGATTTCAATAAAAAAAAAAACTTAGCGTTGTCCACCTCCTTAACAAGCGAACAGTCCAAACGCTGTGCAAGATCTGCGACATAAGAAGAATCAGTAACAAGGTTCAGTGGTATGACAGAAATGCTGAAATGCCAAAATTACAGCTCGTAACTCTACGAGTTGAGCAGACCTGGGCTCATGCCCTTCCAACACCTGCCAACCAGATTCATCCTTCCACGTGACAATGGCTTTCCCAGTCTTTCCCGACCCATCTGTGAAAACAGCTGGTCCCGGTATGGGAACAAGACTGTTTCGTGGCCATAGTGATAGAGGGGTTGACTTTGCCAGTTKYAACAGCTTATGGCTAGGTAAATGATAAACAATTTGGCCTGTAAAACCYTGCAGCGCTGCCTGTAAAGGGGCGCTGTTAGCAAAACTCCACTCAAAATAGTCTTGTTGTATTGGTAATACAATCTTTATGGGATCTCTGGCCATAAGCTGYAAGCAACGCTGGCGGCATTTTATTACCAGCTGAGCAATCAATTCAAATAATGTAGGGACTGTCTTCCTTAATTGATGAGGAAGGAAAATCCACTTCAAAACATGCAGTGGGTCAGGCCAGCAGTCATTCCATTGTCCAAGGATGCCTGTGGGATGTAAATCTGGTATGGTGACAAAAACAGTGGTATCAATAGAGGGATCTATTCTGTAAACTTGTCGTGTGGAAACAGCTCGCTGGACTTCATCCAGCGCTTGCTGGGCCTCAGGAGTCAGGGTTCGAGGCGAATTTAAATCTGGGTCTCCTTTTAATGTATCAAACAAAGGAGACAACTGTGCTGTGGTCAGTCCCAAGTAAGGACGCAGCCAATTGATGATACCTAGCAATTTTTGAGCATCATTTAAGTTTCTAATAGAAGTTTGAATTGTATGTTCTGAGGCTGTACTSTTTGTTCCAGAATTTTGACTCCCAAATATTTCCAAGGGGGGGACTGTTGGACTTTTTCCGGAGCCACCAGCAATCCATAAGAATGCAAGGCAGCAAACAATTGAGGTTGTATCCTCAACAATTCCTCCTGGGTCGGTGTTGCTACCAGTATATCATCCACATAATGATAGCAATATGAGCCAGGAAATTGTTCACGAATTCCAGMTAGAGCTTGTGCKACATACCATTGACARATASYRGGGCTATTTTWCATACCTTGGGGTAAGACCTTCCATTGATACCGCTTTACAGGTTCAGCATTGTTAATTGAGGGTACAGTGAAAGCAAACTTCGGTATGTCCTGAGGATGCAAAGGAATCGTGAAAAAACAATCTTTTAGGTCAATGATTAAAATGTCCCACCCCACAGGTAACATCGTAGGTGATGGCATCCCAGCTTGAAATGTTCCCATGCTTTCTATCACYGCGTTGACCCTCCTGAGGTCGTGTACCAGCCTCCATTTCCCTGATTTTTTCTTTATGAYGAAGACRAGTGTGTTCCAGGGACTGGTGGAGGGTTCGATATGTCCTTGCTTTAATTGTTCTGCCACCAAGTCCTGCAGGGCAGCTAGTTTTTCTTTATTCAGGGGCCACTGGTCAACCCACACCGGTCGTTCTGTGAGCCATCGCAGTGGCAATGTTGCAGTGCTGCCCATCTGCCCAGTGGCCCCTATTAAAAGTCCATGCCAATCCTGACACCCCAAGCTGCAAGTACATCCCACCCCCATAGGTTCAGGGGTGCCATTGCAACATATGGCCGAATGGTGGCTGTCTGACCCTCCTCGTTTTTCACCAACACGGGGTGTGTGCTGAGGTGGCTCTGTGTTGTGCCTCCTAGGCCTGCGATGGTTGATTCCACCAYGGTTAAAGGCCATGAAGGAGGCCATGCGGAGGAAGAAACAATAGAAACATCAGCACCTGTGTCAATCAAACCTCGTAGTCGTATCTGTGATGGGCTGGCACCRGGTAGGACAAGAGTACATGTCATGTGTGGTCGCTGATTGGAGAGGTTCCGGGCCCAAAAAACTTGGGGGGCCCCAGTARWTCCGAAGGCTCCAGTTCCCTGGGACCGTTGCTCTGTCCTAAGGACATAGGACTTAAAAGGCACAAGTTGAGCGATGCGCGTTTTTTCAGGGATGGTGACTGGGGGTGTAGGAGTAGAAACCATGGCACACATTTGTCCCATAAAGTCTGCATCAATAAATCCAGGATGCACAAAGATACCCTGTAATGTAGCACTTGATCTTCCCACTAACAACGCACTTAAGCCATGACCTGAGGGTCCATGCACATTCAAAGGAACTTTATGCACCCGGTGGGAATCTAAAGTTACTATTGCTGYGATGGATACATCCAGACCGGCAGACCCTTTTGTGCTTCCACTGAGTTGGCTAAGCACGCCTGTGTTTGTAACATGTTCTGGGGAAGTACTTGTGTCTGAGMGCTCTTCCCCTTTTTCCCRTTTCCCGAGTTTCCCAAASGCTGGCCATTTGCATGAAATTTGGACTTACRTTGTTTAGCATAATGGCTGGGCTTACCACAACRATWGCAAAAGAAACCCTCAGAACTGCTGCCCCCCTTCTGCCTTTTCCTGACTGTCGTTGTTTACAGTCTGCTTTTAAGTGTCCTTGCCGCCTACATGCAAAGCATTTTTGCGGTAGCCGCAGGACAGCTGCCAAAGCTGACATCTTATGCTCTACTGACCCAATTTTTGAACAGGCAGTGACCATATCATTTAGGGAGGGGTCTCCTGGTAGGTTCTCAATTACCTTGCGACAGTCTTCRTYAGCATTATCTCGAGTTAACTSTTTACACAACAACTGTCTCAAATTATCGTCATCAACCTGTTTTTCCAATGCAGCAGCAACTTTCYCAACAAATTGCAGAAATGRCTCTTTCACTCSCTGCGCGATTTTTACATATCGARWTTTGGGAGAAGCCATTTCTATAGTTTTTATCAAAGCCCCTATTCCCAGTTTTTGACACATCTCAAGAACCAGGGGATCTCATCGCGCCTGCAGGTCTGGGTTTGCAAACATGCCAGTTCCCATCAGAGCTTCAACCCCGACCCCCAGGCGTGGGTCCCCCTGTGCTCGTCTCATGTTCTCCATAGCTGCCTTTTCAGCCATCTGTCTCCAATTGCTCTCAAAAACTCCAAACTGCACTGGCTGGAATAAAATCTGTRCTAGGTGTTTAATAKCAAAAGGAGCCAGCAAATCTGTGTTGATAACATGAATGATTTGCATAAACTCCGAGGATCCCAGACCATATTGCGCAACACATGTTTGCAAATTTGAACCACTAGCCAAGCTCTTACGCTGTGGCTGTCTACATGATTCATGCCGGGGGCCGCTTTAAAAACTGGGAAGGCTTTGCAGCTGGGGGTATTCATACAAGCGCCCTCTCCCCCAGTCTCCCCACTGCTATTCATTTTCCCTCGGGCATACACAAACGCTCCAATCATTCCCATTCACCACATTCCAACACCTTTTTTCTCACTTCATCCCCGAACCGCCCCGGTTGCCGCAGCTGTACTGTCACTTTACAAGGAGGTAGCGTCCAGGGGCCCGTCGGTACCCGTTGCACACGACCACGACTACCCAACCCCTCCCTCCGTTCATGAGTCTGCATGATTAATTGTTCATCCTCCTCATCAGATTCTGTTTCCTGTGGCAAGGGCAGATAATCCAGCCTGCTGAGGTTTTTAGAATCAGGGGTGTCTTTGTCCAAAATGTTCATTTCTCTATTTGGTCTTCCAGGGTGGGATATTTAGGCTTAACAAAGTCCGATGGAGAGGGATATTTTGGTTTAACATAATCTACAGGGGACAGATATTTCTTTGATGAGTGTGTCCTCTGTTTCTCTGCGGAAGTCAGGGATTTCTGTTTTTCAGTTTCTTGCAATTGCCCCTCCTCAGATTTTCATCCCTTTTATCTTGTTTGGCTTTTGATTCCTTTAATGCCTCATAGAGCAGTCGTCATGTAGTGGCTAGACTGGAAGCATTCTTATCGCCACTTGATAGAGCGTCCCACCTTTTCTTGCCTACAGCCTGCCAGGATGATACACTGAAGGCAGTTCTTGCATTAGGGGAAAATCCCTGTTCTCTTGCCCAGAAAAGGGTAGCGCTTAGGGCTTCCTCCGTGATTTTAATGCCCTTTCACCATAACAACTCTTTCCAAGTAGATACTACAGTCTTTTCCTCAGCAGTCAACTGGTTCCCCATGACTGCAATTAATCAATGTCACCGGCAGCTCACCTTAGTCCAAGGTGTTGACACAGGTCCGGACCGTGGACGGACTCCTCCGCCTCTTTGCTATGCCGGTCTCTGTCCCCACAGTGCCTCACCCCGCTGTCCTTCCATGATGTCTGCGGCTGTTTCGCCAATCACTGGGCTCACCACTTATCGAATGTTGGGAGAGACAAAACACACGGAGTTCTTTGCAAAGGAGTCTCTTCATTTATTCCAACAAGGTTATGTTTTTTATATATTGCTTAAAACAGTGCTGGTGCAACAGCCTACTGATTGGTTAGTACAAAATCTGCTGAGGGTTAAGATCAAAATACTTTTTTAGCAATGTCCAAAGCTGAGCAAGCTGAACATCTGTTGTGTGGTTTCCTGACCACATCCTCTCTTGTCTGGCTCAAAGTTCCTCAATTCTTAAGGTAGCTGCAATACTGGCCTCACAATATCTTTCTATATTTCTTATGGGTACATTTTAATTATTTCATCAGCTGGATCAGTTTCAATAAAACTGACAGGCCAGCCGTCTTCCGCTATGAATTTTTCCACAAATTTTATCACCCTAACTCTGTCTGGCTCATGATTTTAGTGTCTGCGAGATAAGGCATCAGACCCTCTGCCCTTCGTATTAGCAATGTAGGGAAATAGCTGGGATTAAATGGGGATAAGATCCAGCATGGGTGAAAAGCAACTGTACACAGGAAACAAGCTGATTAGCCTCTTCCCACCTGCATGTGTGGAGTGTGTTGGAACCATATTTCTGTATCTGAGAGGCAAATTAAAGAGATGTGGCGGACCTCCATCCATCCATGCACTGTTATGGGTAACTGCTGCTGTTCCAGGCTCTGCAGAAGTTAAAGTTACTGCATCGTTTCCAGTGCTGCTCTGAAGTTGTTGCAACACAAACCCTTTTCAGAGCCCATGAATAAATTCTCTGGAACTGTTCAAGGCCAGACTGGATGGGGATCTGAGCAACCTCATCAGGTGGATGGTATCCCTGCTCATGGTGGGGGGGATTGGAAACAGATGAGTTTTAAAGGTCTCTTCCAATCCAAACCATTCTCTTATTTTATGACATAATTCAGCTAAACAGTAATGGAGGGGGGAAAAAACAGGAAATAGTTTGTGAAAATGCTTCCAAAGTACTAAGTACTAAAGGCTACCACACCCCCAGGAATTTACAGGAATGATGCACACCAAAAGCCCTCTAGAAAATGGATCTGGATAATTTTGGTTATTTTATTACAATTACAGCCAACTGTTCTTGCTATTTAAATCACATTTTATGGGGAGAACAATTTGTGGTAGCCTAGAGCCATGAAAATTCAGATTTTATTTTGTGGTTTTTTTTAAGGAAAATACACAGCAAAACTTGAAATGATAAAGCTAATGAAACCCATACCCTGATGAGTACTTGCACTGAAATTTTATAAATGTGAAAGAAGATAATACTTGAATGAGGAGGATTTTCTCTCATTGGCTCTGGTAGGGCTTGAACCATGCTATATTTCAAGCAGTCAGGAAGATAATGATATTTTTATATCAAATTCTATTTTGCAAATGCATTCCTTAAAGCAATTGTCAAGGGTTAACATGGAGGCAAACTCCAGATTCCCAGGCTTAGTTCTTCAAAGGAGAGGAGACAGCAAAAACAGGCTGCAAATTTGAAAAAATTTTAAATAATTTATTTCACTAACACTACTAAGAATAGAAAGAATAAAAAATAATAGAAATATTAAGACATAATATACAAATATCATTCTCCCCCCCAACACTTTCCAATCTTTCTTACTGATCACATAAATGACATAAACATGAGATTCTCATCTTATGATTAAGAGTTCTTATTGCCACTTTATGGGATAAAGAGAGTTCTTTCTGTAGTGTAGTGCGATTAATCCCACGGAAGACAGTTCCCTAAGAAGTGTCTTCAGCATGTTTCCAAACCTTCCAGAAACACCACAGCTTGCCCGGGTTTTTGCAGTGGTGTATCCTATCTCCCACAATACACTCCACAGATTGTGGGTCACAAGAAAAGCCTGTTGGGTGTAAACCTTTTAAGAGTAAGTCATTCCAGCCTAAAGGCACTCAGGTACAGGCTCCTGCTTTACTCATAATCTCCAAAGGCTGCAAATTTAATCTGCACACAACATAAAAATGTTCTTATTTTAGGCTGTTGWATWTCTCACTCCCCSMCATCTAAATTKTGATTTAAAGAGAAACTTAKTTTGGCATTATTCCAGAWCACACAGCACAGCTCACAGAAATCGATGGATCCCGATGCTGGTAAAGATGGCTTCTCTGGCACTTCCTGCCACTCCTTCTCTTCTCTTCGGCTGCTTGTCTCCATATTTAGTCTTTCACGTGACTGCTTTCCTTTCTCTCTAGCTTAGAGAAGAGGTTAATATTTGCAGAAACTGCCTACAAAAGTATTTATAATAGTTTACATGCTCCCATAAGATAGTGCAGCTGTATCAGGCTTGCTTCCCCAGCTCGGGCCCAAGGCTCCTTTCTTCCCCCATCTGCTCTGCACTGGCAGCCATCCAAATTTTGAGTAAGTCTTTTGGCAGCTACTTAAATGTCTGCCTTATCTACAAAAGCAAGGTTACTCTTCGATCTCACCAATACACCTCCGAAAGGGAGTGCTTTTCTTCTCTGGCAAAAATCTCGGCTCTCTCTCTCTGCGTAGCTTGGCTCGGCTTAGCTTAGCTGCTTCTCTGTTTGGCCTTGGTCCAGAGGGTGATAGACCAGGTCCTCTCAGGTCCGAAAAGGCACAGGACCAGTGGGGGATGTGGCCGGCTCCCCCAACGGCCCCCCGGGCTGTGAACCCCTGGACCAAGTGTGGGGGGAAGCCTTTCCCTCTCGTGGGTCACCAGGCAGCAAGGGAGCACAAGAGGAAGTGAGAGCCAGTTCTGCATCACTTCCTAGGGGTTTTTTTATAACATTCCTTTCACAGAGACGTCACATGGACAATAATTGCCTCATAGAACTGTCCTTGACCTGGTTTTAACCAATCAAATTTGTCTCACACCGAGTCAAACCATGACAGCTATTAATTCCAGACATCAAAATCCAGCTTCTTAGTCATCACATCAGTTTTATAATATGCATTGTTTTTATACTAGTTGTAAGGAACCAGTCTCCAAAATTTCTAGGTTTTGGGTTTTGTTTTTTTTAAACAGATAAATGTTGCTCTAACAGGCAGGGCTCTCAAGTGGAAGGGTAAATACGTGAAGGTTTCCCCAGAAATGTACTACACTGCAAGATAAAGGATGAAATCCTGAAATGCACAGGCATTATCAGCGTGATGTTATAGATGGGAGAAGCCATCAAACATTGGCTAAATGCTAGTTAGGATAAGTTATTTTTCAAATTCTTTTCATCTGGGGCAAAATTATGTCTAAGTTCCCTTTGGCCTTGACAACCCGTAACAGCCCACAGAGATATGTATGTTTGTCCTGGGTATAACTATATGTATTCTATCACCATCTGTAACAAATGTTATGAGTTTAAACCAGGCTCTTGTCTCTGCTCAGATTTGTGGCAGTAGACAGCAGTCCTTACTAAGGTGGCCCGCACCTTAGCACAAAGTAAAATCACTCTCGTTTGCAGGTTCTTAATCATGGCCGATCAGGTCCTTTACAAATGGATTATTTATTTAATAGACACAAAAACAACAGACATAAGATTCTAAACAAACTAGGTAATACACAAGTCAGACAAGAGAAATAACACTAGAAAAACGCTGTGCCACCTTGAGTAATATGCTGGCCACACAAATTACTAAATACACATGTTAACAAAGAAATATTACTAGTAAGTTTCAATATAAATATGCAGTGCACGAAATAGGTACCAATAGTTCAGCTAGCCAAGAAATAGTACAGCTTAGGAAACCAATATATATCTTGCTAACAAAGAAAAATGATGTATAGGATTGTCCTTTCACTCAACTTCTAGAAGAGAAGGTTTAATCAAGCCAGGCGTCCCGCGGCTTAAGGCGTCTACCCTCATACACACCTTAGAGGTTGTCCTGGTTTGAAGGACAGGTGTCTGTCAAGGATGGTGGGAAACCTTCCTTGAATACAGGATGACCCCCCTCCCTCCTCCAATTTACTATACCTTCGAAATTAAGGGGCTCCCAAGCAAGGATGTGGTAAAAAGAATAACAGTTCTTTATTAGTGTTATATATCCGTGTATATATGTATATAACAGAACAGTTAAACGGCAACGATAAGAGGACAACCCCCTAACAGTCCCTTGTCTGTTGTTGGATGATTCTCCTTTGGAGCAGAGAGGCTGCGGTGACTCCCCCGCGGCTGCAGGGGGTGCTGTGGAGTGAGCGCTGCAACCCTTACATGGCACTGGTGGCTCCAGCGAGCAGGAGAAGGAGATCACTCCTGGTGCGAACCTATGGGGCAGCAGCCTGGCTCCACCAACCTTGGCAGCAGGCAGCGAGCAGCACAGGCAGGCACGGTTGACTGGGGAGCAATGGACCTCGGCATCACCCACTGATGGGCCAGCAGAAGGCAGGAACAGCAGAGACGAGTAGACCCTGGCAATGACCCACGTGGAGCAGAAACCTAGGCTGGCGGCAGAGACAGCAGAGGCGAGCAGCTCCTGGCGGCGACTGGTTACAGCGTAACACTGCACCCTGTGCCGCAGCAGGACCCTCACGGAGATGTCACAGTGTATCCATGCTCTGGAGTGAGTGGGCAGAGACGTTGCAGTGTAGCGGTGTTCCCAGAGTGAAACCGGTACTCTGCTGCAGACACAACCTTCCTCCCCGAACGCCAAGCAGAGAAGCCAGAGGCCAGCCTGGTCTCCACCCACCTCTTGCCAAAGTGTCGGGCAGTCCCCCTTCATCTGTCGTGGTGATAAGCTCCAGTCTCTGGGGAAACAACCCCCTTGCCAATATTTCCAGGACTTTGTTTTCTTTAATTGGGGAAATTTTCCTGGCCTCTGGGCTGGGCAAGCGATCCCTTCTGTCCTTAAGTATCGTCCATTCTGGGTGATCAGTGTGGAATGTGGTTGGACAGATAATTTTCTTTGTTCTTAAGTATCGCCCATCAGTTCCTGGCCAGCACCTCCCCACCTACACAGCCTCCCTGCTACATGGGGGAAAGGAAAAAAATTTTCATTTTTTTTCAAACCCATAACAGAGGTGCATAGAAGGTTTTCCGATTTTGTGAGAGTTATGGTAGATCTTTTATAGCCATAAAGTTCTAGTGTCTGTCAGTCGTGAATTCCAGTATAATCTCCCTTCAAAGCAGCTGTTCATTGTCATGTCAGCCTGGCATCTGAGAGTCTCGCAAGACCATGAAAAAAGGGGAGATTCCCTAACTTATGCAAACAGCAGATAAACTTCACCACCTGAGGAGGAAGGGATAGGGACGAGGTGAGCTGCCTTGCCACACCACCTGCATTAATGGGTCGTTCGTCACAGCTGGGTACACACCTAGTCCCTAAGTCTACCACCTGAGGAGAGGCAGACCATGTGAGGTGAGATAGTGTTTCTCATTTCAACTGTGATAACTTTCCTGGAAGCAGCAAGCACCACCCATCATGAGTGGATTATCTCTGCTAATGGCCCATTACCAAACTGGATAAGCACAGACAAATAGAACTTCAGAAATATCCTGTGACTCAGGATTAAATTATTTCCATTGTGGAAATCCCTGCCCCCGGGGGAGGTACCACCTAAGAACCACCACAAAAAAGGGCCCGGGGACTGAGACCACCACTGGACACCCAGAGGACCACTGGATACCCAGCAAAGAATGCAAACTTCCCACAGTTCCAGACCTTTCACAGGACCCCTGCTCTCAACCACCACTTCAACAGCATTGCTTAATTGGACTACAGCTACCACCCTGGTCAACAGGGTATCAGGTTGTACTCTGACCTTGTTGTTTTAAGCCAGTTTCATTTCTGTATTACTGCATTTATAATAACCTTTTTATTAAAATTGTATGTCTGACCTAAAATCTCTCACAAGATATTTGTGTGGGGTTAATTTCCCGTGCTGGTTTATGTTTGTTATGGGTTGGACAAATGAAATTTTTCTTTTTTTTCTTTTCCTTTTTCCTATCTAGCAGGGAGACCTGTGTATAGGTGGGGAGGGGCTGGCCGGGAACTAATGGGTGATACTTGAGAACAAAGAAACTTGCCTACCCACCCTGCATTCCACACTAATCACCCAGAATGGGCGATACTTGAAGATGCAAGAGATTGCCTGCACTGGGAACTGAGGCAAGGGGGTTTGTTTCTCCCGAGGCTGCAGCTTATCATCGCAAGAGGGGAGGGGAACTTTTTTGAGACTTTGGGGAGAGGGGGCGGAGGCCGAGCTCGTGCTCTTTCTCCGCTTGGCATTCGGTGAGGATGGTCGTGTCTGCAGCGGAGTGCCGGTTCTGCTCCGGGAAAACTGCTACACTGCGACGTCTCCGCCCGCTTGCTCCAGAGCACAGATACACTACGACGTCTCTGTGGGGGTCCCACCGTGGCACAGGGTACAGAGTTACGCAGTAACTGTCGCTGCCCGGAGCTGCTCACCTCTTCTGTCTCTGCCACCAGCCTGGGTTTCTGCTCCACATGGATTGGCGCCGGGGTCTAACCATCTCTGCTCTTCCTGCCTTCTGCTGGCCCCTCGGTGGGTGATACCGAGGTCCATCTTTCCCCAGTCAACTGTGCCTGCCTGCGCTGCTTGCTGCCTGCTGCCAAGGTTGGTGCTGAGTCGGGCTGCTGCCCCGTGGGTTCTCACCGGGAGCGATCTCCCATCTCCCTCTCCTGCTCACCTGAGCCGACATTGCCACATAGAACGGTCACCGCACTCATGCCACAGCGCCCCCTGCAGCCGCAGAAGAGTCACCACAGCCTCTCTGCCCCAACGGAGAATCACCCAATCACAGACAAAAGACTGTTACTTGGTTTCTCTCTTCTCCTATTGTTGCTGTTTATCTGTCTTGTTATATATAGAGATATATATTCCTAGTAAAGAACTGTTATTCTTTTTACCACATCTTTGCCTGAGAGCCCTATAATTTCAAAGGTATAGTAATTTGGGGTGGGAAGGGGGTTATCCTCTATCCAAGGAAGGTTTCCCACCTTCCTTGACAGACACCTGTCTTTCAAACCAGGACAGCTTTTGGCACCAAATGTGGGGCTCGAGGGCATTGAGAAGAAAGGGTGAAAAAAGGAATAGCAGTTCCTATATAACCTAATTTGTGTGTTAGATATAAAATCACGCTACACATCACAATGTGGCGCAGATTATTTCTGTTCTGTTGGCAAATGATCGTGGCTATGTCTCCCCCATTTTCAGCTCCTCTTTGAAACATGGGTCCCATAACTAAAACTACTGCGGTTGTTACCCTGCTTGTGAAATCAGTCAATAAGGTGAAGGATTCAAAGATTGTAAAGCTCCTCTCGGATGCGGGCGCGTGGCTACAGAACTGTCATGCACTAGCCTCACATCTTTTGGGGTTCTTTAATAATGGCACCCATTCGGAAGAAGCAACAGAGGAGAAATTTTCTCCCAATTCCTCACCGACCTTTTTGGGCCTATGTCAACAATTTTTGAAGGGGTCAGTGTTTCTCCAAATGCTAATGATATACAATGGCTGATGTTGCTGATAGGCCTATTCTATTTAGCATTTAGAGATAAGGTGAGATTGCCTTGGTTAACCACTGACATCTACCCCAGATACTAGGGATGCTGCCCAGGGGCATGTCCCAGGGGCTGGGGGCACTGCCCAACATCCCATCACTGCCCAACAGCCCACAGTAGAGGCAAATCACTCAGATTTGACAGAGATGGTGGAGGAGATTGTCCGGGTATTAAAAGAACGTTTGTCCCCAACTGTTTGGAACCCCTCCCCTTGGCCCAAAGGGGACAAGCCCAATGACACAGCAGTGGAACCAAGAGATATTACAACCGCCCAAGTTCCAGCTGCACCACAAGGGCAGCCACAGCCAGCGGCAGTTGCCCCTGTGCAGAGGAGAAAGTATAAAACCAAATCGGTGAGCCCAGTTAGTGATGATGAGGTACCAGGGGCCTCACGACCCGTGGAGGAGCCAGAGCCTGAGATCATCACAGAGTCCCTGTTGCATGACAGTCTCCGCAATCTGCGGAATGACATTGTGAAACAGGGCCGTGAGGCATTTTCGACTTGGTTGACTCGAGTTTGGGACCTTATGGGCCCAGGTATCCAATTAGATAGTGGTGAAGCTAGGTATTTGGGATCCCTGACCAAGGATGCAGGCATAGACCAGGTGTTCCTGAGGGAGCCAGGGCCTCTTCCTCTCTGGGAGTGACTCATAACAAGAGTAAGGGAGAGGTTCCTCCACAAAGAAAGACTGCAGGAGCACCATCATAGAATGCCCTGGAAGACTACTGAGGACGGGATCCAATGCATGAGAGAACTGGAGGTATTAGAGATACTCTTTGGAAGGGACGGGCAACACGGTAATGACCCTGACAAGGTTAGATGCACACCGCAAATGTTGTGGAGCCTGGCACACCTCGGGCCACCCGAGTACTCCAGTTTCCTGGCAACAATAAATGTTGAGGACAACCGAGAGACTGTGGGTTCTGTAGCCAAAAAACTCAGGAATTATGAGAGCATGGTTCATGGCACGATAAAGGCTCAGGTTTCTGCTATAGCGAGGAGTCTCAAAGAGGAGATAAAGGAGGCGATGAGGACAGAGAGGAGGGAGAGTAGTCCTTATGTGGCATCGGTGCAAAGCAGAGCCCCCGACGTCAGAGCCAGGCACCCCCCATCCAAAGAGAGTGGGTACACCCCATGGACTGAATTGTGGTACTTCCTGCTTGAGCATGGAGAAGACATGAGTTGGGGACTGGAAACCTACCCACGTCCTAGCAGCCCGAGTACAAGAGTTGAAGGGGAAAGAAGAGGGGAAATCAGTGAGAGTGAGTGCAGTGCCAGTTTCCCGTGGACAAGGGTCTGACCCACTGGAAGGTACCTCCCATATGTATTCGCCAGACCAGTGTTAGAAGGGCCCTGCCTCTAGCCAGGTAGAGGCTGGGGAGAACCGGGTCTTTTGGACTGCGTGGATCCGATCCGATGGCCTGGCGCATCAGAACCACAGAAATACGAATCTCTGGTTGACACTGCTGCTCAATGTACTTTGATGCCATCGGGACAGGTCAGGGCAGAACCTGTTTCTATTGCTGCGGTGATGGGGATCGCAGGAGTTGACTTTGCTGGAAGCCGAGGTGAGCTGGACCAGGAAAGAGTGGAAAAAACTTCCTATTGTGACTGGTCCAGAAGCCCCGTGTATTTTGGGCATAGACTTTCTCCGGAGTGGTTATTTCAAAGACCCAAAAGGACTCAGGTGGGCTTTTGGGATAGCTGCTGTGGAGACAGAGGGCATCAGGCAATTGAACACCTTGCCGGGACTGTCAGAAAATCCATCTGCATTAGGACTCCTGAAGGTAGAGGAACTGTTACCAAAAATTAGGTAAAATAAAAAACTCCTTAACACCAATGTAGCATTAAGAAGCAGGCATTCTTTATTCAGCCGAATGCACAGGGGGATAGCTCCTCCCAAAACCGTGCATGCTGGGTGCAAGAAAGTTCTTATTTATATACTGTATTTTACATACATATTCATTGATTGTCTCAGAATAAACATACATATGGTAATCATTTCCCCAAAATCATTAACATATTTCCCCTCTCCTTTACACATGCGTTCTTCTGTCCTGGGGGGTCTCTTTGGTGGTCCCTGGTGGTCATAGACTTCAATGTTCCAGTCAACCCGGCTGAGTTGGCAGGGCACTGGGGCTGGTGAACTTCCAGTTCTCCTTCTCACACAATGGGCATTGTGCGGTTCCGTAGGCCAGTGGTTTTGGTAGAACAAGCATTGTGTGAGCTCACCATGTGTAGACAATTTATCATCTGGTAACACACCCTCCCTTTGAGGCTTGTGAAGCTTGTCTTCTTTTCAAGCCTTCATAAGCCTCACTTTGCCTTTTTTTATATAAGTTCTTAAGGCAAGTATTATAATCACAATTATTACTCTAATTATTTTTGCAAAATGTTGCCGACCAACCAGTGAGAGAAAATCCAAATCCTTTAAATATTTTGTTTAACCGGTTACTTTCTAATCGTACCCTTAGTTCTCTGCTTAATGCAATGATTTTATCCTCTCTATCTGATCATCCAATTTAGTAGTCACATTTGGAATGTGCATGCAACAAGTATTGATTAAATTTAAGTAACTACATATTCCATGTTCATGTAACAGTAATAGGTCTAAAGCCAATCTGTTTTGTAAGGTTCCACATGTGTTCCTAAATTTTGTCAAATTGTTGACTCAAATTCCACACAGAATTGGATTATCTGCAGAGGTTTGTGTTGTCAAGCAAGCTGTTATAGATGTTACATTTGGTAATCTGCCAAAATCTTGCACTATTTTTAAGAGTGCATTCCCCCTTCCAGAGATTAAGAATATAGTTTCTATTATTATTATAAATATGCAATTATTTATCATTTTCATCTGGATCCAGTAAATAATATTCCCCTGGAAAATCATATCCTATACCTAAACCAATAGGATTTATATATATATACATAAAAACTCCATGGTGTTCTTCAGTGTTTTTTCTGCTGTGTTTAATGTGCGCTTCCTAGTTTTAACCATGTGTGAAGAACTCAGGTTTCGATTCCTTCCACCTTGAGTGTGGTGTAGGTTACCAGGGGGACTTGATATGGTCCCTTCCACTTCTCCTTGATTGGTCCAAATTTGCGGGTTCTGATGCACACCGTATCTTCTGGTTGAAAAGGATGTATATGCAAGTCTAGTCCCAATGATTGTCGATAACAATGTACCTTTTGAAACTTAAAAGAGTTAATTTTAGTACTATTATATTAATTTCAATAAAATTTTGAGGCTTCCCTTTCCTTGTTGGTGTGACATGGGAAAGTTTCTAGCCATCGAGAAAACATACCAAAATCCAAAATCTACCAGTCCCCATTCTGCCTGGGCAGTTCTGCAAAATCAATTTGCCAATAATCAGCTGGTGAATTCCCATGTTTTACCAACCATGGAGGCAGCCTTTTTCCTTCCTTGGGATTGTTTTGCAAAACTGATCTATTAATTTCTGTCATCTTTGTGCTCACTATACTCCTTTGCAAACTAGTTCTCTGTTTTCTAATGTGAAAATTACCTGTTCACATGAGTTTACCAATCACCTGCTGAGATTTTTAGTAGCTTCCAATGGAAGTTAACTGCATGTCCTGATTTGGTTTTTGTTCCAGGACATTTAATTTTTTTAGGTATTTGTGTAAGGATGCCTTTTTCAGCAACCTCATTAGCTGTTTTGTCAGGTAATTGATTCCCTGTATTAACTGGGGAGTCTCCAAACAGATGGGTTTTACAATGGCATTACAGCCACTTCTTTTGGCTTTTGAACGTGCTGTAGTAGTTGACTGATTTCTTCTTTGTACTTAAAGGACACTTCTGTGCCGACAACAATCCCCTTTTCTTCCATATGTTTTATTATTCCAAAAATATATTTTAAATCAGTCCATATGTTTACCTTTTTTCTTCTTGTGATTTCTAGGTGAAGTCATTAATTCTGCTTTTTTGTGCTGATGTGTTAAAAGGTAAAGCCTGTGCTTTTGTTACCTGGGTCGAGGTTCTCACTGCATACCCAGTTGTCCATTTTCCATTTTGTACCGTGCTGCTCCCACCAGGGTGCAAGTCCAGTTCCGGGTCCTGGATGGGATTGCTCTTGAGATCCGGTCTGCCAGGAAAAACTTGTTCAGTGTTTACCAGGCAGTCATGGTACAAAGGTCTCTGGGCTTCTTCTGAAGCCTAGAGAAACATGGCCGGGTTCAAAGTAGTGGTTACATTAAGTTCAACATTGTCCTGCTCCAATAGGGCAAGCTGGTATTTCAGCATCCTGCCAACAATATTCAACATTCTCTTTTTGTCCCAAACTAGTTATTACCATGTGGGGCATATATTAGTTTTTGTGCTTCTCTGCAGCTACCACTGCTCTCAGGTATCCAGGTCATCCTTCACTCGCATTGTCCAATTGTTTGGACAGACTGCTCCCATGACGCCAAAGGCTCCATCCGTACGCCTAGTGCCAGGTGCATCATTTTGAGCCCAAATAACTCAAATGGTTTGGTTTAAGTGTGGGAGTCCCAATGCAGGGGTTGTCATTAAGGTTATTTCAGGGCTTTTCAGGCCCTCTGACTCTCAGGAGTCCATACCAACTATCTTCAGTGGAGGACCATACAGGGGTTTAGCCAGTACCCCATAATCCATACCTAAGAAGGCTTGTAGTCCTTGGCTCCGGAGTCTGGCAAATGGCTTCTTTCCAGCTGCTTCCCGAGCTTCTTTTTTCCTGTGAGATCTCAAAACTAAAATATACTACTGCTTCTTTGCCTATTTGTGCTATTTTCTTTGATACCTGGTATCCAGACGGTCCGAAGAAATTTAACAGACATACAGTAGCATTGAGGCACTTATTTTTAGTCTTGATTGCAGGCAGAATACTTTCCAATTTTTTGTTGGTTTTTTGTTTGTTGGTTTTTTGGTTTTTTCACAATCCATGTTAGCTGCACCTTCCACCCAGTGCTTGGATTCCCCCACTGAAAAGAAAACAATTTCTAACTATCTGAGTCAAGAGTTATTACAGAAAAAGGCATCCTTAAAATTGAGCACAGTGAACCATTTGTATTCCTTTTTATGTGCTGTCAAGACTGTGTATAGATTAGATACTACTGGATGAATATCAGGTACTTTTTATTAATGGCCTTTAGATTTTGTACTAATTTATAACTGGAAATATCGTGTTTTACTGATTCACACTCTCTCAATAACCTATATTCAAAATTTTTCTATAAGTTCCTCTAACTTCTTCCTTGCCTCCCACTTAATAGGATATTGTTTTTGCTTTACTGGTCTAGCTTCAGGGTTGAGAGTAATCCTCGCTGGTTTGGCCAGCTTTGATCATCCAGGTGTCTCAGTTGCCCATACCAACAAGGTTACAGCATTCTTTGCCTCCTCTGGGATTTCTTCCAACTCTTCTGATTCCTGTAACATAAAATCTTTGCCTCTACAGCTTTTGATTCTGGTATTTGAATTTGTATTTCCCCATTCCAGAAAGTTATTTGAACATCCTGTTTTCCCAATAAATCTATCCCCAACAAGGGGATTGGGCATTCAGGCATATACAAATTGGTGTTTCCTCCACTGTTTTCTTAATTTAAGTAGTAATAGTTATAAAAAGGCCTGTTCGCTTTCCTCCCTGTCGCACCCACAAGGCTTACAGGTTCCAAGTCAAGTTTTCCTTTGCACGTATTCAGTGTTGAATAAGTTGTTCCTGTATCAATTAAAAATTTTACCTTTTCATTCCCTAGCAATAATGTAACTAGGGGCTCAGGCAAGGATGATTCCCCGAGTCCCCTTCAGGGGGATTTTTCATCTTCACTTAAGGTCTTGCGCTTGATGGCTTGAAGAGCCAGGTTTAGTTTTTCTGTTTGATTTTCCCTAGCTTGGGGACACTCCCTTTTCCAATGTCCCCTTTCTTTACAAATTGCCAAATACACTTCAGCCACTACTTATCATAATACAAATTGCCAGATATATTTCAGTCACTAATTAATACAATTTACCAAATTATACTTTAGACAGCAATTGTTATAATATTTAACCAATTTTTCCAGGTGAGGAGTTCCTAAGTCTTATAGTTTCAAATACTTTAGCAACTCTGTCCGATCTTCCCTATAAACTTTTGCCACCTTTCTCCATGACATTAAATCCACTAATAAAAATGGGGTTTTTACTGTTACTGGACCATGATTTCTGACTGCCTGCCGGAGGGGAGTTATCAGAACTTCCCTAACATCTCCTTGCTGCCTTCTAGTGCGTCCTGCAACCGGACTAAAATCCCCCAATCTTCTAAAAAAATCTTCTACTTTCCCATGACCTACTCATGCATCTAATCATATTCCCCAGTGATTCATCGTTCACCTCCCTCCCCCATTCTTTGCTACAGAGCAATCATCAGCTTTAAATCCTCCTCCTCTCGCCCGCACTTTAAGCACCTTCATCCTATGCTGCACACAAAACAACACCTCTTTCAACAATTTGTCTTTCTTTTTCTTTTCAAGTGCATAAGAAACTTCATCCCATGTATTGTCCCTTCTACAAAACAACACTAATTGCATAATATGGTATTATAATATGTTAATATATAGTATAGTATTATGTTAAAATACATAATATGGTATTATACTAAGGATCCATCCTTAGAACACTTCTTTTGATTTCCCAAAACATAAAGTAGCCACCACTGATTATAAAATTTTATAAGTTTTTCGTGCATGAGGAGATCACCCCCAATTTGTTTCAAATGTTTCAAGATATGTCCCAGCAGTGACAGCAGTGGTATCCCTTTCGAGGTTTTATTTCCCACTGTAACGATTATTACCATTTAGGAGCTCCTTAGAAGGGACTCTAACCCTTCCCTTTTGAAGGGACGATTTATCATCTGGTAACAGAAAAACGAGTCCCAATTGCCACTTCAACAGTGCATTGCCGGCAGTACCGGACAAATCGAGATGCCGTGATCCGCATCCACAAGATGATCCATGAGCTGGAGAGCCAAGGGGTGGTCAGTAAATCCCACTCACCCTTCAACAGTCCCATATGGCCTGTGCGCAAGTCTGATGGGGAATGGAGATTGACTGTGGACTACCATGGCTTGAATGAAATTACACTACCGCTGAGTGCTGCCATGCCAGTATGAACTGGAGTCCAAGGCAGCGATGTGGTATGCCACCACTGATATTGCCAATGCGTTCTTCTACATTCCACTGGCAGCAGAGTGCAGGCCTCAGTTTGCCTTCACCTGGAGGGGCGTGCAGTACATTTTGAACCAACTTCCCCAGGGGTGGAAGCACAGCCCCACCATCTGCCATGGACTGATCCAGGCCGCACTGGAAAAGGGTGAAGCTCCAGAACATTTGCAGTACATAGATGACATCATTGTGTGTGGGAACCTGGCAGCAGAAGTGTTTGAGAAAGGGGAAAAGATCATCCAGATTCTCCTGCAAGCCGGCTTTGCAATCAAAAAGAGCAAAGTCAAGGGACCTGCCCAAGAGATCTAGTTCCTGGGAGTGAAGTGGCAAGACGGATGGCATGAGATATCCACTGAAGTCATCAATAAGATCGCAGCAAGAAAGAGACACAAGCTTTCCTCGGCAACATAGGCTTTTGGAGAATGCACATTCCTGAGTACAGCCAAATTGTGAGCCCTTTTTACCTGGTGACTCACAAGAAGAACAATTTCCACTGGGGCCCTGAACAGCAACAGGCCTTTTTCCAGATCAGACAAGAGATTGCTCATGCGGTAGCCCTTGGCCCAGTCAGGACAGGGACAGAGGTAAAGAATGGGCTGTACTCTGCAGCCGGGAACAATGGTGTCTCCTGGAGCCTTTGGCAGAAGGTGCCTGGTGAGATTTGGGGCCGACCACTGGGGTTCTGGAGTCGGAGTTACAGAGGGTCCGAAGTGAACTACACCCCGACAGAGAAAGAAATCCTGGCTGCCTATGAGGGAGTTCAGGCTGCCTCAGAGGTCATTGGCACAGAGGCACAACTTCCCCTGGCACCCCGGCTACCATTGCTGGGGTGGATGTTCAAGGGAAAGGTTCCGTCCAATCATCATTCCACTGATGCCGCATAGAGTAAGTGGATTGCCCTGACCACACAGCGTGCCCCTTTTGGAAATCCAAATCGCCCTGGGATCTTGGAAATAATTACAAATTGGCCTGAAGGAGAGAACTTTGGTCTGGCAGACAAAGAGGAACAAGTGACGCGTGTGGAAGAAGCCCCACCATACAACCAGCTGCCAACAGAAGAAACCCAATATGCTCTTTTCACAGACAATTCTTGTTGCATTGTGTGGTCGAACTGAAAACGGAAAGCAGCTGTATGGAGCTCCACATGACAGGTTGCAGAAACTACTGAAGGAGAAGTTGGATCAAGTCAGTTTGCAGAGCTCAAAGCGGTCCAGCTGGCCTTAGATATTGCTGAAAGAGAGAAATGGCCAAAGCTCTACCTCTACACTGACTCATGGATAATAGCCACTGCTCTGTGGGGGTGCCTGGAAAGGTGGAAAAAGGCCAATTGGCTGCGCAGAGGGAAACCAATCTGGGCTGCTGGGGAATGGCAAGACATTGCCACTCGGGCAGAGAAACTGACTCTGAAAGTCCACCATGTAGATGCCCACGTGCCCAAGAGTTGGGCTAATGAGGAACACCGCAACAATGAACAGGTAGACCAGGCTGCCAAAATTGAGGTGTCACAGATTGATTCGGATTGGCAACATAAAGTGGAGTTATTCCTAGCTCGATGGGCCCATGATGCCTCAGGTCATCAAGGCAGAGATGCCACCTATAAGTGGGCACGAGACTGAGGGGTGGATTTGACCATGGACAGTATCTCCCAGGTCATCCATGACTGTGAGATTTGCGCTGCAGTCAAGCAGGCCAAGCGGATGAAACACCTATGGTATGGGGGAAGGTGGTTCAAATACAAGTATGGGGAGGCCTGGCAAATTGATTACATCATGCTGCCACAAACACGCCAAGGCAAGCGTTATGTGCTCACAGTGGTGGAATCAACCACTGGATGGTTGGAGACCTACCCAGTGCCTCACGCTACTGCCCGGAACACCATCCTGGGACTGGAAAAGCAAGTCCTGTGGAGACATGGTACCCCTGAGAGGATTGAGTCTGACAATGGGACTCATTTCAAGAACAGCCTTATAAACACCTGGACTAGAGAACATGGCATTGAGTGGGTGTACCATATTCCTTACCATGCACCAGCTGCCGGAAAATTGAGTGGTGCAACAGACTGCTAAAAACCAACTTAAAAGCACTGGGTGGGGGGACCTTCAAAAATTGGGAGCTGCATTTAGTGAAGGCTACGTGGTTGGTCCAGACCTGAGGGTCCCCGCACCAGGCTGACCCTGCCCAATCCAAACACCTCCGTACAGTAGATGGAGATAAGTTTCCGGTGGTGCATATGAGGGGTATGTTGGGAAAGACTGTTTGGATCAATTCTGCCTCGAGAAAAGACAAACCCATCCGTGGAGTTGTTTTTGCTCAGGGACCTGTTTGCACCTGGTGGGCGATGCAGAAGGATGGAGAAACCAGATGTATACTTCAAGGGGACCTTACTTTAGGTTGAACCATCCACAATGCTCTACCTCTACCCACATCTGTATGTATAGGTGCATATAGTTAGGATAATGCATGTATGTATATAGTTTAAGAGTTTAAGTTTGATGTAAGATTTTAGTGTAGGAAAAAAAGAAAAATTTTGGGGTGAATAATGTTATGGGTGGACAAATGCAAGTTTTCTCTTTTTTTCTTTTCCTTTTTCATATCTAGCAGGGAGACCTGTGTGTAGGCGGGGAGGGGCTGGCCGGGAACTAATGGGTGATACCTGAGAACAAAGAAACTTGCCTACCCACCCTGCATTCCACACTAATCACCCAGAATGGGCGATACTTGAAGATGAAAGAGATTGCCTGCACTGGGAACAGAGGCAAGGGGGTTTGTTTCTCCCGAGGCTGCAGCTTATCATCGCAAAAGGGGAGGGGAACTTTTTTGAGACTTTGGGGAGAGGGGGCGGAGGCCGAGCTCACAGTCTTTCTCCGCTTGGCATTCGGTGAGGATGGTCGTGTCTGCAGCGGAGTGCTTGTTCTGCTCCGGGAAAACTGCTACACTGCGAAGTCTCCGCCCGCTCGCTCCAGAGCATGGATACACTGTGACGTCTCTGCAGGGGTCCCACTGTGGCACAGGGTACAGAGTTACGCAGTAACTGTCGCCGTCAGGAGCTACTCGCCTCTGCCCTCTCTGCCACCAGCCTAGGTTTCTGCTCCACATGGGTCAGCGCCGGGGTCTGCTCGTCTCTTCTGTTCCTGTCTTCTGCTGGCGCCTTGGTGGGTGATACCGAGGTCTATCGCTCCCCAGTCAACCCTGCCTGCCTGCACTTTTTGCTGCCTGCTGCTGAGGTCAGTGCTGAGCTGGGCTGCTGCCCCGTGGGTTCACACCAGGAGCGATCTCCCCTCTGTCTCCCGCTTGCCAGAGCCGGCATTGCCACGTGGAGAGGTCGCCGTACTCACGCCACAGCTCCCCCTGCAGCCACAGAGGAGTCACCACAGCCTCTCTGCCCCAACGGAGAATCACCCAATCACAGACAAAGGACTGTTACTGGGTTTCTCTCTTCTCCTGTTGTTGCTGTTTATCTGTCTTGTTATATATATAGAGATATATATTCCTAGTAAAGAACTGTTATACTTTTTACCACGTCTTTGCCTGAGAGCCCTATAATTTCAAAGGTATAGTATTTTGGGGGAGAGAGGGGGGTTATCCTCTATCCAAGGAAGGTTTCCCACCTTCCTTGACAGACACCTGTCTTTCAAACCAGGACAATGTTTAAACAAGCACAATGTGTAGCAGAGCACATCAGAACACCCTGGCTCTGATGGCAGGGAAAATATGAGGATATTAAAGCTGGCTTGATAATTAGCTTCATTACATCATAGTGAATGCAAAGGAGATCATCTTAAGGGATATTGTATTTTGGGAGCTTGGCTTTGACTGGTAATGCATGTTGAACGACAGACTAATAGACTACTCCAGGGAACGGAAAAATAAAATCTTGTTATGAATTTGTTTATCAAGAATGCTCAGATAGGAAGGAACAGCAATGGCAGTTAGTTGGCTGAATTATTGCTTTTTTAACCTTGCTTTCTGTTGATAGTCTTTTTCAGTGCCTGAGCATCCTATTTACTTTAGGATCAGAGGAAAAATAGGACCTGTCAGAGGACTTTCAGACCATGAGCACTTTGTGCATCTGAAAAGCAGTAGCCAGTTTCTCTGTCTGCTTCTCTCTTTCTCTCTCCTGTTGCCTTTGGCGAGGCAGCTCACCCCCCCACCTTCCTTCTTGCTGTCAAGAAGGTTATCTGCTGTTTGCATAAATTAGGGAATCCCCCCTTTTTCCACAGTCTTATAAGACACTCAGGCGCCAAAGCTGACATGACAATAAACAGCTGCTGTGAAGGGAGATTATGCTGGAATTTGTGACTGACAGACACTAAAACTTCACAAGTAAAAAGATCTACCGTAACTTTCACAAATTGGGGAAAACCTTCTACACACCTCTAAGTTGTGTATGAGGAAAGACCCCTCAATCTCCTGGACACCGTGCTCGAGTACTTCTCTTCTAGAAGTTGGGTGAAAGAAGCCTCGGCACACCACACCATCATAATTCAGTCCGGTAAGTCATATTTGGCTTCTAAACTATACTATTTCTTCGCTAGCAGTAATATTGGTACCTGTTTTGTGCACTGTTGATATTGTAACTTACTAGTACTGTCTCTCTTGTTTAACTTGTGTAGTAAGTAGTTTGTGTGGCCTAGCGTATTACTCATTGTGGCACTGTTCATATTCTAACCTACTAGTAGTATACTCTTGTTTATTCTCTGTAGTAAGTGATCTTTTAAAGTCCTGCGTCCGTCTTTCTTGTGAAAGCGCAGTCTCTTGACTTAGCATATTACTCTCGGTGGCACAGTGTTCATATTCTGACCAACCAGTAATATTTCCCTTGTTTATCCTGTGTAGTAAGTAATCTGTTAAAGTCCCATGTCTGTGTTTTTCTTGTGCCTATTCAATAAATAATTCATATTGCAGTAGACCTAATTGGTTATGATTAAAGAACTTGTGAGCAAGAGTGGGTTTTGAGGTGCAGGCCATCTCAAAAGAGCTACTGCCAGTAATCTGAACAAAGACAGAGCTCTGAAAGCTCTTTCTCCCATTTGTAACATTGCCATTGTTACACTCTGCTTGTGGCTCAGCAGAACTGCTGCTGGTGCTTCAAGAAGTGGTTCTGTCTCCTGCACCATAGTTGCTTTGCTTTCATAGAATCACAGAATCCTAGAATGGTTTGGGTGGAAGGGACCTTAAAGATCATCTTGTTCCAACCCCCCTGCCATGGGCAGGGACACCTTCCACTATACTGGGTTGCTCAAAGCCCCATCTAAACATGTCTTGAACACTTCCAGAGATGGAGCAGCCACAACTTCTCTGGACAACCTGTGCCAGCTCCTCTTTCCACCAAGATAGGAAGAGAAGTGCTTGACAACTCATAGATGATCAAAATCTACTGGAAAAAATTAAGATGCTTTCTTCAATATACTGATTTGTTGCTTTGTGCATTTTCTGCCTAACTTGAGAATGTCTGTGGGACCACAGGCCCCCGCTAGAGCTGATAGTAGCAGCGAGCTTCTGGTCCTGGTGAAGGTGGAACCCTGATATAGATGAGACTGAAACCCATATAAGGACTGAGATGCATGATTGGTTGGGTGACCGAAAGAATACCATATAAGGAATGAGACGGGTGACCGAAAGAACATATATAAACCGCATGTACTCTCATAAAGTTGATTTTTCTCGTACACAACATTGTCCGTGTGGCTTTGATTGCCCCGAGCAGGGTCCGTGTTAGGAATCGCCGATGTCAAATGGTGCCCCGTGTGAGGAGGGAATAACTGCCTATCTGTGCAGCCGGTTGGCGGGCCCCGCGGAACTGAAGCGCTGCTGAAACGAAGCAGGAAAGGACCGGTCCACAAGCCCTTCAGGACTGAAGGTGAGCGGCTGCGGGGGACGGGGGGGTCCGGTGTGCCCAGCCCAAAAAGAGACAAGACCCAAGACATAGGAACAGGAATGTCCACCAAAAAGAGACATGTCTTTGAACTTATGACCCAATTGCTGCAAAAGCATGGCAAATTGGTGTCTGCTCACGCCCTTAAGGTTTTACTTAATTGGGCTGAGTCAAACATTCCAATGCTGACTGAAAGTACTGTTTTTACCACTGAACTGTGGAATGAGGTTGGGGTTAAGCTGTGGGACCAAACTGTGCAGCACAACAGAGAGCTGACAGGACTTTTGTTTCTGTGGGGGACAGAATTTGAGACAGTGCATGCATGATCCGGTGATTGGGAGAAGGACTATGCCACAGCCCTCTGTGCCCCAGCTGAATGAAATACAAGACACTGATCATAAGTTTGTTGGAACTATGGGAAAAGACAACCCCTGGGCACCCCATCTATTTGACCCTGGGGGGAAGCATGGTCTTTTATCCCCCAATTCAATGGGCAGTGGCAGGAAGGTAGGCTGCCACAGAGAAAATGTTTTTTTGGCCATTTACCAGCCCGGCCGGCTGCCCAGATGGGAGAACTTGCCTTGTGGTGTCGGGGAGAAACTACGTTGTTTTACTTTAGACAGCAGTGTGGGTGCCCCTTTTGCTGTTAGCTTTTTGGAAACTGCAGTGAACTCGTATGATTTAGCATGGCAAGACCTTGTGCAGGTCGCGCGAGTTATGCTAACACGTGTGCAGTTCGCTCTCTGTATGTCAGTGTGGAAAGGGCTTAGCACAGTCCAAGCTATGGACAGTTTACAGTGACCCCGGGAGCGTGGTGAGGGGGGAGACGCGGCCGCCATTTTGAGAGCCGGTGGACCACGTGCGGGCCGCCTTAGCTGCGCAGCTCCAGCTGCTCCTGCTGCAGCCGGGACTCCCATATGTTGCCACCATCCTGGACCCTCATTATTGTTACCGATCCTGCCCACGGGCAGCAGCATTCTCTTGTGAATTTAAGCACTTGTACCGTAAGTTAGAGCCACTCGGGCCACAGGGAGGCGCAGCCGCCATTTTGTGGCGAACATGTGAGGCCCGCCCCACGCGGCCACCATATTGAGAGCCGGAGGACCACGTGCGGGCCGAGCCGCACCCCTCCCTCTGCAGCCAGGGCTCCCGTCTCCTACAATAGTACCGCAATCCTGAACCCTCATTGTTCTTACAGTTTCTGTGCATAGGCAGAACCATTCCCTAATGATTTTCTGTTTCCCCTTCGGCTCTGTGGCACGCGGCCGTGGAAAGCGGTGGGCAGTGGGGACGACCAAGACCGCACCTCGGGTGGGGGGGGCTGCTCCTTAGCTGCTGGGCTGCGGCTGTGCCGCTGGGGCTGGTGCAGCACAGGGGGCGACTGGCCCTGGGACGACTGTGTGTGAGCTCCGCAGGGCGCCGTGCCGAAGTGACAGCGAGGATGGGCGAGTCCGGCAGGGGGAGACCTCGACACGTACCCCTGTGGGAAAGCCGGAAAATCCGTCCAGTCCTTTACTGTTAATCCATAAATTCATGTTTCTTTCAAATACCCTTTTAACTAACGAGTCTGATTTGCAGAGAAATTGTCCCACTCAAAGGAAAAGAAAGAACAGTTTTCGCCCAGAAACCTGTGGAATTAAGAGATATCAGTATGTTCACGTGCCATTTTACAGTTAAGAGGACTTGTCTTATTTTGAACTCTTGAGAGGTACTTGCTTTTTCCCAACGTTGGTGTCTTTGTGAATGCAAACTATTATTATTATAAAATAAGTTTTACCTAGTCAGAGAATCATTTTTTGTTCTTGCTAAGCCTAATTTGTATTTTTATTAATTTGCCTGTGTGAGTCTAATGTATTTCTATCTGCAGAAACAGTTAATATGATCAATAATTCTGAATATGTTGTTTATAACATTAATACATAGAATTTTTATAAAGGGATTTATCCATAAGGTATTATTTGATGTTATACATATGCATTCCTTTGGTTGTTTGCAGTTGTCCATGGTACCATTGATTTCTTAACTAAGATAAATAACAAAGCCAGCTGCTTTACATTTACAAACTTTTATATACCGTTGTGTTGCTACATATATCATTTTAAGGAAGTTTACCAATTAATAGAACTTTGCTTGTAAATATTTTAGGAAAACCTTTCCACTCAAGGTTAAGGCTCTGGCCAAGCTTTAACCCTGACTGGACAGGAAAGTAAACAAACAAACCCAGGTGTTTCTGCACTAAAAGTATAGTCAAGTCACCTTGACTTGTTGATTTGGTCTTGTGGAAGCTGGACCCCCTTTCAGGAAGCTTGGAAGCCTTGCCTGGGAAAGGTCTTCCAAGTACTCACTGTGAGATGGATTTCCCCAGCAATTACAGACTCTGGGTGATGGTATAGTATTTATGATATTTTTACTCGTTGTGTACTTGTTATTTTATTAGATGTATTGTTTTGCTGTTCAAAATAAGAAAAGTGCATTTTAAAACAAAAAAGGGGGGAGTGATATACCCCCCACGAAAGGCTGTAAAAAGCTTTGTATGTTCTTAATTTTTTAAATTGCATTCAGAATGACCTAATCCCTGTCCAATACCATTTTAGCAGATTACAGACTAACTGAGACTTATTAAGAATCTTGAAAGTGGAAAATGAAAAGACCCTCTCTGTTAATAACCCTGGGAAAGAAGATACTCTTGTGTTTCCACAGATATAGGTCCTAAGTGGGTACCTGCATGATACTTCCACCCAGTGCAAGAGCACATCTCATCATCCACATCGAATGATAACTCTGGCACTGAGACTGAGACACCCGTGACCCCTGTCACCGGACCCACCATGTAATTTACCATCCGAATACCTGACTACCAGACCCTCTGCGACAGTGGCGAAGAGGAACCTGTATCGTGTTAACTTTAGTGTGTGGGTGGAAGTATGGGCTCTCCCCAGACCATTATGTGTGAAAGGAGCATTGGAGGGAGGACAGGGGACCCATGCTCCCCTTTTGAATGTTTTACATGGCTTAAAATAGTTATGGCTTTTTTGACATTTATGTCTCTCCACAGCCCTTTCAGAGGCTGGGGAATTATTGGCTGGGTTAAGAATGTGATTAAAGTGGGAATGTATGTACTAGGGGTATTATTGATTATAATGATATGTTTACCTTGTTTGATTCAATATATGCAGAGACTGATTAATAGATCAATGAAGCAAATAATGATGGTTGAACAGAAAGGGGGAGATGGTGGACCACAGGCCCCCGCTAGAGCTGATAGTAGCAGCGAGCTTTTGGCCCTGGTAGCGGTGGAACCCTGGGATAGATGAGACTGAAACTCATATAAGGACTGAGATGTGTGATTGGTTGGGTGACCGAAAGAATACCATATAAGGACTGAGATGTGTGATTGGTTGGGTGACTGAAAGAATACCATATAAGGAATGAGACGGGTGACTGAAAGAACATATATAAACCACATGTACTCTCATAAAGTTGATTTTGCTCATACACAACATTGTCCGTGTGGCTTTGATTGCCCCGAGCAGGGTCCGTGTTAGGAATCGCTGACGTCATGTCTCCTCTGTTTTTTCAGTTGGCACAATTGTGCACACACTGTTGTCAGTCCAGGCTCTGCTCTCCCATGGCCTTTTGAACCCACTCACCTGTTTAGGTCATGTTTAACAGAGGATGCTTAGTCTTGTCAGATCTTCTAGGGCCACCTGAAAGAAGATCCACACCACTACCCTGCTGCAACATTAGCTTGATATTTCTCTTCTGTTTGGTCCACCACTGGTGAACCAGTATCTACTGGCCAGCTAGGGAGCAAGGGTGCAGCCTGGCAAGAGGAGATGCTATCAGTGGGAAAACTCTCCTTTGATGACTTCCTCAGCAATGGAAGATCTGGGAATAAAGCACCAGAGGTGGACACTCAGAGGTGTAATAACACATTGGCCCAGGTTATAGGAGACACTTCACGTCATACTCTGTCACCACTAAAAATCTTGGCAGCATCCTGGGTCTCAGCAGGATCAGGTTGGCTGACTCTTCCATCAAACTCCCAAACTACCAAAGTTTTTCTGCACAAGAATGCTATCTGTCCAAATTTCAGTACTGAGGAGATCATAGTCTGGGCATTTGGTGCTGCTGCGGCATGAAAAATAGTGATTTACACCTTTTAAATTAGCTACTGCTTTCCACAGGAAGTGCAAAACAATGTGGAAAACCTTTACAAATGCTGCAGTTTGAAGCAATTCTTGGAATTCTACTCTGCTTTGTGAGACCCCACCTGGAATACAGCATCCAGCTCTGGAGTCCTCAGCACAGGAAGGACATCGACCTGTTGCAGTGAGTCTAGAGGAGGCTGTGAAGATGCTCAGAGGACTGGAGCATCTCTGCTATGGAGGGGCAGGCTGAGAGAGTTGAGGTTGTTCAGCCTGGAGAAGAGAAGGCTCTAGGGAGGCCTTGCGGCCTTTCAGTACTTAAAGGGGGCTTAGAAGAAACACGGGGCAAACTTTTTACATGGGCACATAGTGATAGGAGAAGGGGTGATGGCTTTAAACTGAAGGAGGGTCGATTTTTATTAGATATAAGGAAGAAGTTGTTTACACTGAGGGTGGTGAGGCACTGGCACAGGTTGCCCAGAGAGATGGTGGATGCTCCATCCCTAGAAACATTCAAGGTCAGGTTGGATGGGGCTTTGAGAAACCTGATCTAGTGGAAGGTGTCCCTGCTCATTGCAGGGGGGTTGGACTAGATGACCTTTAAAGGTCCCTTCCAACCCAAACTATTTTGTGATTTTGTTCTATGACTCTAAGTCATGTAGCACGCTGTGAAAAAGATGCATTTGTGGTATTACATGGAGCAGTCCTTGTATGGGGCAGCTTTTGGCTGCTGGCTGAGCAATTGAGATGTGCATTGCTTTTCTCTGCCAGAAACTTCACTTCCAGTGCATTCAACACCAGAAGATCGCCAAAATGCTGTGGTGCCCTGCTCAACATAAACCCTTGCCTGTGTTGTCTTTGGGATCCATGCTAGAGATTACTGGCTCCTGAGCAAAGGTGTGCAGGAAATCTGTCTCTGGGGTCATGCCAAGTTGGATGTTAGCGCTAAACCCTGCCACTGCTTAAAATCTTGCCTCTCCTGGAGTGGGATTTGCAAGGGAGATGCTGACTAATGGGATCAATGAATAATGCCAGTCTCCCATGTGGAGTTGGATCCAGAGCACTGACTTGGTGACAAGACCAAAACCCAATAGTGCTGCCTGTTGGGTCTTACCAGCTCTCTGTGGTGTCCAAAGTCAGCTTGTTTCTGAGAAGGGGGAAAAAATCAGGGATCTTTCCATGTCTTCAGGTTCCCATGGCTTTGCCTGTGTGACCAAAGGCCAAGTAATCAACTGCTGATGGTTAAATCTAGGGAAAACACACTGGGATTTTGCAGCTTTAAGCTGAATAAAATCAAACATCCAGCTAATGGCAGCAGAGAACAGGGAACAGGGAGAGCCTGGGCTGGGTGAGCAGTGGCCAGCCTGGCTGGCTGGCCTGAGCTGAACATGCTCTGGGAATTTCTGACATGAGGAGCATGGTTTGTGATGTGGCCTTCCCATGGAAAAGCCGATGACCCCTGTCCTGGGGAGAGCTCACCAACTATCTCTGTGTCCTTCTGGAGAAGAAAAGGCCTCACAGGGTTCAGGTATTACTTTTGAGGATGCCACAATGCAATGAGCGGAATGAAGTGCCCAGTGTAAGTGGAGGATGGCTTTTGCCAAGCATCAGCATCTCCGAAAACTAGGTGGTGAGGGCTGAGATGGTGAGGATGCAGGTTAGGTGTCCATGGCTGCCCTTGCAAGTGATGCTGGATCTGGCTGTGGTCCCTTCAGCCTTGGATAATACTTCTGGTGGTGGCTGGAGATATCAGGAGGAGCATGAGAATGGGACATGGATGGATGTAATGGGAATTATTGGAGCTTACCATGGGGTGCTCAAGTGTCAGAGCACCTGAAGCAAAACTGGGGGAGCTGTTTTACAAAGGTCAGAAGTACCAATAGAAGAAGGATTGGTACCAAACCATGTCTTGGGGAAAGGGGTGAGACCCACTAGAGATCACAATTTGGAACAAGAACCTTCCTGCAGTGCACAAATGGCATTTTCTGGCCATACCACCAGCATCTTTCCAGAGCTTGCTGAAACAGGCAAGGATGTGGGTTTTCCCATGTGCCATGGAGTATTGGCCATCCATGGCACATTGCATTGAAGGAAACTCTTGTGAGTAATAACCATAATTCTGTGATTTTTTAGCATTTGTTCTGCCAAACTGTTTGGGTCACAGGATTTAAGAAAATCTTTAGGGAATGTTTCAAAGAAATACTCTCAAAGCAAAATAACTATTCAAAATATTTTTTAATTTGAATTTATTTCTTCTGGGGAAAAATATACTTTTAAATGCTCCAGTTGAAAAAGTTTGACCCCCAATTTAATTCGTACACTTATTAATATTTTTTGTTCTTATACCCCCAGTTATGTAATCTTTTTTTAATTGCATGAGAATGGAAAAAATCTGCTGTACATCTGCAGGGATTAGTGTTGTTGCTGGGACCTTGTGGCATATTCGACACTAAGCAAATAGATATTGTGGCAAGAAGTGAGATGAAGTTACATGAAAAAGGATGACGGGGTAACACAGAATGATATCGTGTCCTGGAGTGATCTAGTCTATTACATGACTCTCTGCTTATGCCCAAAAATTGTTATTATTTTCTTTTTCTACATGCCCCCCCCCCTTCCCGGCTTGGGGGTATCACGTGAGCCCAGCTGGGATCCTAGCAGGGTTTGGGGGACCAGAATGTCGCTCGCTCTCTTCCAGTTTGGAGCACTATGTTAGTCGCTTTCTTCCGGTTCGGGGCGAGGCCAGGAGGACATTTGCTCTCTTCTAGTTTGGGAGGCAGGAAGTCCTGCCCTCTCTTCCAGTTCTGGGATCAGGGGACATGGGTGCTGTGTCGGCAGAGAGACGAGACTGGAGCTGTTTTGTTTTCTGCCAGACCCGCTGCCCTGCCGTGCCCTGCCGTGTTCTGCCGTGGCAGGTGCTGCCTGAGAGTCGGGACTGGAGCTGCCTCCTGGTGAGCCTTGCACTGCAGGGTTGTTTTTTCTCCTGCGGCGCTGAGCCACGTGATTTTCTCTGCTTGGCTGACTTGGGTTTTGGCCCAGGCAAAGCACTTTTCCTCTTTCCCCTCAATCGGAGAAGCTGAAGCAGCATTTCTTTGACTGCCGGGAATGGAACTGAACAGGCTGCTGCTCCGAAACCGGCAGAAGGGATCGCCTAGAGTGGAGCGGCTCCACACCCAGCCCAAGCGCCAGGAAGTCAAGCCAGGGAGAGAAAAGAACACTAGAAGGCTCCAACCCAGCTGTTTTCGCCTCTGGTGCCTGCCTTAGGAGGGGAAAAAGTCAACACCAGGTAGTCACTGGAATTTTTCTCTGCTACAGGACTGCTCCGTGGGGGCGGCGGATCTGCTGCCCCTCCATGTGGAAGGCTGCCATCTTTGGACCACATGTTAGGAAAGGTGTATTCCTCCTACACCGCCTCCACTCTCTGGACACACTTTTTGGGTTTTTGTTTCTCTGTGTGTGTGTGGGGAAGTGGGTTCTGATGGTTTAATGCTTAACAGTTATTTACCTTTTGTTTTCCCTTGCCTGGTGGGAGGGTATTTTGTTTGTTAATAAACAGTTTAATTTTTTTTTTCCACTTTCGTCTATTGGTATTCATTCCCTCTTGGTGGAAAGGGGATTTTTTGGAACCCTTTTGGAGAGAAAGAGTCCAAAGAGAGTCTCTCTTAAATTTATCTCAAAACCGAGACATATTGTTTATTTATTTGCTTAGAATAATTTTTCTCTCTTCTTACCCTGTGCAAGATCCCACTTGCAGAAATGGCATCAAGGCAGCAAGGGAGAGGTTGGAGCTCTGGGGCAGGGACTGCCCCCCTAGCCTGCTCTGCCCGTCCCATTCCCTCACAACTTTCTCACAGAACGTGCTGTGACAGTGGCAGGAGATCTCAAATGGGAATCAATGGCATCTCCACCAACCTATTACAGATGATATTCATCTGTAAATGCGTTAAACTCTTAAATGACTCTGCAGAGACATAAGGAAGGTAAAAGGCACCCACTGGCTGCTACACCTCAGTGCAAAGCTTCTCCAAAAATTGCCTTAGGATGTCCCCACTGTTGCTATCAGCTCAGGTCACCAGCCAGGAGAGAGAATGCTTTGGACTAGAGCCATGAAAACAGGGTGACACCTCAACCCAAAGCTCCTTCTAAAACCAACCAGGGGGTGGAAGCTTGTCATCATCCTGAAGGCAGATGCTGTGTCCACATCCTGATGCCTGGGCTCTCCTTTCAGTGCCTTTCAGAGGACCAAAGGGAAAAAAACCAAGAAGGAACAGAATCCAACATAATTTTTGGAAAACTGTAGAATTTCTAGAAAGCTACTAGGAAAAATTTCTTCACAGAAAGGGTTGTCTAGCACTGGTACAGGCTGTCCAGGGAAGTGGTGGAGTCACCATCTCTGGAGGTATTTAAAAGATGTGTAGATGTGGCACTTGGGGACATGGTTTAGTGGTGGGCTTGGCAGTGCTGCGTTAACGGTTGGACTCAATCTTGGATGGTTTTCCCAACATAAATAATTCTGTGATTCTATGCTGGCAGAGTAACACAGATGTTGTATAAACCTGGAAAAATAAATTTGGTGATAATTGCTGCTGTTGTTAGCTTTAAAGAGCTGGCTGATCTTTACATGATTAATGACCCATTTATGAGAATTGGAAAATAGTTTTTATATCCATATGACCTTTCAGTGACCAAGTAATCAGAGCAACAGCACAGCAATGATTTGGTGTCAGGTGAAAAGCCATTGACACAAATAGGCCTATGTTCAGGGAACACAGCAGTGACAGGCTGGAGGGCAGCCTTGTTTGAAGACCAAGGAAAGCTGAACAAGTTGATTTCAAAGACAATCTCATTCTGCATTCAAAGCAAACCTTTAGCTAATAATATTAAATGCTAACAAAAGAGACCATGGTCAGTTGCGGGTAATAAACTATTAATTAGAGCTTTGTCAGAAACGACTCTTGACCTTTGAGCCAAGACAATAAGCAATTTGTTATCCTTTGTTTCCCTGCTCTTGACTCCAGTAGTGTCAAATGTTGTATACAAGTGAGTTATGTTGTTCTCTCCCTTTGGGAAAGGTGATGCATGGTAATTTGAGGATATTTGGCAACTTAGGAACTAATTATTTTAAGATTAAATTTTCCACTCTGCCAAACCAAGCACAATAAGATAGGTCTTAAAACACAAGTAACCACTTTGTAAAGGAGTAAAGGCTGACTGGGCACATGAAAGAGCCAGCACACATTTCTGGCAGATCCAACTACACTAATTAGATGGAACACAAAACTGTCCTCCCACTCATGCAGACCTGAGGTTCTGCCAGCACTTGTGGTGTCTCACAGCTCCAAATGCTTCCAGGGTTGGGGTAGGTCCCTATGGTACCCCTGATGGCCCTAAATCCTCCCTGTGCATCATTCTGCCATGGGATGGTGTCTGCCCACCTATACCTTCTGGTTCACCTAATGCGTGTAGCAAACTGGAAGGATAAAATAAACACAACTGCCCAACTAAATTTGTAAAAATTAATTAAAATAATTGTGGGCTGAAATGATGGGCTTGCAAGGCACCATTTTGCCCATTACATCTCATTGCTGATCTAGCTGAAATCTGCCTTTGAAGGGTAGCAAAACCCATCTCTTCCCTTGAATTGGGATTTCTTTCACTGTGCCTCTTGCCTGCAAAGACCCTATTTGGGTAAATGTCTCTGTAGAGACAGTCATGACACAAAATACATACACACAAGCTGCTTCGGGACAATGGCGCCAAAGTTTAATAATACAAGGCCTCTTTTATAATATTTCTCAGCATACATGTTACATGTTCATTGGCTGCAGCAAACAACAATATAACATTACTGGTTGTCTAGTCTTAGTACATATATAAAGCTACTTGTTTTGCCTATTATTAGAGCACATTCTTTGTACATATCAACTAACAACTCCCCAGTGCATGTGCAGATAATCTTTCTGTTGTTGTGCTTCTAGCTTCTATCAGTGTCACAATTCTCACGGGTAAAAGCAGAACTCTCTCACGGGCACAGAGAGACTGTACCAATATCCATATCCATAAACCTTACAGATCAATCCTCTATCTCCACAGGTAAACCTGTTTCTTCCCATTCCCAAGGTCCTGGTGCAGCTCCAGTTTTCTGCAAGGGCATTTGTTGGCTCCTTCCCACCCCATGGCCATCCCAGGGCAAAGGACAACTGAGAATCAGGCTATTCGGCACAGAGGCCAGGGCCACATCTTCCCTTCTTGGCCAAGCACATGGTCATCGTGGGATGTGTTTCAATGCGCACAACTGGATATGCAGTGTCTGTGATGAGGAAGGTGAGGTCGGCTCATAGGATATGCTTCACTGCCTGGAGCCTGTCCACAGCACCAAAACTCTAGATGTAGTTGAAGGATTGGGCTCCAGTTGAGTAAATCCTACCAGGTAGGACTCCCCTCGAGTGCCATCAGGTTGCAATTAATTTGGGTTCCTAAAGAAAGTTCTTTTTTTAAAATAAACAAACCCCCTTTCTGAATGTCATCAAAATGTTTTTTTTTTTTAAATACACAAAACCAGAAAGGGTTATGTTGATATTGCTAAAAGTCCTTTCCCACACCCCCAAAAGCCCCAAGCCCCTATTCTGCCCTGGCGTGAAGAGGGTGTTATGTGCTGCAGCCTTCCAGAAGCGTCCCCGGTACGGGAAGACTCCCCAGCCCGGGTGGCCACGCGACGACGTAGGCAGCACACGATCCTGCTATGCAGGGGTCGTGAACACACTCACGCACCGAGTTCACAGATAGCTAGCCGCAGTAAAGAGGCGGAACGGGTCCTTTGTATGGTTTCCAGCAGAGATGTTTATTGCAGGAGGATCCAGGGACAAAGAACAAAATGGAGACTGGGGTACAGGATTAAATACCGGACTCGGAGGGCGGGCAGAACATCCCAGCCAACGGGCTGAGGGTTAGAGGACGGAGCAAGGGCGAGAGTCCAATGGGGTCAGAGGGAAGGAGGGATTAAGGGAAAGGAACCAATGGGGGCCCAAACCGCAAAGAAAAATCCAGAAAGGCATCCATGTACGGATAGCCGAGGGTGGGACTACAAACCACTCCCTTAGTGGGAGAAACCAGGAAGCAAATGCAGGGGGTTTAAGCCTTTAACACAGCCCACCAACGGGGTCGGGCCATTCTATGTCGCTGTGGTCCTTCCACCACTGCAACACTACTCCAAGTCAGCTCTGCACTGTAGTCCTCTTCCTTGTGGTTAGCATCACTGAACACTGGAGAAACTGTAATTGTTCATAAGCAAAGTAGCACTTCCCAAAGTACAATATTTTTTTCAATGGATCAGTAAACCAATATAAATAACACTGAAGCATGCATGGAAGCAGTGAAGATTTAAATGTAATTGCACAGGCAAACGCGGAGCATGACTGCTTTCTGAGGCTGCAGTGCAGCATGACTAGCATCATTGAAGTGAGGGGATTAAACTGAGCTCAGGAGGGGTTTGACTCTTCAAGGCACTGCTTTAGGTTTCTGCATTTCTTTCCTGCTTAAAAAGAACATTTGAGGACATACTCTGACGGTTTTACTTTGCTCTTGGAATAATTTCCTCACTAATGATTCCATCAAAATCAGTGAAATTAAATTAAGAAAATAAAAAAAAACCAACAAAACACCGTCCTTCTATAGCCATGGGAGTTGCTGGAAGTGAAGTGAATCAAGATATCACACCACTTGGGGCGAGTTTGGAGAACATTTTGGAGATTTCCTTGTGTGTCTGACATCCACAGATTCAAGCTCCAAAGGGGAACTCAATGACTGTTTCAGCTGACCTGCCTGGGTCTTTGTTGTACCATTCTTGCCTCCAGCCTGGAAAACCCCAATCCTGAGGACATCTACCTTCCTCTATTTATCAATGACTTTGCATTATAGAATTATAGAAGAGTTTGGGTTGGAAGGGACCTTTGAAGGTCATCTAGTCCAACCCCCTGACATAAGTAGGGAAAACTTTCACTAGATCTGTTTGCTCAATGTGGCTGTTGTCCCGGGGTCGCTGATGAAATCGGCACGGTCACGATCGAGAGTCGGTGAAAAGTGCATAAGTGGATTTTTTTATTATTATAAAGACCTGTTTTATAACTTCAGTGTGCTTGAAAGTCATAAGGTCATTGGTCCCTGGCCATCCACCTCTCAGGATGATTGGCAAGGACTAGTGCAATGTCTTACTGAAAATATTGTGCTTTCAATATAATAACAAGTCCAGAATTGTATGATATGAAGAAGTGTCGTTGGAAAAACATCTCGCTTGTTTAAATAGCTTCTGTGAGAAGACAGCTCCTCACAGAGTGAACAATGCTAGGGAATTTCTCTGCTGAGGGCTTTTCAGCATCCACAGCTCAAAGCCCCATCCAACCTGACTTTGAAAGTTTCCAGGGATCCACCATCTGTCTGAGTAACCTCTTCCATCATGCAGAGCCAATGCAGATTTATTTGGGAAAGCTACTCAAACAATAAAATATTGTCATGTTTAAGAGACTCGTCGAGCAAGCTCTGGGGCCTTACAAGGAGAATGAAAGGTGGAGAAGACACATCATTCCCATATCAAAAGTGGACTTGGGGGTGAACTACACCATTCACCAAATAGCATCAAATTAAACACATTTTGTATAGAAAAAAGTACTTCAAAATTTAGAGGTAAAGCACCATTATAAGTTAATATAAATGGGATAAATAGTATTTTGAAATTATCTAAAATTAATTTGAAAATGTGAAGCCGTTGCCCCCATTGCTGTCTTGGAAAAGAATGAATTTAAGTAAAACAATTAAGGGAAAGTAAACATTCCGTTAATCTAAAATAAATGGTTTTAATTTTAAGAGAAAAATTAAAAAAAAATACAACAGTGCTTATGGCTCGAACAAGCTGGTTTTCTTTCAAATTTTGCAGGGGATAGAAAATAAGGGAGAACCTTTTTAACTCAATCTATGGGACAGCAGACAGTTGGTGGGGAGGATGTTGGGTGCTCTGGGTATGATGGGCACAGGGATGGCTCTGCTCTGCACCAGCATCTGTGGAAAAGGGGTTTTGCTGCCCTGTTTTTCTCTCTGTTGGTTTAAATATGGCTTTTTCTGAGGTACATCATGCTTGGAGAGTTCATCCAGGTTCGACATTTAAACAAAAGGTGGCTGAGGTTCCCTGAAACAATGAGATTTTCATTGAAAACTGGAATGGCTTTGACTGTGGAAAGCTCCTTGTCAATTTTCTGCCTCTTCTCAATGTTATTTAGGTCTCTTCAGAGTTTTGTTTTGGATAGGGGAAAACACAAAATTCATTCGTGGATGAGTTTGTCACTCTGTGAAAAGCCAGTCATTGCCATTTGTTATAAAGATTTGTTTTAATGATTTACATTCAATCAGGTGAATAACAATTTGAAAAGTAATTCTGGGCACTTTGTCATGCAAATGGATTCAGCTTTTCCACTGCTGTTGCAAATATGAGAACTGGGGTCTGCTTGGCCCAAGGGAGCCACCTGTGTGCCGGCCTGCAGTGCTGCCCACCCTGCTTTGCCGCTGGCAGCTTGTAGAACCACCCAAAGACTCAAGGCTTTGAATTCAGTGTTTTTCACATTGATTTTTGTTTCACTGAAGTCCTTTATCTTATCCTACAAAAAAGATGGAGAGGGGCTTTTTACAAGGGCATAAAGTGATAGGACAAAGGGGAATGGCTTCAAACTGACAGAGGACAGGTTTGAATTAGATACTGGGAAGAAATTCTTTACATTGAAGTTAATGAGGAACTGGTACAGGTTGCCCAGAGAAGCTGTAGATGCCCTGTGTCGATAGTGAGATAGAGTTCCCCGGCAGGTGCAAAGGAGAGAGAGTTTTATTACAAAAAACAAGCCTTTTTAAGCAGTTAGCCCTTATCAGAATACATACCATTGAAACACAACAAACAATAATTCAACCAGTCACCATAAGCCACGAGGTGATCATGCGAAAGTTATGTAACTTGTTTTTTCTAATTCTAAGTTAGCTGAACTGGTTCCCAGAGGCCTTTTTACTTAGCCAAAGTAACAGAAGTGAACCATGATTTTACAAGGGTAACAAGGCCTTCATTTTGCAAGGTTTTACCTATCTGCAACATTGCCCCATCCCTGGAAGTGTTCAAGGCCAAGTTGGATGGGGCTTTGAGCAACCTGGTCTACTGGAAGGTGTCCCTGCCCATGGCAGAGGGGTTGGAACTAAATGATCTTGAAGGTCCTTTCCAACCCAAACCATAACAGGATTCTATGATCCAATCTTGCTGCAAGTCTAAAGATGGTTCTGTGGGGAGGAGACAGAAAAATTACATTCAGCCTGGAAGAAGCAAGAAGCCTGCAGCTTCATCTATTAAAAAGTGTGTGCGTGTGTTAAATTTTAAAAAATTAAAATATTATCTATTAAAGGAAAAAATATTTGGAATCAACTAGATTTTGCATATCTAACAAAAATTTCTCAAAGTTATGAATTCAAGGAAAGGTTTCTGGTTTAGACTGAAGCCTGAAAAACAAAACACCTGCCTAAGTCTGCACCCTGTATTCCTAGAGAGTTTCTATCTTTCCTAAGCACTAAGGTGAGCAGGCACTAGCTGCCATTCGGCTACTACTTGGTGCCATGTGGCAGCCAGCATCACTGAATTGCAAAGTGTAGCCGTGTACTCTGTGAAGCTCCATCATATGTAGAGGTCTCCAAAAGTCAGCTTTTAGAGTAAATTCCTGGGAATAAGTGGAATTGAAAAATACATGGGCTAATCCATGTACACACATGGTGAACAAAGCTGTTCTCCTAAAGATTTAAATAGTGCAAGGCAGCCAGTGATGAATTTTGATTGTTGCAGTTCATCCGCAATGCTCTGGTGCCATGGCCGAGCTGCTGCTGTGGCTCAGTGCTGTCGGAAAGAGCAGGTCCGTGGTGCTTTTTGTAGCCAAACAGGTACTGAGGAGGGGTTTGCTACTAGGCTAGTGGAATAAATGAGCCCAGCAAGGTGGTGCTGGGACAGTGGTGGTGCAAGAGGGGACAACTAATCAGGACTGTGCCTCGCTTGGAGGTAACTTGTGGTTTTTCCTGTGTGACCATGGAGAGGACATGAAGAAGTGGAATGGAAAACCCACCTCTGCCCTAACAGCACAGGTACGTGAGTTGAAAGGAAAGACAACCACCACAGAAAATTCTTCAAGGATAAATGCCACTTCAGTTTCCAGTGGGCAAGTACTCAGACAGAATAGCAGGGCTGATGTTTCCAGTCCTCCAGAAGGGACCTCCAGGTCATATGTACGAAAAGTGAGCAACAAGTACTATGACCAGGACTAAAGGGGCCCTGCCTCTGGCCAGGTGGAGGAAAGGGACAATGGGATCTATTGGACTGGGTGGTTCTGATTGTAGGTTCCACTAATCTTTTTAAATCTTACTACAGGAGTGCTTCTTCGACACTCCTGGCCCTGCTTTGGACTTCTTATCAATTAGAGAGGTTGGACAAAAACAACTTGAACTGCAATGCGGCAGTATTTTCACTAATCACTCATCATGTCACGTACTCATAGATACTTCTATTGTAACATCTAAAATCTTAACTTAAACTTAACTTAAAGTATAAAGTTAAAACCCTTCACCTAAAACACCCAAAACGTACTTCTTGCTTATCACTACGAAAACACAGAACTGTAACTCTGCTTAAAGCCATAAATCACTGTTAATTAAGCTAACCCTAAGTGCTTCCAAGGTTGTAAATCAAATGCACTGTCGGCTTTTACTTCTCTGTTTCCTTCATCCGATGGCCTGGCACATCAGACCCACAAGAGTATAAGGCTTTAGTTGACACCGATGCACAATGTACCCTGATGCCATAAAGATATGTAGGGGCAGAATCCATCTCTATTTCTGGGGTGACAGGGAGACCCGAACAGGTGACTGTACTGGAAACTGAAGTGAGCCTGACTTGGAACAAATGGCAAAAACACCCCATTGTGACTGGCCCAGAGGCCCCATGTATCCTTGGCATAGATTACCTCAGGAGAGGGTATTTCAAGGACCCAAAAGGGCATTGTTAGGCTTTTGGGATAGCTGCTGTGGAGACAGAGGGAATTAGACTGCTGAATACCTTTCCTGGTCTCTCAGAGGACCCTTCTGCTGTGGGACTGCTGAGGGTCAAAGAAAAACAGGTATCGATTGCTATTCCAACAGTGCACTGTCAGCAATACCGCACCAACTGGGACTCCATGACCCCCATCCATGACATGATTCGTGAACTGGAGAGCCAGGGAGTGGTCAGCAAGACTCTTTCACGCTTCAATAGTCCTATATGGCCTGTGTGTAAGTCCAATGGAGACTGGAGACTGACAGTGGACTATTGCGGCCTGAAGGAAATCACACCACCACTGAGTGCTGCTGTGCTGGACATGCTGGAACTTCAGTAGGAACTGGAGTCCAAGGCAGCCAAGTGGTGTCACCATCGACATTGTTAATGCATTTTTCTCCATTCCTTTAGCAGCAGAGTGCAGGCCACAGTTTGCTTTCACCTGGAGGGGAGTCCAGTACACCTGGAACTGCCTGCCCCAGGGGTGGAAGCACAGACCCACGATTTGCCATGGACTGATCCAGACTGTACTGGAAAAGGGTGAAGCTCCAGAACACTTGCAATACATTGATGACATCATCGTATGGAGCAACACAGCAGAGGAAGTTTTTGAGAAAGGGGAGATGATCCAGTGTGGCATATGAAGGATGAGAGACACCTTGGTGTAGGTGAATCTGTTTAATGCAGAATCTTAACAACACATATACCCTTAGCCCAGAGGTTAATTTTTAACTACAAGCAAAAAGACTAATTACACTAATAAGTCTGACGTCTTGACATCATCATTCTTTCCATGATCATTCTTTCCATGGTCACACACCGGTAGAGCAGGAGAGGAATTTTCTGTGATTTTCTGTTCACTGTGATCACTTGAGAAGTTTGTTCAGGTACATGATGTTGATGTGGCTGTTGCTGTTGCTTCTGTAACCCTTTCTTTACCCCAACAATCCACATCCTTCTGAAGGCCAGTTTTTCCATAAAGCAAAGTAAGGTCAAGGGACCTGCCCAGGAAATTGAGTTTTTAGGAGTAAAATGGCAAGATGGATGTCATTAGATTACAATGGATGTGGTCAACAAAATAGCAGCTATATCCCTGTATTGGGTTTGCATGGCCAAGCTTTGGTAGAGGTGGAGGAAGTAGAGGAATGTCTTCTGTGAGAAGCTGCTAGAAGCTTCCTCCTTGTCCGACAGAGACAATCCCTGATGATGCCAAAAAGATTTTTGCTTTTTATACATTTTTCATATATTCATAGCTCTGTAGACTACTATTGCATAGTTATATAGCTCCCAGTACTCTTTCTGTTAGATTTTAGAGCAATAAGCTTACCTTGTCACACATTCCTGAAATAATGTGTGGTCTCACTGTAAAGGAGAGAAAATTTTGTTTTTGCAACCAGACTCTGAGAAGACATAATAAGAAATAGGGCAAAGAAACCCCCAGGACTGACGCCAATGGGGCAGAACCAAGGGGCTAGATGACCTAATTGACTGCTCTTTTAATTGGACCATATTCGTTATATATGCTAATTTGTTAAACTTAAAAAATTGTAGCAATCTAATGCCAAGTGTGCATATAGCCATGTTATGCACCTTGAAAGCTTTCAATAAGGGTCCTGCTTTTTTATCTTACTATTCTAATACTGTAGCAAATTTTTCTCTGTTAAGGCAACACTGGCAGCTCCAAAAGATGAGTGTGCCACTGCTCAAGGTTGGGCCAATTATAAATGGTGGTAACTCCACTGTGATAACATATTTAAGAAGAAGAAAAAAAGTTTATGTGCAGTTGTAATTGCAGCCAGAGAAGAGTGGGGTGAGAATATGTGAGAGGAACAACTCTGCAGACACCAGTCAGTGAAGAAGGAGGGGAAGGACATGCTCCAGGCACCAGAGCTGAGTTTCCTCTGCAGGCTGTGGTGAAGACCATGGTGGAGCAACTGTCCACCTGCAGCCCATGGAGGTCCACGGGGATGCAGAGATCCACCTGCAGCCCAGGAAGGAGACCCATGCCAGAGAAGGTGTATGCCTGAGAGGAGGCTGTAACCCCATGGGAGACCCATGGAGAGAGGAGCCCATGCTGGAGCAGCCTGTCCTTGAAGGACTGCAACCCATGGTAAGTGACCCACAGTGTAGCAGTTTGAGGGGTACTGTTGCTCATGAGATGGACTCACATTTGAGAAGTTTGTGAAGAATTTTCTCCTGTTCGAGGGACCCCATGGTGCAGCAGGGAAATGACTCCTCTCCCTGAGCAGTGGGAGAAACCATGGGTGATGAACTGACCATAACCCCCATTCCCTGTCTCCTTGCACCACTAGGGAAGGAGGTAGAGCTGGGAAGGAGGGTGGGGTGGGAGGAAGGTGTTTTTAAGGGTTTATTTTACTTCTCATTATCCTGCTCTGATTTTGTTAGCAATAAATTCAATTAATATCTCTAATTCTAGCCTGTTTTGCCTCTGAGGGTCTTGATGTCAAAGAGATTTTTGCTTTTATGCTTTTTATATTAATAGTACATTAGTAGCCCTGTAGTTCTGTAGCCCTGTAGCCTTTACCCTCTAATCTTGTAAATTCCTAGCTAGTAGTTTTCCCTATCCTCTAGTTCCTATCCCCTAGTCCCTATCCCTATAGTCAAACTAAGATTCCTATATCAACCTTATCACCACTAGTGTTCTGGGGACCAGGGACACTTCTCTGTCCCATGTCTCCTAAAAGCCCAAACAACAGTAGCTAGCAGCATTAGGTGGGGATTTTTGTAGGAGGCTGAGCAAAAGGTAATCACCTCATTAGCAGTATTTCTAATTGGAAGATTTTTATAAACTATTTTAATTTGATGTAAACCTATAAAAATGCTACGGGTACACACACACTAAGGAGAACGGACACTTGGGACGGGACACAAAACTGATCAGTGTACTTTGTATCCTGGGAGGACCTCCAAATAAAGGTAACAGCTTTCCCTACCCTCATAAAAATTGCCCAGCTTCTGATTTTAAGCAGATAAAGGCATCAGTGTGGGTAGTGATAGCTGCGACCGCTGGTCTGGAAGTTTCACAGATCTCAGCATTGATACAATTACTCTGTACCTGTGAGAATTCGGTTTGCACCCTTGGGAATTGTAACAGCAACAGAAGCTAGAAGCAAAACAACGAAGGGATGACCAGCACCTGCAAAGAAAGGAATGCTAGCTTGATATGTAGCAGGAATGTATGCTAATTTTAGGTAACAAATAGTTTTATACGGGTGCTAATAATAGGCAACCAGTCGTGTTATATTGTTGTTAGCCATAGCCAATGAACTTGTAACACGAATACTAAAATGGTATAAAAGGGGCCGTTGGGTATTATTAAAGAACCTTTTGCCTGGAGCAGTTGGTGTGTGTTTTTATGTGTCATGACCACCTCAACAGCGACATCTGGTGACCCCAACATGATGCAACAGCTCCATAGAGGCTGCAGGAGAAGAGCCTAGGCTGCGTGGAGAGCGGCGGGGGTGGTGCCCAGCGGCGTGTGAGCAGGGTGGAGAGCTGCCATTGGTCTGGACCCAAAACTTTAACCCTTTGAGGTGAGCCACTAAGGAACAACAATGGGAGCTCATCTATCCCAAGAAGAAAAGGCTATAGTGAACATTTGGATGCTTATGCAAGACAAACAGGGTAAAAAGTATGATAAGCATTCCTTGAAAACCCTGTTATTTTGGTGCAAGAGCCAGGGTTTGGAACCTACATCTGAGACTGTTAAAACTCTATTGACTACTTGGAAAGTGGTGCTAGACACTTTGAAATTGGTGAAAAAGGAGCGGAATTTAAAACAAGTCTCCACGGACATGGGGGGAAGGCGAGATGGAAGGGCAGAAAGCAGAGACAGCCGTTCCTGCTTTGGCGCAGGCGGGTAAAACTGCTGGCGAGCCACCGGGACTGCTCCGCTTCCTGCTGTCAAAGTGTGGCTGCTCCAGGGCCTGGCCAGGCAGGGAGCTGCTCCCGCCTACCCACAGCCCTGGCCGCTGGCACTCCCCCAAACAGTGCAGCAGTCCCACGTTGCTCTGTGCTGAATTAAACCGAGCGCGATGCGGAAGAGTCTGTGCTGGGGCTGGACATGCCGCATCTGTAACTGTGCCCTGGGCCCCCGCAGGGAGCGAGGGCGTGGCTGCGGCCCCCACACGGCGCGGCCTCGCGGCAGCTACGCATGGCCGGGAGACACCGCCGCCATCCTGTCCCTCCAGTAGTGGGCTGCCTGGGACCGCCGCAAGGGGGTCCGAGTTGCTCGGGGGAGCGGCGGGCGGCGGTGCCTATGTCAAGCTTGTTCTACAAAATCAGTCACTTTTTGAGGGTCTTCTTTGTATTTCCCATATTTACTTTTCCAGTTTTCTAGTTCCATCTGGGAAAATGGAAGCTTGATATAAACTGGGCCTTGATTTCCTATAGCTTCTCTCAATGGAGCTTGCAATATTGGTTCTTTTCCCTTTTTGGATCTTGTCCTTCTAACTATAGGGCTGGGGGCTTCTATAGTCTCTTGAGCTATCTTCCCCTTTTTTTTATTGGACTGAGAATCTTTTCCTTTAGCTTTCTTTTCAGGGAGGGGAATGGATCAAGCTCTTCTGAAGAGGAATCAGAATCACTGTTACTGTCTGGTGTACTATCGCTCTCCATATCTGCTATTGTCTGTATCATTCTGACTTCGGCTGAGAGGTCATTTTTTTTTTCCCTCTGTCGGTCGCACTGTGGTGATGTGACCTTCCTTTCTTTTTCCCTTTCCCTGCCCCTCTGATGTTACTGTGGGATGTTCCCTCCCCATTTCTTCTGTGGGATGGCTCAGGTGTATCATTTTCCCAAGGTGGAGCGGTGGGCTGCAGCCCCTCCTCTGAGGGCTGGGCTGAAGTCAGCTTCTCTCCACTCCTCGGTCCCGCCCCAGCAGGCGGAACTGAGGCATGGTTTGCAACAGGGGTTGGGATTAGCAGGGGCCACATCTCTGGGCAAAAGGGCCACCCCATGGGCGGTTTTCCTCCACCCCCCAATCCCGTTGGAATGAGCAGTGTGGCCAACTGCGGGGGAGGGGTGGGCCAGATAAAGGGATCATTCTACTATTTTTCTATTTTCACCAGTGGGGAGGACAGCAGGGAGGTAGTTTCTGTCCCTTTCCCGCTCAACTGCTCCGGGGAAGAGAGCAGAGGGGGTTGGGCAGATGGCTTAGGCGGAGAAGGGAGAGGAGGGGGGGGACTGGACGGAGGAGGAGGGCCCCCCCCGTCCATTCCTCATGGCAGGGGCGATTTGATCCATCTCTGGGAGCTCATAATTGGTTTTAAAAACCATTTCTTTATTTTCATCTTTCCTGCCTTTCCCTTTTAAAGTCAATATACACTGTTTTTTTGAACTTTGCATCTGAGGGCATGTGGAAAGCAATAGGAAAGGTTCAACGTATCTCAGCTCATCCCATCTTTCCTCTAAACAAAGTCGGGACGTTATTTTTATTATTAATTTATCATCCAAGCTTCCAAACTGAGGCTAAGTCTCTCCATTCAGTAACGTATATAAAGGCCAAACTCTGGTACATAATCTTATGATTTCTGTTTCTGCAAGAGGCATTTGTTTCCTGGTGAAATTGGTCCAATGTTCCAAAACCATATCTAGCGGGGAGTTTCTGGGGATTTTTACATTTTTACTCGAGAGTATAAAATCTATGTTTCCCATTTTTACAAGTTAAAAGCCAAGGAGACAGAACAGACCAATAGGAAGCAAGAATACATTCCCCAGCCAGCGTCCAGCACTGGGATTGGACAAAAGAAGGTTTTATAAGGTGAAAAGGCAGAGAGAAAATATCAGCGATTGAGAAACAGACTCAGCTGGGTGCAAGCATAGCCAACTTTATTCCAGGCAACAATGCCTTTTATACTATTGTACAAACAATTAACTACCCGTTTCATAACCCCCTGTCCTCCCCAGCAGCAAAAAGTCTTGCATACAATGTCCTTGTTCACCATTCTGTTACATGTTAGGAGACAGGAGTGAGGCTTAAGGAGTCACCTTCTTACCAGGGTGTCGGCTCACACCTTACTCTGCATTCTTATCTTTCCCAAGGCTTATCATTTACCAAGGCTAAGAGATCACTGCTGCTATCTACATCGCCGGGGGCTATTGCCCCCACAGTTATATTATTTTTATTGTATTTCTACTGTTTGTCTACATGACAAAATAACTGAAAAAATGGCCTGAGAGATCTGTAGTTCCTTGAGAACCCTTGTAATTAAATAACATTTCAGTGATGGACCAATAGCAGTTAGATCAAAAAATCCTTCACAGTATTTCCTATACTTTCCTTCTGCACTGTTCAAATGCATAATCATTCCAATTTTACTTTAAGAGATTAAATTGTACAATAAGTTTTAAAAGAATATAAAGACAGCTGTTTCAACTTTGGGAATTAAATAAAAACATTTACGTCTTCTTACACAATGTTTTTAGTAAGATCATTTGCAATCTAAAACTGCATGCTATAATTTAGAAGTATAATGAAGAGCTAGGAAGAATTCTGGAGAGATATTACAACTTTTAAATGCTGCTTCTACTATTTACTAACAAACTATATCTTCTCATTCTCTTTTTCATAAGTGAAAGAGTAAAATACTAACCTATTTGGTACATACATAGACACAGTACATTTATTTCTCTTTCATTATAATATTGAGGAATACATCTGGTGCAGGCAGTTCAGTTTGCAAGGTGCAGTGGGAGATGCAGATTGAGCTCTGGGTGGGAATCCAAGTGAAGCGGCATAACAAAGGGCATGGGGACCTGTGGAACTGGCCGGGTGATAGGACACTGAGAGACACAGCAGGAGCCAAAGACTCAGGAAGAAGAGCAAGACTTGCAAGTACTTGGACTTCCGCTCTTCCTGACCTTGCCTGGATTCAGCTGGGCTCGCAACCTCCTGGGTTCTCAGTCTACAGAAGCAGTTGGTCTGACAGCTTTTCACAACAGGCAGTTTTGTTAAGGCAGTAGGGAAGGCACAAGGGATGAGAGAGACGGACCTCTGCAACCTTATTCCAAGCTTTATTTTTCTCTGCCCTGAAGGACAGGGTGCATTTCTTGAAGGGAGTTAGCAGAGAGATCCCTACCCGCTCTGTCTCTGCTGCTTTAAGGGGTAGGGATAACAGAGTGTAACCAATCAGAGAATACAGATACATGAGAGAAAACCAATGAAACATCTCAGAGGAGGAACATATTTAAACAGGCTAATCACAATATAGTTAGAGGGAATTTCAAATCAAGCTAACCTGTTACAAAGCTTAAGGTTCTGTGACGGAGGAGAAACATAAGGTGAGTGATATCTAGGGAATGTTGCTATGTGGCAGACTGCTTTTTTGATAACTAAGAATGCAGCACAGCAGCATTGGACTGTGAGGGTATAAAAGCCCAGGGTTTCCTTTGTTAGGGGTCCCTCCTTGGAGGCACCAGCTTGAGCTGTTTCTGTGTTATTGCACCATGGAAAAATTGCTTTATGGAACGAGGCATCTGACACACTGCCATGGGAAAACTGGGGTCGAACCAGTAAGGAAACCTGATCTGACTCTGAGAGTGTGGCATGTAGGGAATCAAGCTGGGACCCGTTGGTGCACTAGAGCTGCCCACTGTGATGGGGCTTTGGTTCCAGAAGCTAAAATCTCTGGCCCTAGCAGTGTGACTGCCAGGAAGTCTTGTGAATTGGAAGACTGGGTAGTTTCCTTAACAATGAGACTGTTCTTCATGTGTCAGGCTCTTTAGCAAATGAAGCATGTCTGCAGTAGCTCAGCTATGAGCCATTTAAAAATATTAAATAGCTATAATGGTTGATATTAGCGATTTATATAATGTCTTATAGTTTTCCATATTGATCATGCTACTTTTGAGTAAAAATTGAAATATATATCAAATTCCATAGCAAGAGGAGAGAAAGATAATTTAAACAGCTTTAAAATTATCTTGATATAGCTTTCTACCTTGATGAAATTTATTAACTCTGAAGATATTTATATACCCATATAATCAGTCCATATTAAGAATAATTAGCATATTGTGGTATGATTGCACTCTGAAAAATATGTATGTAACCACATGCTGCCTGACACAGCACAGAATCTCTCTTTTGAAGTGAATTCTTCTTTCCAATTGTCCTGGTTTGAAAGACAGGTGTTTGTCAAGGAAGGTGGGAAAACATCCTGGGATAGAGGATGACCCCCCTCCCTCCTCCGTATTACTATACTCTTGAAATTACAGGGCTCTCAGGCAAAGATGTGATAAAAAGAATAACAGTTCTTTACTAGGATTATATATCTATATATATATAACAACACAGATAAACGGCAACAATAAGAGAACAGACAAACCCAGTAACAGTCCTTTCTCTGTTGCTGGGTGATTCTCTGTTGGGGTAGAAAGGCTGCAGTGACTCTCCCGCGGCTGCAGGGGGCGCTGTGGCGAGCGCTGCAACCTCTCCACGTGGCAATGGCGGCTCTGGCGAGTGGGAGAGGGAGAGGGGAGATAGATCCTGTTGCAAACTCCCAGGGCAGCAGCCCGTCTGCACCAACCTTGGCAGCGGGCAGCAAGCAGCACAGGCAGGCAGGGGTGACTGGAGAGCGATGGACTTCAGTATCACCCACCGAGGGGCCAGAGGAAGGCAGGAAGAGCAGAGACGAGCAGACCCCGGCGCCAACCCACGTGGAGCAGAAAACCCAGGCTGGCGGCAGAGACGGCAGAGGCGAGCAGCTCCAGGCAGCAACACTTAGAGCGTAACTCTGTCTCCTGTGCCGCGGCAGGACTCCCGTGGAAATGTCACAGTGTATCCATGCTCTGGAGCAAGCAGGCAGAGACGTCGCAGTGTAGAGGTGTTCCCAGAGCAAAACTGGCACTCCGCTGGAGACATGACTCTTTTCCCTCTACACCGAGCCCAGAAGAGGAGACTGAGCCCGGCCTCCGCCCCCTCTCAGCAAAGTCTCGAAGAGTCCCCTCCCCTCTCGCGATAATCTCTGGCTTCTGGGGAACAATCCCCTGGCCAACATTTCCAGCTCTTTTTTCTTTAATTGGGGAAATTGTCCTGGCATCTGGGTTGGGCAAGCAATCCCTTTTGTCCTTAAGTATCGCCCATTCTGGGTGATCAGTGTGGAATGTGGGTGGATAGACAAACTTCTTTGTACTTAAGTACTACTCATTAGTTCCCGGCCAGCCCCTCCCCACCTACACACTCTCCCTGCTAGATGGGGGAAGAGAAAAAAAAAATTTTCATTTGTCCAACCCATAACACCAAGAAAAAATTAGTATATGGGGTCTATACTATAACCTGGCCAAATTTGATCAGCTCTATTAATCAAGCAGGTGAAAAGACAGAATTTGATTTGTATGATTCAACAGTTCCAGTGGAACAGTGTAGTGCAACAAGGGGAAGTGTGAAGTCATGCACCTGGGGAGGAACAATCCCATGCACTGATATATGCAGGAGGTCATCCAGATGGAAAACAGCTCTGCAGAAAAGGAGGTGCCAGTTGGTGGACAAGTTCAACATGATCCAGCAATGTGCCCTTGCATTAATGAATGTTAATGGTATCCTGAATTGAATTAGGCAAAGTACCATCAACAAATGAAGTGATCCTACACCTCTACTCAGCACTGGTGAGGCCACACCTCTAGTACTGTGTCCAGTTTTGGGCTCCCCAAGACAGATATGGACATTCTGTAGAGAGTCCAGTAAAAGGATATGAAGTTGATTAAGGTGTTGCGGATATGTAAAACCTTTCAAAATGAAGGCCTTTTTACCCTTGTAAAATCATGGTTCTCTTCTGTTACTTTGGCTAAGTAAAAAGGCCTCTGGTAACCAGTTCAGCTAACTTAGAAGTAGAAAAATCAAGTTATATAACTTTCGCATGATCACCTCGTGACTTATGGTGACTGGTTGAATTATTGTTTGTTGTGTTTCAATGGTATGTATTCTGATAAAGGCTAACTGCTTAAAAAGACTTGTTTTTTGTAATAAAGATCTCTCTCTTTCGCACCTGCCGGGGAACTCTGTATCTCTCCATCGACACATTAAGGTACTGGTGCATTTCTCCTATGAGAAGAGGCTGAGAGAGCTGGGAATGTTTAGCCTGAAGAAGGCAAGTGTCAGGGAGAATATCATCAATGTATATAAATACCTGAAGACAGGGTGCAATAAAGATGGAGCCAGGACAAAAAGCAATGGGCACAAACTGAAACACAGGAGGTTCATTTGAATATCAGGAAACACTTTTTTACTGTGAGGGTGACTGAGCTCTGGAACAGGTTGTCCAGGGACATTGGGAGTCTCCCTCCTTGGAGGTATTCAAAAGTCATCTGGAACTTGGTCCTGAGCACTCTGCTCTAGGTGGCCCTGTTTGAGCAGGGGACTTGGAAACGATGAACCCCGGAGGACCCTTCTAACTGCAACCATTCTTTTATTCTGTTTTATAATCACATTAATAGCCACGGTGTCTTTCAGTCTTTTTGTCTGAATCCTTATGGCAAAAAGCAGGAGGAGTTTTAAATGGAGGCACTTATGTCTTGGAGAGATTTATGATGATAATCTATTCCATGATCCTTTGTTTTATGCCCAAAAATGGTTGCTGTATCTTTAAGGCCTGGGACCGGGTGTGTGCGGGGCTGGCGGGGGGGGCTTTAGGCTTTTTGCGGGCATTTTCAAAGCCTCACTATCCAAGTGTTCTGTGGTGCAGTGCTGTTTTGTTTTGCTTGGCTAGCTTTGTTCTTTTTGGCCCAGGCAAAAAAATTTTCCCTTCCCTGGCTTGGAGGATCTGGAGTAGCAATCTTTCATCTGCCTTGAGGTGAACTGAACGAGCTGCTGCTCCAAGACCGGAGGAGTGGGAGTTGTGGGAGCAGGGCAGACCCGTTCCACCGTTCCAGCACCAAGCCTCAAGGAACCAAGCTGGGGAGAGAAAGCACACAAAGAGGCTCCAGCCCAGCTGTTTCACTTGCCGTGACTGCTGTAGAGAAGAGGTCGACACCAGGTAGCCACTGGGTTTTCCCCTACTGCTGGAACTCCTTCATGAAAGCTCCACTTCCCTCAGTGTGAAAGCCAGCACCATCTCACACCACATGTCGGGACGGGGTATTTCTCCAACACTGGCCCCATTCTCCGGGCATTTTTTGGGTCTTTGTTCCTCTGTGTGTGGGGATGGCTGTGTTCTGACAGTCCGATATTTAACAGTGTGTTGGTTTTGCAGGGCCTGGTTTTTGGTAGCAGGGGGGCCACAGAGGTGGCTTCTGTGAGAGGCTCCTAGAAGCTTCCACCATGTCCAGCAGGGCCAATCTCTGATGGTTCTGAGGATGGACGTGCTGCTGGCCAAGGCTGTGCCAATTAGAGATGGTGGTAATGCCTCTGTGATAACATATTTAAGAAGAAATCATAACAAAGTTGTAATTTTCCAACCAGAGTAGGAGTGAGAATATGTGAGAGAAACAACAATGGAGACACCAAGGTCAGTGAAAAAGGAAGGGGAGGAGGTGCTCCAGGCACCAGAGCCGAGATGTCTCTGCAGCCTGCAGTGAGGACCATAGTGAAGCAGCTGTCCCCCTGCAGCCCATGGACCTTCACAGGGGATGCAGATATCCACTCGCAGCCCGTGGGGGAGGTGCTCACACCGGAGTGGGCAGATGCCTAGAGGCGGCTGTGGTCCAGTGGGAGTCCCATTGGAGAGAGAGGCCTTGCTTCCAGGCTGGAGCAGCCAGTCCTTGGAGGACTGCACCCTGTAGAAGAGTGACCCATGCCGCTGCAGTATTGGGAGTACTGTTCCTCGTGAGATTGGACTCACACTGGAGAGGTTTGCAGAGAACTGTCTCCCGTGGGAAGGGGACCCCATGGTGCAGCAGGGAAAAGACTCCTCTCCCTGAGCAGTAGAAAGACAATCTTGGGTGATGAACTGACCAAACCCCCCACCCCCCCCCGTGCGGTCGGTGGGAAGGAGGGAGGGTTTGGAGGAAGAAAAGGGTGTTTTTAAGGGCTTATTTTACTTCTCATTGTCTTGCTCTGATCTTCTTAGCAATAAATTCACTTTATAGCTAGAAGTTGAGCCTGTTTTGCCCTTGAAGTGTTTTATCCCGATCCTTATCTCAACTCCTGAAGCCTTCGTTAAAATTTCCTCTCCTCTGTCCAGCTGTCGCGCAGGGGAGGGTGAATGACGGTTTTTTGTGGGTGCCTGGCATCTGGCCATTGTCAAACCATGACAAACAGTTATTTACTTTTCTTCCTTGCCCTGTGGGCATTCTGTTATTAATAAACTCTTGGGTTTTTTTTCACTTTCCTCTATTGCTATTCATTTTGTATTGGTGGAGGGAGATTGTTGAAACCCTTTAGAGGAGACTACTCATTCCCGTGTCCTCTCTTAAATTTGTCTAAAAACTGAGACAAATCACAAAAAGAAAAATGTGTTTTATAGGCATAGCTTGCTTTGCTGAAGAGGTGGTTTTTCCAACTGCAGATGCTGCTGCATTCTCACATTAAAAAATGGCTATTTTTAGTTACTGGAAAAACAGTTTTGGTGATGCCTTAGGATTTTAGCTTTTATATTTTTCCTATATTTGTAACCCCGCAATTCTTAGTGTGTAACTCTAGAGTCCATATAGAATGTTAGCTACAGCTTTTAGACAAAACAATGCATCTTCAGGCCAGAATCTAAAGACACCTTACTGCCTCAGGCCCGAGAACTGTAAACAACAGTTGGTAAGGGGGGAGCAAACTTGGGGTGAATGACTTCATTACCTGAAGCTGTAATTGGAAGAACTAACCCCGATATGCAAATGGATCAAACTTATAAAAGTATGAAAACTCGTGACCGGTCGTCCATCCTGGGGGGTTGTCTTGGGGTGACTTTATGATTCTGTATCCCCTATCGCCTGTTCTATTGATTCATTAAAAAATATGGATATTGATATGATATCGATATCCAACTATGATGGACAAATAACTGTCTAACGCAGCATTTAGAAAGGGTATGTTTTTAATCGGCCGGGGCAGCCGCGTGGGATCGTTCCCAAAGACGCAGTGCCGAATTGTAAGACAATAGAGGGTTCTTTTATCTACCAAAGTTCTAAATATTTAAGATAAAAAATACATATTCATAGCATAAACACCTCCCATTCCCGCTTCGTATGATAATTAGCCAAAATACCATTAAGCATGCGTGGTTTGTTCTTTGAAATGAGTCAGTGGGTGTATTTTGAGTAGTGGTCATGAAAGATGCGAAGTAGCCCTTAGTCTTCCTCTCTTGAACTTTTCGCCTCTTGAGTTTTCACAATAACTCTTGACCCTGAGGTTCATTCTGTACCCTCTCCTGCCATCCGTGAATAGATATTTCAAATAGAGAAATTAATCTGTCTACTTTTCCTTTAGATCTTATTACCCTAAGTCTTCTGGTCCTTGTTATGGACACAGCTGTACAAATATAGGATGACAAACAATTAGTCAACTCTATTTTAGGCCTAGCTTCTCAAGCAATTATTAACTTCTTAATTAACTCCAGCTAGGTTTATCTGTTACATTCGTTCTGACTAACTCTACTGATTCTAACAAAGCTAACTTTAAGTAAAAATCTAAAAATCTTAGAATTTCATATCTCACTATGACTAATATGAATCCCGTACCCTTAAAAGCTGGGCACCAGTCCTGCTCTGTTAGCAGCACAGCTTTGTGCTTCTTCAAAGACACTCACACCTCCCCCGTGTACACAGCTGCTGTTGCTACTGCTCCTGTGTGCTGCTGCTCTGGTGGAGAGAGAACGTTACCTTTTTTCCTAGCCAGCTCTCTCGGCTCTGTGCTTCTCAGGAGAGAGACAGAGTTAAAAGTCTTTGCTTTTTGGCTAGCCTGGTAGCTGAAAAGGAGTTTTTAAAAGTTGCTAGCTTAGGCAAGAAGACCGTTTTTTTCCAGGACTGTGGAATTTTTTTCCTCTACCTCTGGAACTGTACAACAACAACTGAACTCTGTTCTGGAATACCATCACCAGAGGCCTACACCCTAGGCCTGGAGGAGAGCCTACACCATATCCTAGCTCCAGAGAGAGAGAGCAGAGCCACACCCAGAAAAGGACTCTGAATTCATCCAGGTTTCCTCCATCACAAGAGGTTTATTATCCAATATTATCCATTTTTTTTCCTCTTTCCTTCCCCTGGTGCCTGAGCGCACCCCCCAGCACCCTGTTTGTTAAATAAACAGGGTTTTTTTCTCTTTCCTCTGAGAAATTCCTGAGGTTGGGGAGGGAGATTTTGAACCCTACCGTTTCCAGAGGAGACGCCTCTCATCTTCCTCCTAATTTTGTCTCAAACAGGGACAAACAAATTTGGCGCCCACCGTGGTGCCCGACTGAGACAAAAAATTTGGTGCATTGGACAGGAAAGTGAAAAAACCTGTAATAATTGCAATTTGGTTTTAATTACTTTGTATTGGGGTAAAGTATTCACCATATTGTTGGAGGTGCTAATGTCTTTCTGGTCTCTAGGCCTGTTTGCCTACCCACAGATAGCACTAATTTTGTCCTCGGCATGTAGCTTTTACAGAGCAGAGGCACGAATCCAGATTGCTATTTTCTTTGCTTGGTGATAATGATTTATGGAAAGTTAACAGAGGTATTGGGAGTTGTTCAAGATGTGTATGGTCTGCTCTTACTGCGTCCTAGTCTCAGTTGCCTGCTCTGGGGGTTTATTGGTAACCACACCCAGTTTGTTGGAGAAAGGAGATGGGGTTTCCCAGCCTTTCATCTCCTTCTTCCCCTTTAAATTTGGTACGTGACCTTTTGAGAATATTCCGTTTCCCCTGAATGTTAAAGAGACTGCCTTCCTGGTGCTTAATCTCGCAGGTTTACCCTATACGGTTTGCAACTTCTCTAGAATCAGGGCTGAGATATCCAGAGGGGCTGATGTAGAGGTAGCTGAACCTGCAGCAGAGAGTGCTGCAGTGTTTGAGCCAACCACAGGAGTAATCGAGCAACCTAATATTCCTTGTTCCCTTATAAGGTTCAGTTCTAGATTGTTCTCCCTTACTCGGCATCCCATTTATCCCTGTCCCCTTACTCCTCCCCTCGTTTACCCCTATTGGTTGAAGTTGTATTACCCTGCCTTCTCTCCACCCCCTGACCCTCAACATATTGGTCCATGGTTCTCTCCGCCCTCCCTCCTTAGTAATTGGTTGTGGTGGTTTCTCCCCGCCTTCTTCCCTCCCCTAAGCCGTGGTGATTAGTTGCGGGGGCCCCCGAGCGCGGGTTTAAAAACCCAGTACCTTCATTGTTTGGCTCTTCTTCGCCTCCTACCCCCTTCATAGCTGGATGGAATAAACTCCCTGGACTGTGGAACGTAGTGTCTTAAGAGCCTTCCTGCCTCTTTATTTCTGGACTTGTGGCTGTGCTACGCCGGGTGTGAGTATTTCTCAGTGCTAATAATAAATGCACGGGCGATATCGTTCGTTAGTTTGGTGAATTTGCACCCCCAGAACGGCTTCTTCTCAAAGGAGGTTTTGGGAATAAATCACGAAGGGAATTTGCCTCAGGAGAAACAGCACCTAAAGCCATTAGGCTGATGAAACACCTGACCCAGGTGTGGAAAATCCTGAGTGGCGCGGGGAATGGGAGGATATGGGCCAAACCCTGAAGGAATTCTCTGACCTTATAGCATGGAATTTCCCCCCTGAACAAATTCAGAACCCATCTGAGGTGGGGAAATATTTACTAGAGAAGTGCAATGAAAACTCTAGTGAGAAAAAGCTCATTGCAATAAGCTAGGCCTTGGCATATTCTTATCACACACTGCTAGGTACTGCAGGGCAGCAGATAAAGGCAGAGGGGCAGGAAGCTAAATAAGCAGACACCCTAGTTATTCAGGCTGCAACCAAACCAGACATGGAGCCTAAGCCAATGACAGTTGCTCCTGTCACAAGAAGAAAACACAAAACCAAAAACGATCGCTCAGTGAAGGATGATGATGACGGGGGAGAAGGACCCTCAAGGCCAGCAACTGACTCAGAACCAGAAATCATTATTGAGTCCATGTCCCTGAAGGACCTTCAGGGCATAAGAAAGGATTACACCCGACGGTCTGATGAATCTATATTAAGTTGGTTGGTCCATATTTGGGATGCTGCAGGTGATAATACAATTCTGGATGGAAGTGAAGCGAGGCATTTGGGATCCCTGTCACATGATCCGGCTATCAACCAAGAGATGGAAAGGCCGTTTGACCGTCTCAGTCTCTGGATGCCGCTCTTGGGAAGTGTGAGTGAAAGACACCAGTGCCGAGACGATCCCTATTTGCAGCAAACCCCATGGAAGACCATAGAACAAGCGATTCAACGCTTGAGAGAGCTGGCAGTGGTAGAGATTGTCTTCACAGATGACTCAACACATGCAATTAGGAATCCAAACTTGATAATATGTACACCAGTGATGTGGCTAAGACTCGTACAACTTGGGCCACCAGAATACGCTTCTGCTTTACCAATGATGAAGCTAGATGAGACCATGCATGATATGTCAAAGAAGCTCCGAGCATATGCAGATGCTGTGCACGGCCCAACACGTGCAAGAATCTCAGCTGTGGAAACACGTCTGCAGAAAATGGAGGATAAGATGGAGGAGAGTCACCAGGAACTCAAGGAGGCAATTAAAGAGAACCTTCTCCAAATCTCAGCAGTACAGACCAGAGGACCAGACCCAGATGTCCCCCAGCTAGAGTGTACAACCCAGGAGGTGAGCTGTGGTTCTTCCTTTGTGATGGTGGGGAAAACATGAGGAGGTGGGATGGACAACCCACCACTGCTCTGGCATGATGAGTGCATGAATTAAAGGAGGGCAAGACTCAAAAAGGAAGTTCCAACAGAAAGGAAGCAGTTCCAGTTGCCCGTAGCCGAACTGCCAGGTATAGAAGTGAAGATGACCTGTCCGATCCCCTTGAAGGAACTTCTAAAATAAATACCAAGGGAAGAAATGATAACCAGGACTAGAGGGGCCCTGCCTCTAGGCAGGTGGAGGCTAGGGAAAACCGCGTTTTTTGGACTGTGTGGATTCTTTGGCCTGGCACATCAGAAACACAAAAATATGAGGCCTTGGTCGACACTGATGCAAAATGCACACTCATCCCATCGTGACATGTGGGGGCAGAACCTGTCTCTATTGCTGGCATGACAGGGGGATCACAGGATTTGACCCTGGTCGAATCTGAGGTGAGCCTGACTGGAAACGAGTGGAAAAAACATCCCATTGTGACTGGCCCAGAGGCCCCGTGAATTCTGGGCATAGACTTCCTCCCAAGTGGGTATTTCAGAGACCAAAAGGGATTCAGGTTGATGACTTAAGCATTAGCTTTTGGATTTTTCTAATCCTGGACTGTATTGGTGTGTGATTCTGAACTCCATATTATGTACTAAGCAAGCTCTCTTCACATTCTAGTTAGACAAAACAATCCCTTTAGGCCTGGGAACCAAGGTCACTGTCCTAGGCCTAAGTATAAACAAGTGAATTGGGAGGGGGATAAATGGGGAAATATTACTTTATTACCTGGAACTGTAATTGGACAATTAACTTCTGATATGCAAACATACCAAACCTATATCTGTGGGGAAAACTGGTGATTAGCATCCATCTTGGGTCCAGCCTATCTGAAGCTTTGGCATCGGCCAGGCTCTCTACTGCCCAAAGGTGTACCAGTTGAAGGCCTTCAATAAATTCCTACCTTATTCACTTATTTTGCTCAGTCTCTGTTTCAGGTACTCCTATGTTAGGCATGAAGTTGGGTGTTTGGGATACCTGCTGTGGAGAATGAGAGCATTAAGCAATTGAATACCTTGCCTGGACTATCAGAGAACTCATCTGTAGTAGGCCTTCTAAAGGGGGAAGAAAAACGGGTACCAATTGCCACCTCAACAGTGCATCGCCGACAGTACCGGACAACTCGAGATGCTGTGATTCCCATCCACAAGATGATCTGTGAGATGGACAGCCAAGGGGTGGTCAGCAAAACCCACTCACCCTTCAACAGTCCCATTTGGCCTGTGCGCAAATCTGAAGGAGAATGGAAATTGACTGTGGACTATCGTGCCTTGAATGAAGTGACTCCACCATTGAGCGCTGCTCTGCCAGACATGCTTGAGCTCCAGTATTAGCTGGAGTCCAAGGCAGCGAAGTGGTGCCACTATTGACATTGCCAGTGCATTTTTCTCCATTCCTCTTGCAGCAGTGTGCAGGCCTCAGTTTGCCTTCACCTGGAGAGATGTGCAATACAGCTGGAACCGAGTGCCCCAGGGGTGGAAGCACAGTCCCTCTATCTGCCATGGGCTGATCCAGACTGCACTGGAAAAGGGTGAGTCTCCAGAACATCTGCAGTACATCGATGACATCACTGTGTAGGGGAACACGGTAGCAGAATTGTTTGAGAAAGAAGAGAAAATCATCCAGATTCTCCTGAAAGCCAGTTTCGCCATCAAGAAGAGCAAAGTCAAGGGACCTTCTGGATTCTGGAGCTGAAGATACAGAGGGTCCAAAGCCGACTACACTCCAACAGAGAAGGAAATCTTGGCAGCCTATGAAGGAGTCCAAGCCGCCTCAGAGGTAATAGGCACTGAAGCACAACTCCTCCTGGCACCCCGACTACTGGTGCTGGGGTGGATGTTCAAAGCAAAAGTTCCCTCTACCCACCATGCCACCAATGCCACATGGAGCAAGTGGATTGATCTCATCACACAGTGCACCCGTATTGGAAAACTGAATCGCCCTGGGATCTTGGAAATAATCACAAATTGGCCCGAAGATGAAAACTTTGTTCTCACTGATGAAGAGGAGCAAGAACAGGTGACACGTGCTGAGGAAGCTCCACCATACAACCAACTGCCAGCAGAAGAAACACGCTACGTTCTCTTCACCGACGGTTCCTGTCGCATCGTAGGGATGAAATGAAAGTGGAAAGCAGCTGTATGGAGCCCCACACGACAGGTTGCACAAGCTACCGAGGGAGAAGTTGGATCAAGCCAACTTGCTGAACTCAAAGCCGTTCAGTTGGCCCTGGACATTGCTGAAAGAGAGAAGTGGCCAAAGCTCTACCTCTACACTGATTCATGGATGGTAGCCAATGCTCTGTGGGGTTGGCTGGAAAAGTGGGAAAAGGCTAATTGGCAGTGTAGGGGAAAACCAATGTGGGCTGCTGAAGAGTGGAAAGACATCGCTGCCCGGAGAGAAAAGCTACCTGTGACGATCTGCCATGTAGATGCCCATGTACCCAAGAGTAGGGATAACGAGGAGCACCGAAACAACAAGCAGGTAGATCAGGCTGCAAAGACAGAGGTGTCACAGATAGATTTAGATTGGCAACATAAGAGAGAGTTGTTCCTAGCTCGATGGGCCCATGACGCCTCAGGCCATCAAGGCAGACATGCCACCTATAAGTGGGCACGAGACCGAGGGGTGGATCTAACCATGGATAGTATAGTCGCGCTGACCATTTGGCCGCCTGGAGGCCTGGCAGGCGACTTGCGTCGGTGTCCCAGTCGGGGGAACCTCTCGGTGCAAGCTGTGATGGTATGAGCTCCTTCAGGAGCTTTCTGCCCTCAGCTCTGGAGGGAGCAGGCCACAGTCCTAGGTGTTGCTAAGCAACAGGCGAAGGTGAAGGAGGAGAGAAGGGGCTCTTTGGTGCAACAGTGTCCAGTTTATTAACCGAGGGGAGAAGTGACCAAAAGAAGCGCAGATGAGGGGTTACAGGCAGCTTTTAAACCGGGGGAATTCAGGGGTGGATCCAAGGGATAAACCAATAGGGAAAAGACGAGGGATGACAGATAAGCAATAACAAGTAACAGAGGGAGGAACTATTTCAAATCAAACTATGGGGAACACAAGGACGAAGAGATTTCTAGAACAGAGGAGGAGATGCCAGCAGAAGTGACACCTGAGGGGCAGAGCCCTCAATCTTCGAGACCGCCCTCAGGGTCACTGTCGTGGGCGGGGAAATCCACCCACTTGATGTCATTCACATTGCGAGTGGGCTGAGCCACCGCAACATAGTATCTCTAAGGTTATCCATGATTATGAGACGTGCGCTGCGATCAAGCAGGCCAAGAGGGTAAAACCCCTGTGGTATGGTGGGCGTTGGTCCAAATACAAGTATGGGGACGCCTGGCAGATCGATTACATAATATTGCAAGCAGAAAGCAGAGCCCAGGCCATGCTACAACTACAGAGGATTTTATCTGTGAACTACAATCCGACGGAGAGCAAAATGCCAGCACAGCCTATAAGGTCAGGTCACTGCTATTCACTGGACAAAGAACCACGGGACTGTGAGTATCCCAGACCCTGGGGGGTGTCCCGGTAGTGTCGGTCCACCTTAAGGATATTGCAAAACATCCTCCACATTGGAGAGACTTTTATTACGAGTTAGATAACCCTGTAACTGTCTCCTACATGAGAGATGCTTTGGTATTAAAACCCCCACACATATCTGCGCCAGGGACTGCTAGAACAGCTACCCATAACGAACATGGGTAGGGATCCAAGGACTGGATCCAGGGAAAGTATTGATCCTCAATTTGGACTAATAAACTCACAACGCACGAGATGTTACAGGCACTAGCGATGCCCCCCCACCGCCCACAGGTCCTACCGGTGGCCCCAGCACCCCTAGAGCCCACAGCTCCTTTCGGTGGCCCCAGCAGTTTCGGCACCCCCAGTCCCTTCAGTGCACCCGGCAGTCTTGGTGCCCTCGGTGCCCTTTGGTGCCCCCAGGATTTTCGGCAGCCCCAGCCCTCTCGCGGCCCCCAATTTCTTCAGTGGCCTCGACTCCCTTGCTGCCCATGGATCCCCCCAGAGCAAGGCGCTCCCCCTCGGTCCCCGCTCAGAGCAGGGTGCTCCCCCCTTGGAGTAGGCCCCCCTTCAGAGCACGGCTGTCCCCCTTGGCCCCCCTCGCAGAAGCTGCCCTGCAGCGCGCTTCTCCAGCAGCAGCCTCTCCCCTGCAAATTCTTTCTCCACTGCCAGCTCCCCCGCCAGTGGTTCCTTCGCTGCAATGCCGGCCCCGCCCAGCTACTGCTTTGCTAGTGGCAGCCCCCCCTTGGCCTATCCAGTATTATATAATTAGGCCCTTGATGCTTTACCCTTAGAATATTTATATCCCATTAGCTTTACTAGTCTAAGGTCAAATCTATTGTACTGACAATCACGCGAAAGCAGTCTTACCTGATCTGGTTTTAAAAGTAATTTGCCAAGGCATACAATGTTGTAATTTTTGGAGTACAGTTGCAATTTGGAAAACCATGCAAAATTGTGCTTATACTAGAAAAGTCCTGACTGTGAACAGATATTTTTCAATTATGTTTGCAGTTACTATGAGCTATTCTTACAAGTGAATTATGTAAAATCACAATGTATTTGCCACACCTTTATAATCTCTCCAGTAAATCCATGTTGCTGCTATTTCAAATAAGAATCAGTTGTTTGTTTGCATGTTGTTCATTGATGTTTAACTGTTGTATGAAAAATTTTCAGTAACTTCCTTGTGACGATGGAGTCATGATGAGTTAAATTCTGTTGTATCTGAAACTTGTAAAGGAACACTCAATTCTGACTTTAGTTTTGTTAAATGATGTTAATTTTAAGTTCTGTTCAGTTTAAGTTCTGCAAAGTTTAAATGATGTAAATTCTAAATTCTGTTCAGTTTAAGTGTTGTTAAATTTAAGTGATGTTAGGTTTAAGTTCTGTTATTTTATATTCTGTTCAGTTTAAGTTCTATTAAGATTACTTTCTGTTCAGTTTCAGTGAGGTTATCTTTAAGCTCTATTATGTTTCCTTTCTGTTACAATTAGTGACATTAAGTTTGAGTGACATCAAGTCTAAGTTCTCTTGAAATATGCTCATTTAATTTGAAATATACAGTTCTTTTGTTATAGAGATAAGATGGAACTGATTGAAGCAATTTTGATGGAGACTTGGTAAGGAACTATTTCAGAATATAAGATAATGGGTTGTGTAAAAATATGTGAAGATGCAGTTTCTTAGATCCTTAATTTTCGTTGATAATTCTATAGTTATAAATGTTCTACATTGGTCATTTGAGATAATTATTTTTAACACTCTTTGCTGTTTAATCTTCCATAGGTGATGCAGAAAAATGAGTAACAATTCCAAGTTATGGATATCATTAATTGTAAGCTCTTTAGTGCTTTCTCTCTTGCTTTTATTTTGCCTTATTTTTATATATGCATAGATGTGTGGAAAAATATAATCTCGGTTTTTAGAGCAGTTACTGTTGCTGTATTAACAATTCTGATTGTGTTGTTAATGTCATGGCATGAATTCACTGACCTTTTATAATGGGCATTGTACTTGATGTTACACATATACATTCGTTTGTTTGTTTGCAGTTTGTTCAAAGTACCATTGACTACTTAGCTAGAGATAAATGACAAAGCTGGCTGCTTTACAGACTTTTATACACCGTGGTGTAGTTACTTGCAAGGACTGTATACTCTCAAGAAACTTTCACAACTGCCATTGATAGAGGTTTTTCTGTAGGATATGTTAGGGGAGCCCTTCCAGTTAAGGCCTTGTCTCTGGCCAAGCCCTGGCCCTCGCTGGTCGGACTTATGCCAGCAGACCCAGGTGTTTCTGCTCTAAAAATGTAATCAAGTCACTTTGACTTGTCGATCTGGCCTTCTAAAAGCTGGATCCCCTTTCGAGGTAACCTTGGAAGCCTTGCCTGGGAAGGTCCTCCAGGTCCTCACTGTGACACAGGGCTCGCCAGCTATCGCAGACTATGGGTGATGCTACAGTATTTAGGCAATTGATGGTGTATCATTCTAAATCACTATGCTTTCTCTCGTGTACTAATGATTACATTACCTTGCTTACTTCTGCTCGGTGTGAGTTTCTTGCTTTATTACACGTATTGTCTTACTTTTATGGTGCCTTCATATTCACAGTGAGAGATGCGTATGTTATCAAAAACAACAAAGAAGGGGGAATATGGCTCCTCAGGAACATTCACATAATGCACTATTTACACTAAAGTTTTTGCAGGCAGATCATCAATTTTGATCCCCGGCAGAGCGATACTGCTCTGAAGATTTGCATGTGTGTAACCAATTCCTAAATGTTTTACGTAAGGATCCACAATCGGGTGTGCAGTGGCAAGGCCCAGCTGGTTTACTAACCTAGGGAGAAGGTACGCATGTGTTTTATTGCCAACAGGTCTAAAGTGGTTACCTGCTTGACTGGACAAACATCGATCACCTCTGAGAAGACGAGGCCCCGTGAGAGGAAAAATGATCTAATCACCGTCCAGCCCTCGTAGCCGAGAATGACATTCGGGTAAAGTCAGCATTTCCAGCTAACGGACTCCTTCCTGCCTAAACAGCATGGCCCCTGAGCTCCAGCCATATGAGCTTTGGAACTGTAGCCATTTACTTCCAAGTGCAGAAGAAGCAGCTCTCTTTCTGGGGACATTGGACACTATTTTTGTTTTCCTATGCTGTGGGTCTCCTTGTCAGTGACAGAGTTGTTTTTGATGGGTTTTTATTGATTGTGTTCTGTATTCTATGTATCTTATCTTGTGTGCAACAAATGATCGATACCAGTCTTCATAAGACAATGACTTTACAGGTGCGGACTGTTTTGGCACTCGGGTACACAAACCCTTCACACAAAAAACAAAGAAAGGGGGAGGTGTTGCGGATAGGTAAAACCTTACAAAATGAAGGCCTTGTTACTCTTGTAAAATCATGGCTCACTCTTGTTGCTTCAGCTAAGGACAAAAGGCCTCTGGGAATGAGCTCAGCTAACTTAGAAGTAGAAAAAACAAGTTACATAATGGTCGTGTGATCACATTGTGGCTTATGGTGACTGGTTAAATTATTGTTTGTTGTATTTCAATGGTATGTGTTTGATAATGGCCTAACTGCTTAAAAAGGCCTGGTTTTTGCAATAAACGAGCTCTCCTTTGCACCTACCTAGGAACTCTGCGTTGCTCTATTGTTACAGGTCTCCATACGGCTGCGTTCCATTTTCGTTTCTTCCCTACAATGCGACATGAACCATGACTGAAAAGTGTGTAGCATGTTTCTTCCTTTAGCAATTGGTTGTTCAGTGGAGCTTCCTCAGCACGCATCACTTGTTCCTGCTCCTCTTCATCTGTGAGAACAAATGTCTCACCTTCAGGCCAATTCGTAATTATCTCCAAGATCCCAGGGCAATTTGGGTTTCCAATATGGGCGCACTGTGTAATCCAGGCAATCCACTTAGTCCACGTAGTATCCATGGCATGACGGGTAGAGGGAATATTTCTTTTTTAAATCCACCCCAGCACTGGTAGTCAGGGTGCCAGGAGAATTGTGCTTCTGTGCCAATCACCTCTAAGGCGGCTTGAACTACTTCATAGGCTGTCAGGATCTTCTCTGTTTGGGTGTAGTTGGCTTCGGACCATCTGTAACTTTGGCTTCAGAATCCAAGTGGTCGCCCTCGAGTTTCACCAGGTACCTTCTGCCAGAGGCTCCAGGAAAGACCATTGTTCCTGGCTGCAGAGTAGAGCACGTTCTTCACCTCTGGTCCTGTCCTGCCTTGGCCAAAGGCTACCGTGTGAGCAATTTCCTGTTTAATCAGGACGAATGCCTGTTGCTGTTCAGGGCCCCAGAGGAAATGGTTCTTCTTGCGGGTTACCAGGTAAAGAGTGCTTAAAATCTGACTGTACTCGGAGATGTGCATTCTCCAGAAACCTATGGCACCTAGGAAAGCTTGCATTTCCTTCTTGGGGGTTGGTGGGGATATCGCTGTGATCTTGTTGATGACTTCGGTCGGTATCTGACACCATCCATCTTGCCACTTCACTCCCAGGAACTGGATCTCTCAAGCAGGTCCCTTGACTTCACTTGATGGCATAATCGGCTTCCAGGAGAATCTGGATTATTCTCTCTCTTTTCTCAAAAACCTCTCCTGACATGTTCCCCCATACAATGATGCCATCTATGTACTGCAAATGCTCTGGAGCTTCACCCTTATCCCATGCAGTCTGGATCAGTCCATGGCAAATGGTGGGACTGTGCTTCCACCCCTGGGGCAGTCGATTCCAAATATACTGCATGCCCTTTAAGGTGAAGGCAAACTGAGGCCTGCACTCTTCTGCCAGAGGAATGGAGAAAAATGCATTAGCAATGTCAGTAGTGGCATACCACTTCACTGCCTTGGACTCCAGCTCATACTGAAGTTCAACTATGTCTGGCACAACAGCACTCAGCGATGGTCTAACTTCATTTAGGCCATGATAGTCCACTGTCAGTCTCCATTCCCCATCAGACTTATGTACAGGCCATATGGGACTGTTGAAGGGTGAGTCTTACTGACCACTCCCTGGATATCCAGGTCACGGATCATCTTATGTATGGGAAGCACGGAGTCTCAGTTTGTGTGGTATTGCCAACAATGCACTGTAGTGGAGGCAATTGCTACCTGCTGTTCTTCTACCCTCAGGAGTCCTACTGCAGAAGGGTCCTCTGAGAGACCAGGCAAGGTGTTCAACTTCTTAATGCCGTCTGTCTCCACAGCAGCTAACCCAAAACCCACCTGAGTCCTTTTGGGTCTTTGAAATAGCCACTCCAGAGGAAATCTATGCCCAGAATACACAGGGCCTCTGGACCAGTCACAATAGGGTGTTTCTTCCACTCCTTCCTAGTCAAGTTCACCTCAGCTTCCAGCAGAGTCAACTCCTGTGAGCCCCCTGTCACCCCAGCAATAGAAACGGGTTCTGCCCCCACATGTCCCAATGGTATTAAAGTACACTAGGCACCAGTGTCGACCAAAGCCTCATATTTCTGTGGTTCTGATGTGCCAGGCCAACGAATCCACACAGTCCAAAAAACACGGTTTTCCCTAGCCTCTACCTGGCTAGAGGCAGGGCCCATCTTGTCCTGGCTACCGCTCCCTCCCTGGACATACATTCTGGAGGTCCCTTCAAGGGGATTAGACATGTCATTCTCCCTTCTGTTATACCTAGCAGCTCGGTCATGTGAAACTGGGGCTACATTCATTTTGGTGTAACTTCCTCTGTTAGTAATTTCCTTATTTATTTTATGCACCTGTGCTGCCAGGACAGAAGTGGGTTTTCCATCCCACCTTCTCATATCTTTCCCATGCTCACACAGGAAGAACTACAGGTCAGCTGGTGGGGTGTACCCCCTCTCCCTAGCTGGAGGATTTTGGGCGCTGATGTTGGGGGCTCTGGTTCGCACTGGTGTCACATGGAAACTGTTTTCCCTCATCTCCTTCCTAATCTCCTCCCCGAATTTTTCCTCTTCATCCTTCAGACTCTCAACCACAGCAGATGAGTCCACATCAGGCCATTGACCATGCTCTCATAATTCCTGAGTTTGCTGGCTACAGAACTGTCTCTTGGTTGTCCTCGAAATGCATTGTTGCCATGAAGCTGGAGTATTCCGATGGCCCCTGATGTGCAAGGCTCCACCACATTTGCGCTGTGCACCTGACCTTGCCAGGGTAATTATCGTGTTCTCCGTCCCTTCCAAATAGTATCTCCAGTACTGCCATTTTTCTCAGGTGTTGGATCCCTTCATGCATGGTCTTCCAGGGCTTTCTATGATGGTGCTTCTGCAGTCTCTCTGTGAACAAACCTCTCTCTTAGACTTGTTATAAGCCACTCCCAGACAGAAAGGGGTCCTGGCTCCCTTGTGAACGCCTGCTCAATACATGCATCCTGGGCCAAGGATCCCAAAAACCTTGCTTTGCACTATTCAGCATCACACCTGGACCCATGGGGTCCCAAACTCGAATCAACCAGGTCAAAAAAGCCTCGCCTCCCCATAGTGCAATGTCTTAACAGACTGGAGAGACTGTCAAACAACAGGGACTCAGTGATGATCTCAGGCTCCGGCTCCTCCACTAGTGAGGGCCCTGGTATCCCATCATCTTTAACTTGACATACCGATTTGGTTTTAAACTTCCTCCTTTGCACAGGGGCTGCTGCTGCTGGCTGTGGCTGCCCTTGTCGTTTAGCTGGAATCTGAATGGTTGTGTTACCAGATGATAAATTGTCTACACCTCGTGAACTCTCACAATCCTTGTTCTCCAAAAACTACTGGCCTATGGAACTGCACAATGCCGATTGTGTGGGAAGGAGAACTGGAAGTTCACCAGCCCCAGTGCCCTGCCAACTCAGCCAGGTCGACTGGAACACTGGGGTCTACGACCACCAGGGACCACCAGAGAGACCCCCAGGACAGAAGAACACATGCGCAAAAGGGAGGGGAAATATGTTAATTATTTCGGGGAAATGATTATCATACCTTTGTTTATTCTGACAATCAATGAATATGTATGTAAAATACAGTATATAAACAGGAACTTCTTACACCTGGCATGCACGGTTTTGGGAGGAGCTATCCCCCTGTGCATCCTGCCAAATAAAGAATGCCTGCTTCTTAATGCTACATTGGTGGTAAGGAGTTTTTTTTTTTTTACCTAATTTTTGGTAACAGTTTTAACATGTTTTGGTTCCACTGCTGCACCATCGACCTTTCCCTCTGACTGCAGATGGTGCTGTAGTGTTAAGACCATGGTGTGGTAAATGTTAGCCAAGGTCCAACACATTGCAATGAGGTGGCCATCTCTGGAATTTATGGAATTATTTTCTTTCAAGCACTCAGCAATCTTACTGAGGATCTGCATTTGGTCGGGGGAAGCTTCCAAACAACTGGGGGAGAGTATTCCTTCAGCACCTGGCCTATCTCCTCCCATACCCCCATGCAATCTGAGTGATTCATTTCTAAAGTGGACTGTTTGGCAGTGATAAGCTGTTGGGCAGTGTCCCCAGCCACTGTGGCATGCTCCTGGGCAGCATCCCTAGTCTCTGGGGTAGATCTCAGGGTAGTTACCCAAGGCAACCTCACCCTGTCTCTAAATGCTGACTGTACTGTATTGAATAGACATATCAGCAACACCAGCCATTGTACAATATCGTTAGCATCTTGAGAAAAATTGAACCCTTCAAAAGCTGTTGTAGTAGACCCAAAGAGGGGTTGAAGGGCTGGGAGAAAAGACGCCCCTGCATTCCTTCTCCAAAATAGGCACCATTGTTAATGAACTCCCAGAGATAGGAACTTAGGATGTGATGGTTAGATAGCCACATGTACACATTCCAAAAGAGCTTTACAAGCATAAAATTCCTTACTGCCTTTATCTGTTCTATAAACCTAATAGCATTCACAGTGGTCTTAGCTGTATGGCCCATGTTTAGATAGTGATCTGCAAAGGGAGAAAACATACCCATGATCATCTGCCAGCTGAACTGGAGTAAGCTGGGTCACATGGTAATATCGAACGAGATTTCTATATCCAATACACAAATATGTTACCCAAGAATAGTTATTCTCTTTTCACCCTTTCCTCTAGAGCCCCACATTGGACGCCAAGAACTCTCCTGGTTTAAAAGACAGATGTTTGCCAAGGAAGGCAGGAACCTTCCTGGAATGGAAAGATGACCTCCTCCCTCCAAATTATTATAACTTTGAAATTATGGGACTTCCAGGCAAAGATATTGAAAAAGGAATAACAGTTCTTTACTAGAATATATATATGTAACACAAGACAGACACACAACAACAACAACGAAACCAAATAACAGCCTTTTCTCACCCATTAAGCAATTTCCCCTTTGGTGTAGTTATGACCACAACCGGCAGGGGGCACTGTTGGCTCGTGCTAGGCAGAGAGGCTGCACTGACACCCTCCCACACAGTTCCAGGGGGCCCTGTTGGCTGTGGCGGCTTTAGAGGGCCTGCCGATGCAAGCCCTGAGCCTCCCCAGGGGGTAATGGTGGCCTCAGAGACACAGAGGTAGAGGGGGGTTTTGATTTTCCCCAGGCTCTCACGTGTCTGGTGCAGTATCCTGGCCATGGCAGCAGCCGAGCTTCCAGTCAAACCTGCAGCTGGGACCCTCTCTCAAGAGAGAGGCAGGAGGTGGGGAGCTTGGTTTCCCCTGAAGCACCCATGTAGATGGTGAGGGTCTCTCAGTGATGGCAAGCGCTGAAAAGTCCCAGTCAGCCAGCAGCTCCTGGAAGCAGCGGGCTTACCAAGGTGAGGAGAAGCACTAAGAAGAATTCTGCAGCAGCAGCAAGTCCAGCACTAAAAACTGCAACCATCTCTCCTCCAAGCAGGGCAGACTGACTACCCCCAGCTAAGAGACTGCCCAAAAGCCTGTTCCCATCCCCATAAAACCATTTCAGTGGTATGTCAAGGTACTTGGCTATTTCTTTTTTCTCTTAATTGCTGCCGTTTTACCTAGAAAGCCGCCCTCTCAAATCTCCTTGGCAACAAATGGGAAGAATTCCTTTGAGAAAACCTAACCCCCAACATAAGGTTAAGGGACCTGCTCAAGAAATTCAGTTTCTAGGAGTAAAGTGGCAAGATGGGCATCACCAGATTCTGATGGAAGTGATTAACAAAATAACAGCTATGTCCCCACAGACCAGCAAAACACAGGCTTTCCTAGGTGCCACAGGCTTTTGGAGGATGCATATCCCAGAGTACAGTGTGATTGTAAGCCTTCTCTACCTCGTGACACAAAAGAAAAATGATTTCCAGTTAGGCCCTGAACAACAACAAGCTTTCGAACAAATTAAACAGGAGATTGCCCATGCAGTAGCCCTTGGGCCAGTCAGGACAGGGTAGGATGTGAAGAATGTGCTCTACACTGCAGTCAGGGAGAATGATCCTTCCTGGAGCCTCTGACAGAAGGGACCTGGGGAGACCCGAGGACAACCTCTCATGTTCTGGACTTGGGGATAAAAAGGATCTGAGGCCAGCTGTACCCCAAGTGAGAAAGGGATTCTGGCAGCCGATGAAGGGATTCGAGCTGCCTCAGAAGTGATTGGCACCAAAGCACAGCTGCTTCTGGCACCCCCGACTACCAGTGCTGGGCTGGATGTTCAAAGGGAAGGCTCCTTCTACATATCATGCCACCAATGCCACATAGAGCAAGTGGATCGCTCTGCTCACACAGCAAGCCCGGACAGGAAATCCTAATCGCCCTGGGATTTAGGAAATCATAACAACCTGGCCCAAAGGTGAAAGTTTTGGACTGTCTTCTGAAGAAGAAGAGGAGCAGGTGACACATACTAAGGAGGCCCCGCCATACAACCAGCTACCGGAGAATGAAGTGATACACCCTCTTCACTGATGGTTCCTGCTGAATTGTAGGGACAAACAGAAAGTGGAAAGCTGCTGTATGGAGCCCGACATGGCGAGTTGCAGAAGCTACCGAGGTACAAGGTGGATCCAGTCAGGTTGCAGAGCTTAAAGCCGTCCAACTGGCTTTGGATATCGCTGAATGAGAGAAGCGGCCAAGACACTATCTCTACACTGACTCATGGATAGTAGCTAATGCTCTGTGGGGATGCCTGAATTGTTGGAGAAAGGCCAACTGGCAGCACAGAGGGAAACCCATCTGGGCCATTGAGATTTGGCAAGACATCACTGCCCAGGTAGAGAAGCTGACTGTGAAGGTCCGTCACATGGATGCTATCATGGTTTGACCCAGTGTGAGACAAATATGATTGGTTAGAACAGATGAAGGACAGTTATATAGAGCCACTTGGTGTTCCTGTGACATCTCTCTGAAAGGAATGTTATAAAAAACCATCTAGGAAGTGACGCAGACTTGCTCTCACTTCCTATCTTGCTTCCTGCTGACCAGGAGCAGGAGAGGCTTCCCCCCAACCCCCGGGCCAGGGCCCCACGGCCCGGGGGGCCGGCGGGGGCAGCCGGCCTCACCCTCCACCGGTCCTGTGCCGTTTCGGACCCGAGAGGAGCTGGTCTATCACCATCTGGACCAAGGTGAAGCCGAGAGAAGCTAAGCTGAGCCAAGCTATGCAGAGAGAGAGCGAGCCGAGATTTGCCGGAGAATATGCACCCTTTTTCAGAGGTGTATGGATGAGATCGAAGAGTGACCTTGCTGTTGCAGATAAGAGATTATTAGCAGCCAAGAGACTTACTCAAAATTTGGATGGCTGACAGTGCAGAGCAGTTTGAGGGGGGAAGGAGCCTTGGGCCCGGGAAGCAAGCCTCATACAGCTGCATTATCTTATGGGAGCATGTAAACTGTTATAAATACTTTTGTAGGCATTTTCTGCAAATATTAACCTCTTCTCTAAGCTAGAGAGAAAGGAAAGCAGTCACGTGAAAGACTAAATATGGAG
>JACAXG010000315.1:163462-192700 GCA_018881555.1 Amblyornis subalaris
TGAGTGCCTTTAGGCTGGAATGACTTACTCTTAAAATGTTTAACCCCAACAGACTTTTCTTGTGACCCACAAACTGCGGAGTGTATTGTGGGAGAGAGGATACACCACTGCAAAAACCTGGGCGGGCTGTGGTGTTTCTGGAAGGTTTGGAACCACGCTGAAGACACTTCTTAGGGAACTGTCTTCCGTGGGATGGATCTCACTATACTACAGAAAGAAATCTCTTTATTCCATGAGGTGGCAATAAGAACTCTTAATCATAAGGTCAGAATCTCATGTTTCTGTCCTTTGCGTGATCAGTGAGAAAGATTGGAATGTATGGGGGGAGAGTGATATTACTATATTATGCCTTAATATTTTTTTTATTTTTTATTCTTTCTATTCTTAGTAGACTTAGTAAATAAATTATTTAATCATTTTTCAAATTTATAGCCTGTTTTTGCTGTCTTCTCTGCTCTGAAGAATATAGCATGGGGATCTGGAGTTTGCCTCCAGGGTTAACCCTTGACAGATGCACATGTACCCAAGCATCGGGCTAATGAAGAGCATCATAACAATGAGCAGGTGGATCGAGCTGCCAAGGTTAAAGTATCTCAGGCAGATCTGGACTGGCAAAAAAAGGGAGAATTATTTTTAGCTTGTTGGGCCCATGATGCCTCTGGACATCAGGGCAGAGATGCAACATACTGATGGGCTCGTGACCGAGGGGTGGACTTAACCATGGACATTATCTCACAGGTTATGTATGACTGCAAGACACATGCTGCAATCAAACTGGCCAAATGGATGAAGCTTCTGACATATGGTGGACAGTGGTTGAAATATAGGTATGGGGAAGCACGACAAATTGATTACATCACACTTCCCCAAAGTTGCCAAGGAAAGCGCTATGTGCTGACCGTAGTAGAAGTGACCACCAGATGGCTGGCTGGAGACCTACCCTGTGACTCACGCCACTGCCTGGAACACCATCCTGGGCCTTGAAAAGCAAGTCCTGTGCTGATATGGTACCCCTGAGAGAAGTGAGTCAGACAATGGGACTCATTTCAAAATCAGCCTCACAGACACCTGGGCTAGAGAACACGATATTGAGTGTGTGTACCATATTCCCTATCATGCGCCAGTGGCCGGGAAAGTTGAACAATGCAATGGACTGCTAAAAACCACCTTGAAGGCACTGGGTGGGGGGACCTTCAAAAATTGGGAGTTGCATTTAGCGAAGGGCACCTGGTTGGTCAACACCTGACACTCCATCACTTGAGGTGGTCCTGCCCAATCAGAACCCTTGCATACCATAGATGGAATCCCTTTGGTACATATGTGTGTTGGTTTTGCACAGCCTGGTTTTTGGTAGCAGGGGAGGGCCACAGAGCTGGCTTCTGTGAGAATCTGCTAGAAGCTTCCACCATGTCTGGCAGAGCCCTGATGGCTCTGAGGATGGACGTGCTGCTGGCCAAGGCTGGGCCAATTAGAGATGGTGGTAACACCTCTGTGATAACATATTTAAGAAGAAACCAAAACAAAGGATGTTGTGCAGTTCCAATTTTACAGCGAGAGAAGAGTGGTGTGAGAATATGTGAGAGGAGAATCAACATGAAGACACCAAGGTCAGTGAAGAAGGAGGGGGAGGAGGTGCTCCAGGTGCTGGAGCCAAGATTCTCCTGCAGCCTGTGGTGAAGTCCATGGTGAAGCAGGTTGTCCCCCTGCAGCCCATGGAGGTCCATGGGGGATGCAGAGATCCACCCCCAGTCCGTGGGGGAGGAGCTTATGCCAGAGTGGGTGGATGCTGTCCTGGTTTGAAAGTCAGGTGTCTGTCAAGGAAGGCGGGAAGCCTTCCTGGAATAGAGAGGATGACCCCCTTCCCTCCTCTGAATTACTATACCCTTGAAATTTTGGGGCTCTCAGGCAAAGATGTGGGAAAAAGAATAACAGTTCTTTACTAGGATTATGCATCTATATATATGTAAAACAAGACAGATAAACAGCAACAATAAGAGAACAGACAAACCCAGTAACAGTCCGTTGTCTGTCGTTGGGTGATTCTCTGTTGAGGCAGAGAGGCTGCGGTGACTCCCCTGCGGCTGCAGGGGGCGCTGTAGCTCGAGCGCAGAAACCTCTCCATGTGGCAATGGCGGCTCCAGCAAGAGGGAGAGGGAGAGGGAGAGGGAGAGGGAGAGGGAGAGGGAGAGGGAGAGGGAGAGGGAGAGGGAGAGGGGAGATTGCCCCCGGTGCGAACGCAGGCAGGCAGGGTTGACTGGGGAGCGATGGACCTCGGTATCACCCACCAAGGGGCCAGAGGAAGGCAGGAACAGCAGAAACGAGTAGACCCTGGTGCCAATCCACGTGGAGCAGAAAACCCAGACTGGTGGCAGAGATGGCAGAGGCGAGCAGCTCCAGGCAGCGACCGGTTACAGCGTAACTCTGTATCCTGTGCCGCGGTGGGACCCTTGTTGAGACGTCACAGTGTATCCGTGCTCTGGAGCGAGCGGGCAGAGATGTGGCAGTGTAGCGGTGTTCCCGGAGCAAAACCGGCACTCTGCTGCAGACACAACCGTCATCACTGGACGCCGAGCCCAGCAGAGAGCAGCGAACCCAGTTTCTCTCCCCTCCCACCAAAGTCTAAAAAAAGTCCCTTCACCTCTTGCGATGATAAGCTGCAGCCTCTGGGGAACAGTCTCCTGGCCAACATTTCCAGCTCTTGTTTCTTTAATTGGGGAAATTGTCCTGGCATCTGGGTTGGGCAAGCAATCCCTTTTGTCCTTAAGTATCGCCTATTCTGGGTGATCAGTGTGGAATGCGGGTGGATAGGCAACTTTCTTTGTTCTTAAGTATTGCTCATTAGTTCCCAGCCAGTCCCTCCCCACCTACACAGTCTCCCTGCTAGATGGGGAAAGAAAAAAAAATTTCATTTGTTGAACCCATAACAATGCCTAGAGGATGCTGTGATCCTGTGGGAAACCTGTGGAGAGAGGGGCCCTGCTCCCAGATTGGAGCAACCTGTCCTTGGAGGACTGCACCCCGTGGAAGAGTGACCCATGCTACAGTAGTTTTGGGAGGATTGCTGCTCATGAGATGGAGCCACGTCGGAGAAGTCTGCAGAGAACTCTCTCCCGTGGGAGGGACCCCACAGTGCAGCAGGGGAACGACTCCTCCCTCTGTGCAGCAAGAAAAACCATGGGTGATAAATTGACCAAAACCCCCCTGTGCTGTCGGTGGGAAGGAGGGAGGGGTTGGGGGGGAAAAAGTGTTTTTGAGGGCTTATTTTGCTTCTCATTATCCTGCTTGAATTTTATTAGCAATAAATTTACTTTAAGTTGAGCCTTGTTTTGCCCTTGATGGTAATTGATGATTTTCTCACAGTCCTTATCTCAACCTGTGAATCTTTCATTAAATTATCTCTCCTCTGTCCAGCTGCAGAGGAGAGTGAGCGAGAGGCTTTTGTGGGTGCCCAGTGTCTGGCCAGCGTCAATCCATGACAAAGATGTATGTTAGGGAGGTCTGTTTGCATTAGTCCCACCTCAGGTAAAGGCAAACCCATCCGTGGGATTTTTTTTGCTCAAGGACCTGGTTACACTTGGTGGGTAAGGCAGAAAGATGGGGAAACCCATTGTGTACCTCAAGTGGACCTAGTTTTGAGTGAGAACTGTCTGTAAGGTTTCATTGTATATATACAGGTATATAGTTAAAGAAGGGTGTTAATTTGGGTATGGCATTGATGGTGTAGAATAAGGGGTGGATAATGTCCTGGGTTACAATGTGGGGTGTAACCAAACTATGTATTCTACCCCCATCTACATCATTTTCTGATGAACTGTTAATGATCGTTTGTTCACAGTCGCTGCCCAGTGCACACCCCACCGATGACCTGGCACATCAGAACCACAGAAATATGAGGCTTTGATCGACACTGGTGCGCAGTGTACTTTAATACCATTGGGACATGTGGGGGCAGGATCCGTTTCTATTGCTGGGGTGACGGGGATCGCAGGAGTTGACTGCTGGAAGCTGAGGTGAGCTTTACTGAGAAAGATCGGAAGAGACACCCTATTGTGACTGGTCGAGAGACCCCATGTATTTTGGGCATAGATTTCCTCTGGAGTGGTTATTTCAGAATAATATGGGTACTGCTCAACGGACCCAGAGGAGGACCAGACCTTTCCACAGGACCACTGCTTTCGACAAGACTGCAACAGCACTTCAACCACTGCTTAATCGGACTGCAACCACCACTCTGACCAACAGGGTGCCAGGTTGGACTTTGACTTTTGGAGGATTTAAGCCAGTGTTTCTGTATTATTGCATTTATTGTAATCTTTCTATTAAATTGTAATTCCGACCTGGAATCTCTTTGAAGGTAGTTGTGTGGGGGGTTCATTTCTCCCGCTGGTTTACTTTCAAACCAGCACACTCTACCCCAGCTAAAACCAGCACAGGTGCTTTGATGAAAGAGGGAGGGAGGAAGGGAGGAAGGGAGGAAGGGAGGAAGGGAGGAAGGGAGGAAGGGAGGAGGGAAGGAAGGAAGGAAGGAAGGAAGGAAGGAAGGAAGGAAGGAAGGAAGGAAGGAAGGAAGGAAGGAAGGAAGGAAGGAAGGCCGGGCTGTGGTGTTTTGACCCTGGCTGGATGTCAGGCACCCACCAAAGTCGCTCTATCACTCCCCTCCTCAAATGGACAGGGGAGAGAAAATATAACAAAAGGCTCCTGGGTTGAGATAAGGACAGGGAGAGATCACTCACCAATTACCATTATGGGCAAAACAGACTTGGCTTGGGGAAATTAGTTGATTTTATTACCAATCAAATGAAAGTAGGATAATGAGAAATAAAACAAATCTTAAAAACACCTTCCCCTCATCCCTCCCTCTTTCTCAGGCCAAACTTTATTCCTGATTCTCTATCTCTTTCATCCTTAGCAGTGCAAGGAGATGGGCAATGGGGTTTATGGTCAGTTCATCACATGTTGTTTCTATTGCTGCTTCCTTCTCAGGGAAAGGAGCCCTTCACCTGCTCCAGCAGGTTGCTCCCACAGGAGAAAGTCCTCCATGAATTTCTTCAATGTGAGTCCTTCCCATGGGCTACAGTTCTTCTAACATACTAGTTTATGTCTATGTAACTAATACATACTCATTACATTTCCAAAATCTCATACATATTTGCTAAACATTTCCACAAATTCTTTTATATATTTATATCACTTCTTGGAACTCATTTACATTAGAGTAGGGGTCTCTTCAGGGTCTCTGGTGGTTGTTTTTGGGAACATCCCATTCCTCAAATTATCCTTTTTTGGTCACAGGCCTCCAAAAAAAGTTTCTTCTCCTTGAGTGCATCCCAGATGTGTGGTCTGGCCAAGATATACCTTCTTATCCACGTTGCTCAGGCCCACAGTCTCTAGTCTCAAGGCTCAAATATCCACTTGCACACATTAACCCCTGATATGGGCGAATACAGGACTAAGCACTGTCTGTTAAAGCTAAAGGAATTCTCAAGACTAAACACTATTTGTTACAATTAAAGATTTTCTAAACACTACCAGAAAACCTGTTCCAGCGTGGGCTCCTCTTTTCATGGGTCCACAGGTCCTGCCAAGACCCTGCTCCAGCATGGGCTTCTCACGGGGCCAGAGCCCTCTTTTGGGCATCCACCTGCTCCAGTGTGGGGCTCCTCCACAGACTGCAAGTGGATGTCTCCATCCCCCGTGGATCTCTGTCCTGGGTTAACCAAAAGTATGTATTCTATCACCATCCACATAACTCCTTGATAAGTTGGGTCGTTCACAGTAGCTGGGAACACAACTGGTCCCTGAGGCTATGGCTGAGGAGAGGCAGATCATGTGAGGTGGGGTAGTGTTTATCTCAACTGTGATAACTTACCCGGGAAGCAGCAAGCACCACCCATCCTGAGTGGATTATCTCTGCTAATGGCCCATTACCAAACTGGATAAGCACCGAAGAATAGAACTTCAGAACAATCCTATGACTCATAGGGCTACATCATTTCCATTGGTGGAAATCCCTGCCCTGGGGGAGGTACCACCTAAGAACCACCACACAAAAAGAGACTTGGGGACTGAGAGACACCACCACTGGACACCCAGATGACCAGACTTTTACCACTGGACACCCACTGGACCACGGGGTACCCAGCAGAGGAGGCGAACTTCCCACAGTTCCAAACCTTCTACAGGACCACTGCCTAATTGGACTATACAGCTACCACCCTGGTCAACGGGGTATCAGGTTGTACTCTGACCTTGTGGTTTTAAGCCAATTTTCTTTCTGTATTAATTGCATTTATTTTAACCTTTCTATTAAAATTGTAATTCTGACCTAAAATGTCTCTAGAGGTATTTGTGTGGGGTTAATTTCCCCTGATGGTTTACAGTCAAACCACGACAATCTCCATGGGCTGCAGGGGCACAGTTGCCTCACCATGAGCTGCACCAGGGGCTGCAGGGGAATCTTAGCTCAGGTGCTTGGAGCATCTCCTCCCCCTCCTTCTCCACTGACCTTGGTGTCTACAGAATTGTTCCTCTCACATATTCTCACTCCTCTCTTCTCTGCCCGCAATTCTGCAGAATCATTTTTTCTCCTGAAATATGTTATCAGAGAGGTGCTACCACCATCACTGATTGTCTTGGCCTTGGCCAGCGGATCCATCTTGGAGCCAGCTAGCATTGGCTCTGTCGACATAGGGGAAGCTTCCAGCAGCTTCTCAGAGAAGCCACCTCTATAGCCCTCCCCCACTACCAGAACCTTGCCATGTGTCATGGTTGGGCCCAAGGGAAGACCCCAGACTCCCATGATTATATTCTTCAGAGGATATAAGATAGAAGAAACAAGGCTGCAAGCTTGAAAAATGGTTAAATAGTTTTATTCTCTAATACTACTAAGAATAGAAAGCATAATAATAATAAAAATATTAAGGCATAATATACAAATACCATTCTCCTCCCAATACATCCCAATCTTTCTCACTGATCAGACAAAGGACATAAAACATGGGATTCTGATCTTTTTGATTAAGAATTCTTATTGCCACTTTATGGGATAAAGAGTTCTTTCTGTCATGCTGTGGGATCCTCCCCACGGAAGATAGCTCCCTACAGAATGTCTTCAGTGTGGTCCCGAACCTTCAGAAAAACACCACAGCCTGCCCAGATTTCTGCAGTGGTGAATTCTTCCTCTCCCACAATACACTTGCGGTTCATCGGTCACAAGAAAAGTCCAATGGGATTAAGCTTTTTAAGGACAAGTCATTCCATCCTAAAGGTACAAGTACATTCTCTCTCTCTCTCACTCATAATCTCCAGAAACTGCAATTTCATCTGCTCACAACATAAAGTGTTCTTATTCTCAGGCTGTGAATTCCAGGTCCCCCCATGTTTGTATTTTGTGAATTACAGAGAAACATAGTTTGGTTCTATTACAGTCACTTCACAGCTTACAGAAAGGTGGATCCTGATGGTAAAATGTCTCCTCCTCTGCCACTTCCCCTTTCTCTTCTGTTAAGCTGCTGGTCGCCATATTTAGTCCCTTCACGTGACTTGCTTTCCTTTCTCTCTCGCTTGGAAGAGAAGTTAATATTTGCAGAGAATGCCTGCAGAAGTCCTGGCATTTTTTCACGCTGTGTTTACGTGCCAGGGCAGCCCCAGCAGCTGCTCCGCCTGGCACTCAGGCTCCCTGGCCCGGGGGGCGGCCCCTCGGCCAGGCCAGTGCCATGGGGCAGTGACTGCAGAGGCGCCACCCTGGCTCTAAGGCGCTGTCTCGCCGCGCTGTGCCGTTTCGCTCTCACCGCAGCTGGCAGGGTTTCCTTCTCAGCGGCCCCTGACTCCTGGTTCACCACGCCACTTGCAAAGGGAAGAGAAGGGGGAGCTACTCGCTCGGCCAGTTGGCCGCGCCACTTGCAAAAGGAACCACCCCTGGCTCCCGCTCTGCCACGCCACCGTGCTGGCTCAGCCCTGCTGCAGCCAGATGGAATGGGGCCGGCCCCCACCGGGGCCCTGGTCCCAGGGCCCTCGTGCCACGGGAGCAGCAGAGGAACAAGAGAGCACCTGTTTCCTGGGTGGTTTGATTAAACATCTGTCAAGGGTTAACCTGGAGGCAAACTCCAGATCCCCATGCTTAGTTCTTCAGAGGAGAGGTGACAGCAAAAACAGGCTGCAAACTTGAAAAATGATTAAATAATTTATTTACTAACAATAGAAAGAATAAAAAATAATGAAAATATTAAGGCATAATACACAGATATCATTCTCCCCCCATGCATTCCAATTCTTCTCACTGATCACGTAAAGGACAGAAACATGAGATTCTGATCTTAAGATTAAGAGTTCTTATTGCCACTTTATGGGATAAAGAGAGTTCTTTCTGTAGTATAGTGGGATCCATCCCACGGAAGACAGTTCCCTAAGAAGTGTCTTCAGCGTGGTTCCAAACCTTCCAGAAACACCACAGCCCGCTCAGGTTTTTGCAGTGGTGTATCCTCTCTCCCACAATACACTCCGCAGTTTGTGGGTCACAAGAAAGGTCTGTTGGGGTTAAACATTTTAAGAGTAAGTCATTCCAGCCTAAAGGCACTCAGGTACAGGCTCCTGCTTTACTCATAATCTCCAAAGGCTGCAAAGGCTGCAAAGGCTGCAAATTTCATCTGCACACAACATAAAAATGTTCTTATTTTAGGCTGCAAATTCTCACTCCCTATGGCTCATATTGTGATTTAAAAAGAAACTTATTTTGGCATTATTCCAGATCACACAGCACAGCTCAGAAAAAGATGGATCTCGATGCTGGTAAAGATGGCTTCCCTGGCACTTCCTGCCACTCCTTGTCTTCTCTTCCGTTCGGCTGCTGGCCTCCATATTTAGTCTTTCACGTGACTGCTTTCCTTTCTCTCTAGCTTAGAGAAGAGGTTAATATTTGCAGAAAATGCCTACAAAAGTATTTATAACAGTTTACATGCTCCCATAAGATAAAGCTGTATGAGGCTCACTTCCCAGGCCCAAGGTTCTTCCTCCCCCATTCTGCTTCTCTGCACTGGCAGCTGTCCAAATTTTAAGTAAGTCTCTTGGCTGCTACTTAAATCTCTACCTTATCTTAAAAGCAAGGTCACTCTTCAATCTCACCAATATACCTCCGTAAGCGAGTGCTTTTTTTCTTCTCTCAGCCTTTTCTCGACTTTCTCGGCCCAGCTTTCTCTCTGCGTAACTTAGCTCGGCTTCTCTCGGCTTGGCCTTGGTCCAGATGGTGATAGACCAGCTCCTCTCAGGTCCGGAACGGCATGGGATCAGTGGAGGGTGAGGCCAGCTGCCCCCACCGGCCCCCTGGGCCATGGGCCCCTGGCCCGGGGGTCAGGGGAGAGCCTCTCCTGCTCTTGGTCAGCAGGGAGCCAGGGAGCAAGATAGGAAGTGAGAGCAAGTGCTGCGTCACTTCCTAGATGTTTTTTATAACATTCCTTTCACAGAGACGTCACAGGAACACTAAGTGGCTCATAGAACTGTCCTTTACCTGTTTTTAACCAATCATATTTGTCTCACACCGGGTCAAACCGTGACAACATCTCTCCACGGAGGCATTCCTGAATATCAAGTGGCTTAAACAACTGTCCATCACCTGTTTTAACCAATCAGATTTCCTCCACACTGGGTCAAACTACCACACCATGCAAACACAGCAGAACAGCATATGACTGGGGGTGGATGGATGGATGGATGGATGGATGGAAGGAAGGCAGGGAGGGAGGGAGGGAGTTACCAAATGTCCGAAATATCGGAATCAAACTCTCCAACACTAAAATTGTGTTAAAGAGGGCATCATTTAATTCAGGCCTGAGGTGCACGCAGGACAGTCTAACCTAACATGGGCACGTGATTCTACAAGAGGGTTACTTATATACAGTCAGTACATGCATAGTTGCAGTGGTTTGATCTTGGCTGGGTGCCAGATGCCCACTGAGCCGCTCTATCACTCCCTTTCCCAGTGGGACAGGGGCGAGAATAAGATGAAAAATAACCAGTGGGTTCAGACAAGGCAGTTTTATTAAAGTGACAGCAAGAAACAAGCAAAGGTCTGCATGCGCATAAGGAAAAAGGAAAAAAAGTCAATCTCTACTTCCCATCAGCAAGTGATGTTCGGACACTTCCCGGGAAGTGGGGCCTCAGCAGTGGTTGCTCCAGAAGGCAAACATTACAGAATAATGAATGCCCCCACTGTTCCTCCTCTCTCCCTTAGCTTTTATACCTGAGCTGATGTCATATGGTATGGAATATCTCTTTGGTTAATTTGTGTCAGCTGGCCTGGTTGTGTCTCCTCCCAGGATCTTGCCCACTCCCAACCCCTTGATGGCAGAAGAAATGTTAGAGGGACAGCGCTGCTCAGCAGTAGCCAAAACACTGCTATGTTATCAACACCCTTCCAGCTCCCAATGCAAAGCACAGCACTGGGAGGGCTGCTGAATTCTACCTCAGTCAGACTGTGCTGGTTTGGCTGTAAACCAGCAGGGGAAATTAACCCCACACAGAATACCTCGAGAGATTTTAGGTCAAAATTACAATTTTAATTAAAAAGGTTAAAATAAATGCAGTAATACAGAAACACGGGCTTAAACAAACCGACAGAGTCACGGTACAACCTGACACCCTGTTGACCWGGGTGGTAGCTGTGCARTCCAGTTAGGCACTGRTCCTGCAGGAAGGCCTGGTAGCCCAGTCCCGGTAGTGGAGTGGAGTAGCTGAGTCCAATTCCGGGGAGCGGAGTCCAGTCACGTCGAGCTGAGTCGAGAATCCCGTCGAGAGCGGAGTCCTGAGAGCGGAGTCCCGTCGAATCGAGGGTATCCTCTCCCATCCAAAACCCCTTGTTTTATGCTGTGCTTCTTGGCTGGCACCTCCCCCAGGGGCGGGGACTTTCACAATGGAAGAGGATCTTCCGGGTGTTCTATTGATTGTTTCAGTAATGAGCTTGGAGGAGTCCTAGGGTCCTTCACAATGTTCCGGAAGGGTTCAGGCTAAGTAGTCAGGCTGGGTGGTGCTAATGGGCCATTGCCTGAGATCAGATAATCAGCTGGGTGGTGCTAATGGGCCATTACCTGAGCTCAGATAATCAGCTGGGTGGTGCTAATGGGCCATTACCTGAGCTCAGATAACCAGGGTGGGTAGTACTTCCTGTCGGTTGGAGTGCTTATCTCAGTTGAGATAAGGAGTCCCAGGTGTGTAATTATGAAATTTATCCAGCTTTTGTGGATGGTAATAGAATATTTAACTAACCCAGGACACAGACCCAATAGTACAGTTTACCTATTACCATAAATCCCACCCCAAGTTCCTAGAGATTCAGTCCTTTGTTTTGTCTATCACTGCATTCCTGGGCCAGTTGTCATCATCTTATCTCCCAACCGTCCTTGCTGAACGCAGCTTTTGCAGGCCTTGTTTCTCTGCTAAATTTTTCACAGACACAGTAAAAATCAAATTAACCCTTTTGGTATCAATTGCCCCCTTTGAAACTTTTCAAATTCTTCAAGGTCATTTGATAAGTTTCAATTCAATTTCTATCTATAGTCGAATACATCCTCATGAAATCATGATCGATTATTCTATAAACACAGTTAACAGTAAGACTAATAATTCCTACAATAATTACTACAATTATAATTGTGATGGTTTCTAGTATTCCAGCCAGCTATCCTCTCAGGAACCATCCCCCTATTCCTTGGAGAATTTTATTGAACCATTTAGTTTCAAAGGCCTTTTGGACAGCATTGCTATCTTCAGCAACTTGCCACATTTTTTTGTTTTTGTAGATCTTCTGTTACATTTGGGATGTGTACACAACAGTGTTCTCTATCCAATTTTAAATACCCTCAAAGCCCTCGTTCTTTGGCCAGCAATAGATCTAAGGCCAGTCTGTTTTGTAATGTGAATTTAGTATTTGTCTGTATTTGCCTATTTATGATTTGAAATCCCTTTTCTGTAGCTTTGTATAGTTTGCTTACTTGCCAAGTTAGATTATCTAACAAGGTTCTGTTTTCTAGAGCCATGGCTCCTGGTAAGAGAAAACTCTGTAGGGCCCATTCAAACTGTGTGGAAGTTGAGGGCCCTGTCCATTCATCCTCGGTGTCTCGTTTTACCTTAGTCCAATATTGGGCTTTTATGGGGCTTCTTGTCCAAGTTGGGCATAAGGTTAATAACTCTAAGGTAACTTGCCAGGTGATCGGTCCAAGCAGGAGTTGGGTGGTCCAATATCCATCTGAAGTAGCCCAGACAGTGTAACCTGGGGAAGGAACTTCCAGAGATTTAGCAAAATTTAAGGGTTGGTTACTGCAATTTAGAACTAATTTGGCCATCCAGTTTATGGTGCTAGAAAACTTTCATTGTTTTGTTTTCCTCTGCACCTCCATTGGCTCTTATTTAGGTTATACATAGGTGTGATTCCCCAGTCCAGGCGCCACTTTACTTTCCCCAAGTATTTCCATCATCTTTCTAAGGACTTTGTCCAGGTACAAGGCTTGCTTCAGAGGGTTTGACATTCTGGCAATTCTGAAACATTTTGGGTATGATTTTTGGTAACACATTGCCTCGGTTTTGAGACAGATTTAGGAGAGAAACTCTTTGGACTGAGTCTTTCAAGAGTTCCAAAAACCCCCTTTCCACCAATAGGAGATGAATACCAATAGATGAAAGTGAAAAAAATAATTAAACAGTTTATTAAAAAACAAAATACCCTCCCACTAGGCAAGGGAAAAAAAAAGGTAAATAGCTGTTTAGCACTAAACTGTCAGAACCCACTTCCACACACACACTCAGAAACAAAAACTCAAGGAAAAAAAGTCCGGAAAGTGGAGGCAGTGCAGGGCAAATACTTCTTTTCCCAATGCGTGGTCCAAAGATGGTGGCCTTCCACGTGGAAGGGGCAGCAGACCCCCTGCCCCTAGGGAGCACTCCTGCAGCAGAGAGAAAAATACTCCAGCAGCTACCTGGTGTGGACTTTTTCCCTCCGAGAGCAACCACAGCAGGTGAAAAAAACCATCTGGGTTGGAGCTCTCCAGTGTGCCTTCTCTCCCTGGCTCAGCTTCCCAGGGCTTGGGACTGGGCACAGCTGCTCCCCTCTCGGCAATCTCTCTTCCACCGGTTCTGGAGAAGCGATCTGTTCAATTCAGTTTGTTGTAGCCCAGGGCTCCAGGGGGAGCGGCCCCGGTCCCCTCTCTCTGGCTGCAGCTGCCGCAGCAGAGCACAGCAGGGTGCAGCAGGACACAGCAGGGCACGGCAGAGCACAGCAGAGCACGGCAGATCACGGCAGAGCACAGCAGGTCTGGCAGAACACCAAACAGCTCTGCTCTCTCTCTGCCGATGCAGCTCGGACGTTCCCGATCCCGGAACCGGAAGCAAGGGCGGGACTTCCTGCCTCCCAATCCGGAAGAGAGGGAGCAACCTCCTGGCCTCCCCCAAACCGGAAGAGTGCAACTGATGTCCCGGCCCCCCATATCAGAAGGGAGCGAGCAACATTTCGGTCCCCTCGAACCCGGAAGGATCTTGGCCAGGGTCATGTGATACTCCCAAGTCGGGAAAGGGGGAAAAGAGGTGTGTAGAATGAGAAACAATAACAATTTTTTGGGCATAAGCAGAGGATAATGGAATAAATTATCATAATAGATCACTCCAGGACACAGGTAAATCTAACAGCCTGGCTGCCTGGCCCCTTGAGGCTGCTAAGGCAAAATCCAGAAAATGTTGGTTGAGACTATGGGACCCTGTTGGACACTCCTTACCTCCTTTTTTCCCAAAAATAGTTCTACCGTCTCCTAGTCTCCAGGCTATCAGATCCTCAAGAATACCATCTCCTCGTCATCTACATCTCTCCTTCTCATCCAAAGAGTGGGTGATGTTTGCTTTTGCTATTGAATTAGTCAGATTATCATATTGAATCACCATTGCCAGATTTATAGGGATAATTCCCCAAGGAATAGATTCCCCTGCTGAACTGGGGATAGGGAGGCAGGCTGTAATGCTGGACAGATTACACATTTTACCAAACCCTTGGATTAAAGTTAATATCAAATTTACTTAAAACCTTCCCAACTAAAGACAAAAGATTCCCATAAACATTAGCCTATAAATTTCACTACTTGTCTACAGATATCTCTGAAATTTTCAGCTTCAGAAGTCCGGTGTTTTTCACTGCCCAGTGATTTTCACTGCCTGAGTCGAGAGCTTTCTTTATTCTGGTGTGATGAATCCAGGAATTAAGTCTTTTCACTTTCACTGCTGTTCTTGTAGTCACCAGAACTAGATAAGGTCCTTTCCACTGTTTCTGATGAATTGCATCTTGATCTCTGGGCTGAAATGAATGAACTGGGGTCTAGGGTAAGAAACTCTGAGAGAAAGATAAACCTAATTCATTTTAGGATTCCCCAATGAAATTGCTTACTAAGTTGCTATAGTATTTTAAATACTAAATGAGGTCCTCTATCAGATGACCTCCTGAATGGCACTCCAAACTTTGATGACTTCCCTAGCCTTGTTAGTGCTGCAGGGAAAAGCTTTGGCCACACAGAAAAAGGTATCTGCCAACACCAGGAGATACCTGTATCCTTGTTGACATGATAGCTCAGAAAACTCAATTTACCAGTAATTTCCAGTAGTGTTTCCTCTTTTGGTCATACCTGGAGGCAGTCCTTTAAATTCAAAGGGTTATTTTTAAACAGACTTAACAATTTTTGTCATACAGACACTAAGTATCTGAATTTATAGACTAGTCACCATAAGATTGATTTCCCAGTGAACTTGCTCCTTTGCAATTTGTAACATCAGTTGTGGTGGGAATATAACCTGATTGTTGGGAGTCTCTATTCATCTACCCTCTTTATTTTGGGCTTTTAGATAATTAGCTAATTCTAAATCTGCCTGACTATACCCAGGATTAACTTCTGGAAGTAAAGTAGCTTTGTCAGATATTAATGCCAGGATACCTTGTTGTGCAACCTCTTGTGCAGTATTATCTGCAAGTCTATTTCTTACATGAATTTGGGAATTCCCACATTGGTGTGCTAATCGAAGATCCCTGTGTTGTTAAAAGATCTCTTTCTTTTCATATAGCTCTATGTACATGAACGATGCTAAAAGCATATTTTGAGTCAGTCCACATATATTTACCCTTTTTCCTGCTGCCAATTCCAGGGCCTTTTGTGATGCTGTGAGCTCTGCCCTTTGTGCTGAGGTGTCCACAGGCAGCGGCGCTACTTTTATTACCTTGGTTATCATGACTGCTGCATAGCCAGCTCCTCGTTTTCCATCTTCCACCAAGTTACTTCTGTCTGTAAAGGACTCTGTCTCTGGATCTTCAATGGGTGTGTCTTGTAGGTCTGGTCAGCTTGCATCTACCTGTAAGCAATCATGGGTTAGTTGCTCTTCTTGCATCAGGGTGTTTAGGAATTGGGCTGGATTTATCACTGTGGTTACTTTCAACTCCACATCTTGCTTTATCAAAACAGTCAGATATTTCAGCATACAGCTCGGGGAAAGCCAGTGCCCTTCTCCCTTTTGGCCTAATACAGTGGTTATGGTGTGTGAGGTGTATATTATTATCTTTTGTCCCAAAGTCAATTTCCTGGCCTCTTGGATGAGAACAGTTGCTGCTACAGGCAGCAGGCATCCCTGACTAACATTGTCAGGTTGTTTTGAAAAGTACCCCACAGACCTCTTGAAGTCCCCTACCTTCTGAGCCAGAACTCCAAAGGTGAGGTGCTGTCATTCATGCACAAAAACCTCAAAGGGCTTTGATAGACATCAGGGGTGCCTTTAGGTTACAGATCACATGTTCACTCTCAGGCCTTCCTGGGCCTCCTTAATGCAAGACCATTGAGACCATCCTGATTTACCAAAATATGGATATTGATCTAATATCGATATCCAACTACGACGGACAAAGACTCTCTAACAAGAGTGCTAGAAAGTGTATGTTTATTTCAGTGCCGGGGCAGCCGCGTGGGATATTTCCCTAAGACGCAGTGCCGAGTTACAAAACRATACAAAGTCTATTTATCTACAAAAGTTCTAAATATTTAAAATACAAATACATATTTATTACATAAACACCTCCCATTCTCCACTTCATATGATAATTAGCTGAAAAGTCATTAAGCATGCGTGGTTTGTTCCTTGAAATGAGTCGGTGGTCTCAAATTTAGGGAGGGGTCCTATAAAGATGAAGTAAAACCTGTCTTCCTCGCTTTGCCCTTTTTGCCTTTTGAGTTTTTATAATAGTCTTTAACCTTGGAGGACCTCCAGTTCCTTCTTTCATTATCTCTAAATAGATTTTTCAAATGGAAAAATTAATAATTGTCTACATTTCTTTAGATCTATTAACCAAGGTCCTCTGTTTCTCATTATGAGCACAGCTGAACAAATACAAGATGACAAGCAATACATCAAAAACCCTGTTTCAAGCCTAACTCCTTAAACAATTATTAACTTCTTAATTAACTCCAGCTGAATTTACTCATTACACTCACTTTAACTAATTTCAACAAAGCTAGCCTTAAGCTAAAACCCTAATTCCTAAAATTTCGTGTCTCATTCCCCACTTCTCTTTCAAAGTGAGTAAATTCTTTTACTCAATATACGAAATCTTCTTCATCTAGCCAAGCTGTATGGCTAGTATCTCTGAGGACTAGGCCATACGCCTTTGAAAGCGATGTCAAAGCTGCTATTCGTCGCAGCATTTTCCAATTCCAAATAATCATTACAATAGATAAAATTAAACTGATACTTACTAAAATAAGTAGTACAATAATAGGGTGGATTAAGGCATTAAGTATACCGGTTGCCGTTGGTGACCACCCAAAAAGCACATCCCACCAATAATAAAACAAATGTCCTTCAAATCGTTTAAAAACTGTTTTGATGGTTTCCGTGTCATGATGTATCGTAATCAGAGTTTTCTTTCCTGTTTCTTTGATTTTTTCCAAAATTTTCTTCAGCTCACGGTGTTTTAACAGCTGAGCCACTAAGGTTAAATTCATTCCAATAGGCACAGGCAAGATTTCTTGCACTGTAATTAGGCTTACTTTTATATACTGATGTGATATTACAGGTGCCTAATAAGAAAAATCACATCCTTCAATTTTTGTAAAATTACAAATGCATAAATTAAATTGAATCTCATTCACAACTAGATCGTCTACCATTATGGTGGGACATGCAGTCCTAAAACAAACACAACCTTGTCCAATATACACTAATTGTTTGGTCGGTTGTATATATTTCAAAGTGGCAAATGCTTTGATCGGTGTCTAAACAAGTATCTTTGTCTTCTTCTAAAATCCCTTCACATATGTATCCTAATTGTTTCTTCATAAAATAAGGTTCTAGGTTAATGGTTTGCCATCATCCTTTAATCTCTCGTGCCCACATTCTGTGTTCAGAGGGGTACAATACAGTCTCCTCATGATTCAGTCCCAAAGCAACTATTGGATATATCAGGCTAATTGATGCATTGTGGATAGTCAAAACAAAGGCTGTCACCACATTCGTGATGGGGTCATAGGTAAAATTAACTAAAACCCACCAGGATTGAAGCTCTTTTTCGATTTTGGAGGCATTATCCCAAACAATTTTGCGAATTTTAGCAGGGAATGTCCCTTCTTCACCTTCTCTAATAACTGCAACAGCCACTGACTACATCCACAATTGTGCCTGAATACACCCTAAAGCTAGAGAAGTGTTTCCACTAGCTGTACCTAAAACATTAATTATTATTTCATGATCCTGTTCTCTTATATTTTCTCAATCCGGTAAAATTTTGGACAGCTTCCAATGATTATTACCTAGGGCTAATAGAGAAGATTGTAGCGACTGCTGTAATTTAACTAAATCACTTCCTACTGTGGCCAATTTGTTCATTAGCACCCCCAAATCCATTGTATTTAAAACTCCTAATCCTGTTCCTAATAACCCAGTAAGATCCCTCCTTACTTTAGGACTATGGGATATATGATTTTGAAGCCAAACATTCCAATTCATAAAAGGGTTTTTGAGAAATGGGGCACATTCTGACTGAACAACAGATATGTTCACTTGCATCTCCATTTCTACTCATTTCAAAGACCATTCCGGGTTAGTCAACAGTCTTCGAATCCCTGTCTTTTTAATAGCATATGGTCCAATTTCAGTAATTGTAGGAATCATGGGCAGTTTACCTTTTGACGTCTGGATCGTCTCCGTTTTCTTTGGTGTTGGTGGAGTTGTTTTAATTTGATTTTTAGTGCACACTTGGATGACATTAAAGTCAATGTCATATGCTTGTATTACACACCCTTCTATTTTAAGTCTGAACTCAGGACACTTACTCAAGCATTTGTCACAGCATTCAGAACTAACCCGGATGAGTTTCATGGGTGGATGATAAGCTTCATGGAACCCATCCTATACAAATGCATATTTACAACCCCAAACATTTCTCCCTTCCCACAGGCTCGCATTTGTGATTCTAAGCATTTCGTTCAAAGCCTTTCGAGAGTGGGGATCATATGCCTTTCCATGGCATTGATATATTTTAGTTCCATCATACTTGCGTGGTGCTGCCTTAGCTTTTGTTACAATTATAACAATGGTTACCAAAATCTCAGTTTTCCACATTGTTCATAACAATTAAAAGTCTATTATTCGTCTTTCCAGGTCAGCTTCAGCTTTAGTCCTTCGTCATCTGGTGTTACCTTCCAAATCCCTTCAGGGGCCTTTTTCACCCAGGAGTGATGAATCCAAGCCTTCTGTTCTTTAATCTTGATTGCAGTGAAGGTCGTGAGGAGCACTTGGAACGGTCCCTCCCACTGCGGTTCTAGGGTTTTTTTCTGCAAAAGACCAGCATGTCTTTTTCCACTGATAACATAGCTGCTCCCATCGGTGAACCAAGTCTCAGTGTCTTCAAGGGGAGTGTCCTTCAGATCCGGGCAGCTGGAGTAAGTGGCTTCAATGGTCTCCAGACAATCATGGATCACTGGTTCTCCCATGTTCCCGCTGAGGAATGAAGCTGGGTTCACAATGTTAGTTACCACAATTTTAACATCATCTTGTTCTGCCAGTATGGCTTGGTATTTTAGGAACCCCTATGGGGAAAGCCAATGTCCCCCTTTCGCCTCTAGGACTGTTGACACTGTATGGGATACTAGCACAGTCATTTTCTGACCTAGGGTAAACTTGCGTGCCTCCTGGATATTTATTGCCACAGCAGCAATGGCTCTGAGGAAGCCTGGCCATCCTTTAGCTGCTGTGTCCAGCTGTTTGGAGAGGTAGGCCACTACCTGCCGATAAGGGCCTAAATTTTGTGGCAGTATTCCCAAGGCAATCCCTTGTTTTTCGTGAGAAAACAAAAAGAATGGTTTACTCACGTCTGGAAGTCCCAAGGCTGGAGCTGACACAAGAGCCTTCTTTAGTTGCTCGAAGGCTTATGTTGCTTCTTTTGTCCATTGAAGGTTTTGGCATCCTTCCGTAATCAATGCATATAAAGGTTTAACTAGTAGTCCATAACCATGGATCCACAGTCTGCACCACCCTGTAATACCTAAAAAGGTTCTCAGTTCTTTCGCTGTTTGAGGCTTTGGAGTTTGGCATATTGCTTCCTTACGGTCTTGTCCCAAAGTCCTTTGTCCCGCACTGACTTCGTAGCCCAGGTAGATAACTGTTCGTTTCACCATCTGTGCTTTCTTTTGGGACACCCGATACCCCTGTAGGCCCAAAAAGTTCAAAAGGCTTACCGTCCAGTCCAGGCATGTATCTTGGGTTTGGGTGGCTATTAAGATGTCATCCACCTATTGAAGTAGTTGTCCTTCTCCTGGTGGGGGTTCCCAGGATTCTAAATCTCTTGCAAAATGTTTTCTGAATATAGTAGGGGAGTTCTTATACCCTTGGGGTAATACACACCATGTGAGTTGAGTTTTATGTTCAGTTCTGGGATTTTCCCATTCAAATGCAAAAATTTTCTGGCTGGCTTCGTGGAGAGGAAGGCAAAAGAAAGCATCCTTTAAATCTAAAACAGTAAACCAGGTTAGTTCAGGTGTTAAACGAGTTAACAAGGTATAAGGATTAGCAACCACTGGGTACAAATCTTCAGTTACTTTATTAACTGCTCTCAAGTCTTGTACTAACCTATACGATCCATCAGGCTTCTTTACTGGTAAAATAGGAGTATTAAAGTCTGATTGACACTCTTTTAACAGTCCAATTTATAAAAAGTTTTCAATAATTGATCTAATCCCTTCCCTGTCTTCCTTTTTCAAGGGATACTGTTTGACTCTTACAGGCTGTCCTCCTTCTTTGAGTCTAATTTGTATTGGTAGTGCATTCTTTGCCCTTCCTGAAATACCCGAAGCCCACACTCCAGGGAATACCTGATCCATTATTTTCTTAATAATTTCTTCTTCATTTGCTGTTTCAATTTCTTTAGTTATTAGCATTAAACTTAACAATTCCACATATTGTTGATCTTTTACCTCCAAACAAATTTCTCCATTTTTAAAAATTATTTTTGCTTCCAGCTGCTGTAGCAGATCTCTGCCCAAAAGTGCAGATGGAGCATTAGGCATATATAAAAACTGGTGAATTCCCCATTGTTTTCCCAATTTATATTTCAATGGTTTACAAAAGTATGCCTTTTCAGATTGGCCTGATGCCCCTTTTACCACAATATAATCATTTGTTACAGGTACTAAATTCTTATTTAATACTGAATATGTTGCTCCAGTATCTACCAAAAATTCTACTTTTTTTTCTTGGTTTCCTAGTTCAACTATAACCAGAGGGTCCCCTAGGATAGGGCCCTCTGGTCCTCCTCAATCTTCCTTCACATGAGCAACCACCCCTTCCCCTTTTTGATTATATTTTCTTTGTTCATCACCTATTCTCCTTTTGGGGCACTGGTTTTTCCAATGTCCAAAATTTTTACATAAGGCGCATTGGTCTTTTCCTAAACGGGGTGGTCCTTGTTTCAGAGGACCCTGTCCATGTTTCCCTTTTTCTTCTTCTCTTACTACTCCTATTAGTTTCCTCATTCCTTGTTTGTATCCTTCTCGATTGCTATAAACTCTCCATGCTACATCAAGCAAAACTTCTAAATTTCGGCTTGTTGGGCCTTGAATTTTCTGAAGCTTCTGCCTGATATCCCCTGTAGATTGCCCTAAAAATAAATTTATTAGTTGTTGTATTCTTTCTTCAGACCCAGGATCCAAGGTGGTATGCCTACGCATCGCATCTCGCAAATTGTCTAAAAACTCAGAGGGTGTTTGAGAAGGACCTTGTTTAATAGCATATAGGGCTGACCAGTTTATGGTCTTAGGAATTGCCCTCTCCAGCCCTTTTACTATTAATTCCTGGTATCTTTTCAACCGCTCCATTTCTCCTGGGTCATTAGGGTTCCACTCTGGATCCTGGAGGGGAAATACACCTTTTATATCCTCCTGTGTTGTTCTACAATCATCTTCAGCTAAATCCCCAGCTACCTTTAAAACTGTTTTTCTGATTCTGTTAAAGCATCAAGCAATAATTAAATATCAGCCCAATCAGGATTATGTTGCTTTATCATAAATTTTAGTTTCTTAGCAACACCTATCGGATCACTCCGATAGTTTTTAGCCATCTTTTCCCAAGCCTCCAAATCTATTGTAGAGAAGGGGACTTTGACTGATATCGGTTTCCCCTCATGGTTTACTGCCTCCCTCAAAGGTGCTTGTATAATTCCTCTGGTTTGATTTTGAGTTCTCAATGATATAGGACTCTGTGGAGAGGATGGTTCATCCCACTCGCTATCACTGCTAGGCAGTGGTGGGTATAGATTAGTTGGTTTCCGTGGCTCAGGAGTTGGTGGGGTGCGGGAGCTCAGGACTTCTGAACAACAAATCAATATGATTACGCAGAAGATGCTTTATTGTTTACATTACACTCTACTTATACATTTTAGAACTACTGTTCACGCGATCACACATTATTTGATTGGTCCCTCTATCTTGTCCACGCGCTCTGCATGCACCTTTTAGAAAACATGATTGGTTCTAGTCCAGTGCAGCACAGTCTTTCTTTATCTACTTCTTGCTGTCTTGGTATTCTGTTCTTCAGCTTTTTCTTTCCCAATTTAGCGCAGCTTACATTTCAGTAACCTTGGTGAATTCCTGGGGGCTCTGATAAGAATAACTGAGGATGGTTTGGCTGGGGCACATTTCAGGGTTCAAATACCTTACAACAATTCTCCCTTTTTCTTCTTGCACCAGCCAAACCCCTTCTAGCAAGTTTTCCACTAAACGGATCGCCAATTTCTTTATATATGGAATAACACAAAGCAATACAGTAATAGCTAATCCCTTCACAACTCTTACACCCGTGCCCATGTGCCAATAACAAAAATCTATAGTAGTTCTATTCTACAACATACCGTGTCTATACTACCTACATTAGTGAATATCTACTTTGACTGTTTAACTTTCCAGCATCTCAACTTATTAAGTGTAACCAGAGTTGGAGCAGCAGCAACACCTAGGGTAAAAGGAAAATAAAACAAAGAAAAACCTAATGTTTATTTATCAGTATTATTAGGAACTGGAGTCTCCTTCTCAAGCCAGGGGCGAATCCATTTCGCTGGTATCCATTGGGGTCCTTTATCTGTAATGACACAAGCATAACCCCTTCCTCCCATTAATAACTCCACAGGTCCTTCCCATGACCCTGACATAGGATTTTTAAAACGAACTTTTGGTCGGTGCTGTATCAATTCAGAATCTTGCTGCAAACCTGAGTAATGTGTTAATGCTGGTGGGTCACTGTGAGTACCTACTAACCGTAGATGATTCATAACATAAACTGCTTTCAGTACTCTGTCCTGCAGGCTCAGCCCATCCTCCCCCGTTTTTTGTTTGTCAAGCAGCCCTTTCAGTACCTGATGTGTTCTTTCAATTATGGCTTGTCCCGTAGAGTTACCTGGAATGACCATGCTGTGCCTCACCCCCCAAAGATTTAAGAAGTCTTGGGTTTGTTGGGTTATATAACCTGACCCGTTATCTGTTTTGATTTCTTGAGGCAAGCCTATTACAGCAAAACAGCCTTGCCAGTGTTAAATAATAAAACGAGATCATTTGCTTCTGATAGGAGTGGCTCAAATCATGGCAGAAAAAGTATCTATGGTTACATGAAGGCGTTTGAAGCGACTAAAAGGGGCATAAATAGTTACATCAGTTTGCCATAATTGCAGAGGCCCTAGGCCACGAGGATTAACTTTAGGACTCAATCTACCAGTCATACTCTGATATTGTGGACAGGTTGAGATGATTCCTTGCGCATTCTGTAGTAATATTCCAAATTGTTTGTGTAAAACTTCTACACTTTGGTGAAAATCAATAATAAAATATCTAGTGATAACCAAAATAGTGTTCAATGTCCTCAGGAAGGGAGTTGCTGCTTCTGCACTTGGAAGTCACTGGCTACTGTCCTAAAGTTCATATGGTTGGAGCTCAGGAGTCGTGCTGTCTAGGTAGGAAGAAGTTCATTAGTTGGAAATGTTGACTTTATGTTACTGGAATGTCTTTCTCCTCTACGAGGGCTGGAGGGTGATTAGGTCATTTTTCTTCGTACGAGGCCTCGTTTTCTCAGAGGCGATCGATGTTCATCCAGTCGAGTAGGTAACCACTTTAGACTTGTCGGTAACAAGACACATGCGTACTTTTTTCCCTAAGTTAGTAAGTAGGCACTGAGCAGAAATAAGCAAGGTAAGACGTGATTAGTAACATACAACAACAACAACAACAAAAGAGTGATTTAAAACAATACACTTTTAATTGCTTAAATACTGTACCATCACCCAGTAGCTGCATTACTCTGCAGTAGCTGGCGAGCCCCGTTTCACAATGAGGACTTGGAGAAGCTTCCCGGGTAAGGTTCACAAGCATACCTCGAAAGGGGGTCCAGCTGTGATGAATCTAAATTAGCAAGTCAAAGTGACTCAAGTACACTTGTAGTGTAGAAACACCTGGGTTGCTGGCATGCCTCCTAACCAGGTAGGGCCAGGGCTTGGCCAGAGCCAAGGCCTTAACTGGAAGGGTTTCTTTAACATATCTTAAAAACAAGCCTCTATTAATAGCAGTTGGAAAAGTTGGTGGGGTTTTTTTTTGCCTTTTTTTTTTGCCTTTTTTTTTTGCCTTTTTTTTTTTTTAATGACATATGTCTTATAAAGCAGCCGGCGTTGTCATCTATCCTTAGCTAAGTAGTCAGTGAACTGCAAACAATCAAATAAATGTATATGTGTAACATCAAACAATATCTTATGGATAATGCTTCTTACAAAGAATTGGTGAATTCATGCTATAATATTAAGAACATATTCAGGATTAGTAATACATCTCCAGTGACTTATTAGTCAATGATATTCATAACTGGGAATTGTTACTCATCCTTCTCTGCTACCTGTGAAAGATAAAATAACAAAGATTGTTATGAATAATTATCTTAATTGACTAATACAGAACATTTATACTCATGGAACTTTCAGTGAATTTAAGGATTTAGTAAACCGAATCTTCATATATTTTTACAACCTATTATCTTATATTTTTAAAGAGTTGCTTATCAATTCTTCATCATAATTATTTCAATAGGCTCAATCTTATCTGTATAACAAAAGAACTGTATCTTTCATTTTAAATAAGTATATTTCAGCAGAAGTTAAACTTCACTCAACTTTGTTATTTAAATGTAGCAGAGTAAATTAGACAGAACTTAAAGTTAACATCATTGAAACTGAACAGAAATCAATCTAAAACTTAAACTTGAAACTTAAGAGTACTTAAAATCGTTAGAATTTAACTCAACAGCACCTTAAACTAGTAAAACTTTAAATGTAACAGAATCTCAAAATAACAGAATTTAAACTTGACATGACTTAAATTTAACAACAGTTACACTTAGCAGAACTTAGCCTTAACATCACCTAAATTTAAGAAACTAAAGTCAGAGTTGAGAGTGTTCCTTTAAAAAATTCAGATACAACAGAATTTAACTCATCTTGACTCTATTGTTACAAAAAGGTTACCAAAAATCTGTCATACAACAGTTAAACATTAATGAATAATATGTAAGTAAACAACTGATTTGTAACTGAAATAGCAGTAGGATGGATTTACTGGACAGATCACAAAGGTATGGTAAGGATTGTATGATTTTACATTATTTAGTTTTGAGGATAGTTTATGGTAGTTATAAACATTATCAAAAAGATGTAATTACAGTCAGGACTTTCTTGATATAAACACAATTTTGTAGGATTTTCCAATTCGTAGTTGTACTTAAAAGGAAGTGACAACATCATATGCCTGTTAGTACGTTTTTGGTATAATTTTGCTAGGATTTTTTAAGATGTAGTACTCAGAGAAATTATAACAGTGTATATATTGGCAAATTTTACTTAAAACCTGTCTTTCACGATTGCTAGTACAACAGAATTGACCTTGGGATATTAAAGCTAACGAGATATATTCATGGCAGAATATTTGCAATAAAATCAGTCTATTAAAACTGTGGGGCAAAAAGGCAAGCAAAGTGTTAAAACTGGCACAATTTTGTCTGCTTTTACTTGTGGAAAGTCATAAATAATTTTTGAGATAATAGTAATGAGGGAGTGAGGAAAGGAATATTCGATTGAGGAGTGGTTAAATTCACCATGAATTTCACTGAGTCAATTGTTTCAGTAACTCCTGTAACTCATTAGGCTTTAGAGTTAATTACTGCTGGTTTACATTTTGTTCTGTTAACATTCACCTTAAACATTTCTAAGGAGAAAGGACGTTCTAAGGGTATTGAGTTTGCAAATATTCTGCAGGTAGACATTTCATTGAAGAATTTTCAACCTTGCTAAGTAGCCTCAAAGCAAGGAATTATGTAATTCTATTGGTATGTAGATATAATCTCTCCAATAACAATCCTGCTAGAAACTACTGCTTACAAAAAATACAATTACTTTTAACAAAAGCCAAAAATGTTCCTGTGATGCAGTAGAACACAGGTTACTTTAGCTCTTCATTTCAAAGATGAAAGATTTCTCAGCTGTCTCTGACACAAAAGTGATGTCTGTATTGTGAATAAGTTGTTAATAAGCCAAGTTAAGCAAAGCGTCAAAAAGGTACTTTGAAAAAATATGTGCGGATGGAGTTGCATAGCCTTGAACGGGTCTCCCCGCCCCCCCACACACACGGTGCAGGTGTCCGAGTCTTCCAAGTGGAGTGCGGGACGGGAGCCAGGGCTCGCCTTCCCCCGCCGCTCTCTTCCACTTGKTGATACACAGTGAGAACGCAGCAGCGAAGGGAGAAAGGGGGGGGAAAGAAGCTGCTGCCGTTCCTGGGTGCTCTGCCAGGGCTGCGGACGGAGCTGCTGCAGCCGCCATCAGGGTTTTTTGGCTTCAATTTGTCTTAGCACCATTATTATTAACTTCCATACCATGCTAAGTCCCTTAGTTTCTTTTCCTCTCTCCTGACCCCATCTTAACAGTCTTTTCAAGACCTCCGGGTCATACTTAATTTCTCTCTCAGAGAGAATACGCTGGAGGACCCTGAAGGTGTCCTGTTCTTCTTTTGACAGTCCCTTCCCCATCCTCCAGCCCCCAGTCGCTCACCTCTTTGGGTGTTCCCGCTGCAGCGTTTTTTTTTTCCGGAGCTCTTTTCCCAGGAGCTTTTTTCGGCTCCTGGACTCCGATGGAGCCGTCCTCCGACTCCTCCTGCCGCGGTCCAGCCGCGGCAGTCCCGACTGGGGCCTCCCGCCTTTTCACTCCACAGAACCCCCTTCAGAACCCAAAGGGCCTGGTCTGCTTCATTATCGCAGCGTTATCATGTCGCAGGGTCACCAATATGCGGGAGCTCAGGACTTCTGAACAACAAATCAATATGATTACGCAGAAGACGCTTTATTGTTTACATTACACTCTACTTATACATTTTAGAACTACTGTTCACACGATCACGCATTATTTGATTGGTCCCTCTATCTTGTCCATGTGCTCTGCATGCACCTTTTAGAAAAYATGATTGGTTCTAGTCCAGTGCAGCACAGTCTTTCTTTATCTACTTCTTGCTGTCTTGGTATTCTGTTCTTCAGCTTTTTCTTTCCCAATTTAGCGCAGCTTACATTTCAGTAACCTTGRTGAATTCCTGAGGGCTCTAATAAGAATAACTGAGGATGGTTTGGCTGGGGCACATTTCAGGGTTCAAATACCTTACAACAGTGGGGAAATAACAGTTCTCTCAGGAGATGGAGTAAAGGGTGAAGCAGAAGACAGAGCTGGGGATGGTGGCAACTCTAAATCTGCATCCTCTACTATCCCTCCCCTCTCCTGCCTCTTAGGGGGTGGCCTAAGTAAATCTGTTAAGTCTCTTTCTTGGGCTTCTGCTCGATATACTTTATCAGGGTGGGTGCATCTTTGATTTATTGAACAGGTACTGCAACATCGCTTGGGTTTCTCTTTATTAGCTTTTTTATCTTTTTCAAGAGCCAACACTAAGGGGTCAGAGGGTGGCCTGATCCCACAATCCCTTTGCCATTCAGGGTGATTTTGGAGAGAGAAAAATAAGTTGGCATAAGGAATTTCTTCCCATCTACCCTCTCTCCTTAAAAATAACATCAGTTATAATAAGGTATTATAATCTAGAGTTCCACTAGGTGGCCACTTTGCTCCATCTTCTAATTTATATAGTGGCCACCATTCAGTACAGAACTTTATCAAAGCCTCTTTATTCTCTATACCTCCACATACTATTTCTTTCCAGTGTGCCAAAATACAGCCAAGTGGACTGGACTTAGGAATCTCTTTACTCTGTCCTGTTCCCATTCCGTTTTTTTTTTTCTATTCTCCCTTTTTGTTTCTTTTTAGTGCCTGCTTCCAAATCTTTCCAAACACACTCTTAAAGTCTTATCCCAGTCCTCTTCTACCACCCTCCAAACTTCGGGAATTATGTATTCTCCCACACACAAATATCTAACTATATTTGGCTCAGGATCTACACTTCGGGGTGCACACTGAGGGCACCCAATCTTTCGTTTAGAAGAGCAACAATACCATTTCTTCTGACAAAATTTACACTGTATCAAAACCCACAAATAACGCCACCGCCTTAAAGTCCAAAACTGTCTAGCATTCCCACAAAGGCAGAGTAAACCCTGTAAGCGAGCAGGGATCTCTAGTTCTTCAGCCTTGGGCTGTTCCCAATCTAAAGCCACAAAATTCCCTGCTGAGGTTTGATATAATCCTGTTAGGGTCACACAGTCTCTCCCTCTCTCAGTCATGTGCTCTAATGGATACATAAATTCCCAAGGATCGAGACCAAACCACTGCAAGGGAGAAAGACTCAGTTTGTCTAGCCACTGTGCTATTCTTTTCTCACACTGTTTTCTACACAAAATTTACATACCATGCATGTGCAAATCGCAAAATCCGTGCCTTTTAGACCCACTTGGCACCCATACACAGCCAACGCATGCGCAAAATGCGACTCAAAATGGAGTCGACCAGGCTTTCCGCGGCTGGTGTTCTAAACCGCGAACCGAGATGTTACTTTGAGCTACAAACCGAGCTAAAGCCAGCAGCATTCTCGCAGCTGCTGCTCGGACTCTGCTGCAGTGCACGCTGCACAAGTCCTGCTTCCCTCTACGGAAGACGAGCAACAATGCCAGCGCGCGACACCCGTTCCCTTCCCTGTATGGAAGGCAAAGCCTCACCCCCTCCGTCTACGGGGGCAACAATATGCGAGACACTCTTCCCTCTACGGAAGACAAATTCTTAATGTTGTTACCGGTCTCGCCTAAAATCCACTTCCTATACACTCCGTGGATACTTACAACCAAATTAACCCAGGCTTTCGTTGAGCACAGGGCGTCCCACTGCGACTTACCAACTGCCTATTCGAGGTACTTTCTAATTTTTATAAACATACCTTTTGTCCGTGGTTCCGGCCGTCCTGGTCTTTCTCCGGGGCGTCAGCGAGCCCAAGGGAGCCCTCTTCCCAGAAAATTCCGGGTGGGCACCCTAGAGGGGTCCCCCGACTCCCTGGCCCCTTGGTCAGAGAGAGCAGGTCCTGCCGCGATCGCCAGAATGATTTACCAAAATATGGATATTGATCTAATATCTATATCCAACTATGATGGACAAAGACTCTCTAACAAGAGTGCTAGAAAGTGTATGTTTATTTCAGTGCCGGGGCAGCCGCGTGGGATATTTCCCTAAGACGCAGTGCCGAG
>JACAXG010000315.1:197993-211240 GCA_018881555.1 Amblyornis subalaris
TACCCGGGCTGCTAAGGACGAGGTTGGTTTCCTGTCCCACTTCCTCATATCTTCTCCATGCTCCTTGAGGAAGAACTAGAGGTTACTTCTCGGAGTATATCCTCTCTCCCTGGCTGGGGGACGCCTGCTCCTAATGGCAGAGACTCTTGTTGGTTCTGGAGAGCTGTGGTAAATTCCTTTCTGAAGTTCCTTTCTCAGTTTCTCATGGCCCTTTTCAATCAAGCTCCGGACTTGCTCAGCCAGCCTTGTTTCCACAGACGAGACGTGGGTGCGAAATGGGGCCGTGACAGTGTCCTCATAGATTCTTAGTTTGTTGACCAAGACGCCCACTCTGTCCTCGCCTTCCCTCCATTGCAGTGTTGTATCGCTTTGTCCCCCCTTTTGCTGTATTCAGCTGGGGCCGGAGTGATCTGCAGGGTTTCCTGCAGTCCACACAAGCTGACAGCTTTTTACCACAGGCAGTTTCACAGGGGCAGCAGCGAAGGTAAAAGGAATGAGAGAGCCGGACTCTCTGTAACCATATTCTGAGTTTATTTGTCTCTGCCCAGGAGGACAGGGTGCATATCTTGAAAGGGAGGTTAGCAGAGAGACGATTTCCTGCTCTGTCTCTGCTGCTTTAAGGGGTAGGGATAACAGTGTGCAACTAATGAGCGTAGAGACACATGAGAGAAAACCAATGAAGCATCTTCAGAGGAAGAACACATTCAAACTGACTAATGACAATACAGTTAGAGAGAATTTCAAACCAAGCTGACCTGTTACAAAGCTTAAGACTCTGTGAGGAGGAGAAACCTAAAGTGACAGCATCTAAGAAATATTGCTCTGTGGCAAACTGCCTTTTTGATAACTAAGGCTGGAGCACCGCAACAGTGTTGCCAGGTAACGGGAGTACATCTCTGGTCCAAGCCATGCAAATTTCAGCCACATCTGTGACGTGCACTGGACAGCATCTGGGCTTTTAGGAAATCTCTCGTCTTCTGAGAAAATGATCTCCAGCACAGCCAATTCTCTCAGGCATCGGATACCTTGTTCCATTGTGTTCCATTTTCCTTGGTGCACCTGGAGGTCTTCTTTACAAAGGTATCTCTCCTTTACACTTGTCAGCAGTCGCCGCCCAGAGGCTGAGAGTTTCTTGGGTTCTCCCGATCCCCTGGTCAATGACCACATCCCGGGAGAGGGATCCCAGTTGCCTGGCCTCACTTCCATCTAGAATGGTGTCATTGGCTGCAGTGTCCCAGATGCGGAGCAGCCAGGTCAGGATGGACTCGTTCGCCTGGTGGGTCAATTCCCTCCGCAGGTCACGCARCTCACCCAGGGATAGAGAGCGAGTGATGATCTCCAGCTCTGTCTCTTCTGCTGGGTGCGAAGGTCCTGCCACATCCTCGTCGGTCACTATGCGGACTGATTTGCTCTTTGATTTCTTCTTTTGGACGGGGGCAACTGCTACCAGTTTAGGCTGTTCTAGTTCGGTGACGGTTTGTGTGGAGATGCTTACGGTGCTTTTGGGTCCTTTCTCTTCTGTGGCAGTCTGCGTAGACACGGTCGCTGTTGCTTTGCTTTTGGTTCCTTTCTCTTCTGTGGCAGTCTGTGTAGACATGGTCGCTGTTGCTTTGCTTTTGGTTCCTTTCTCTTCTGTGGCAGTCTGCGTAGACACGGTCGCTGTTGCTTTGCTTTTGGTTCCTTTCTCTTCTGTGGCAGTCTGCGTAGACACGGTCGCTGTTGCTTTGCTTTTGGTTCCTTTCTCCTCTGTGATAGTCTGTGTAGACATGGTGTCTGTTGCTTTGCTGCTTTCCTTCTTTTCCTTCTGAGAATGATGTGTCATACCAAGCGTTCTGACTCTAAGCATGGTATACATGGTACAGGCCGTGCAGAGAAGACAAAGCAGAACCAACAACAAGTTTATGCCGTCCTTGACATCCAGAGTGAACTCAATCTTTTCAAAAGCTGCTGTGCCTGGCCTGAAAGGCTGGAAGAAACCACTCTCTACTCTTCCTACCAGGGGCTGAGTGTGATTGTTGAAGAGGTCCCAGATGTAGCAGCTTAGACTAGGACAAGCAAACAAAACTGAGTATATATTTCGAATGATGTTCATTGTCTCAGAGGTTACCATGCAATAGACATAATAGACCAATAAAGCAATTCTTATACCATACCCTGGTCTATACAGGAGCATTACAACCGGCAGGTAGTTCCCCACGTGTGGAAAAATGTATAGAGCTGGGTACAAAATCCAGGTAAACATTTCGAGTATCATGGTGACTAAGTTGTTTCTGTAATACAAAATTGTAATTCTGACTTTACTCTCGTGCCCCACGTTGGGTGCCAAATTATGTGCTGGTTTTGGCTGTAAACCAGCAGGGGAAATTAACCCCACACTGAATACCTCGAGAGATTTTAGGTCAAAATTACAATTTTAATAAAAAAAGGTTAAAATAAATGCAGTAATACAGAAACACGGGCTTAAACAAACCGACAGAGTCACGGTACAACCTGATACCCTGTTGACCTGGGTGGTAGCTGTGCAGTCCAGTTAGGCACTGGTCCTGCAGGAAGGCCTGGTAGTCCAGTCCCGGTAGTGGAGTGGAGTAGCTGAGTCCAATTCCGAGGAGTGGAGTGGAGTAGCTAGCTGAATCCAATTCCAAGGAGTGGAGTCCAGTCGAGTCGAGAGTCCCGTCGAGAGTGGAGTCCTGAGAGCGGAGTCCCAGCGAGTCAAGGGTATCTTCTCCCATCCAAAACCCTTGTTTTATGCTGTGCTTCTTGGCTGGCACCTCCCCCAGGGGCGGGGACTTTCACAATGGAAGAGGATCTTCCCGATGTTCTATTGGTTGCTTCGGTAATGAGCTTGGATGAGCCCTAGGGTCCTCCGAGATGCTCCCGAGGGTTCTCAGAGATGATTTGGGGTCCTCCGATGGGGTTCAGGCTAATTAGTCAGGCTGGGTGGTGCTAATGGGCCATTAGCTGAGATCAGATAACCAGGGTGGGTGGTGCTTCCTGTCGGCTGGAGTGCTTATCCCAGTTGAGATAAGGAGTCCCAGGTGTGTAATTATGAAATTTATCCAGCTTTTGTGGGTGGTAACAGAATATATAACTAACCCAGGACATTCTCTAAGTTCAGGAATTTAACATGGCCTTGGTTGAGCAACAGTCTGTGTCAATTAGTAACATTCTTCTGAATTTTATGGTTCCTCCCGTTTCTTATCTCACCTAGCAGTCTCTGCCTTTATCTACAGGCAGACTCACTGTTTGTAAAGACACATTCCTCTCACTCCCTTCACAGAGAATCACAGAATGGTTAAGGTTGAAGGGGACCACAGTGTGGTCATCTGGTCCAACCTCCCTGCTCAAGCAGGGTCGTCCTAACAATCACGTATAGTTTAAGAAGTGTTTAGCGCAGCTAAGCAGGCTGCATTTCATTAATTTTTGCACTAAAACATATTAAAATTTGCTATCCTCCAGTTTCAGTTTTAAAGAATGAGCCTTAAATTGACACAGGCTAGCTACTGTGTGATTTTAAATCCCTCAAGACATAAGGTTCCAGTGTTTTCTTTTAACTGGATGGTGTTTTTATTGCGAGTGTTGCCTTTAACCACCTAAAAATTAGAAGCTGGATGATGTTAAGGGGATAAAGAAAGCAGTTACCCTTATTGAAGGCCTCCAGGCACATTCATGGTCGAACTGCACACCAGATGTTGACCAAAAAATGCGCGCATGATGTAGACCAGAATGCCCCCCCTCAATACAGGACTTCAACGCTTTTATAGGTTTAACAAATTAACATAATTGACCAGAATCTCCTTTTTTTTCTTTTTTTTAGACTTAACCAAACCTTTTGAACTCTTTACACATGAGCAACTGAATGTTGTTCTGGGGGTACTGGCGCAGCACCTTGAAAGCCAGCGAAGAGCTGTGGCTTACTTCTCGAAACAGCTAGACAATGTTAGCCAAGGGTGGCCTGGAAGTTTGAAAGCTGTGGTGGCTACTGTCATCTTGATCCAAGAAGAAACAGCAAAAGGGGCTGCAGGAAAAGGCATTTTCACAGTAGTACCACAAAAAGAAATTGATCTGTCAGGGTTCACTCCAAAGTATGATCAGAAAGATCACAAATTAATTAAGTCCCTTAAAGCTGAAATCAAAGAAAGTGGGTGGGCTGTCACACCAGTAGGGCAGGTTGTAGTCCCACCCCCGATTCTTTGGGAAATAGCTCAACAAGAACATGAGGGCACCCACTGGGGAACAGAAAATCTCTTGAAACATCTAAGAAAGGTAGTAATAGGAAGGGGAATGGCAGATATTGTACAATCTATAGTAAGCAAATGTGAAATCTGCAGTCGAAACAATCCTGATATGAGCAAGAGGGTTGCGTTAGGAGTAACAAAGGCAGGGGATCTTCCTGGAGATTATTGGCAAATAGATTTTGCTGAGTTACCACGCAAAGAGGGATACAGGTACATACTGGTATTGGTTGACACTTTCAGAGGATGGCCCGAGGCTTATCCCTGTTGCACTAACACAGCCAAAGAGGTGGTGAAAATTTTGCTCAATCATATAATTCCAAGGTTTGGCGTTCCTTTGGGGTTGTCATCAGATAGATGGCCACACTGTTGCAACAGTGGTTGGGGAGGTTAGCCAAATTTTGGGAATTACTTGGGATCTACATACACCTTACAGACCCCAAGCAAGTGGCAAAGTTGAACGAATGAATGGAACCCTTAAAACACAAATTAGCAAAATTTGTCAAGTGACATCTATGACATGGGTTCAGGCCTTGCCTATAGCCTTACTAAGAATCTGCATACACCCTAGGTAGAGAGACAACATAAGTCCCTATGAAATATTGTATGGCAGGTCTTATCAAATTCCACTTATTCTGGGAGAAATTCATATGAGGGGGAAACTTGATTTGCAGAGGTATTTAGTGGCTTTAAGTTCCACTTTGCAGAAGCTCCAGAGAATCATCGTGTTATCCAGACCCATAGGACTGGACACACTGGCTCATCTGTTCCAGCCTGGAGACTGGGTCTATATTAAGTGGTGGGACAGTGACCCTTTACAAGCGAAGTGGAGAGGACCATTCCAAGTCCTGCTGACTACCCTCATCGCAGTCAAGATCGCTGGCGAAGGACCCTGGATCCACTACTCCAGAGTGAAAAAGGCTTCTGCTCCTGAAACAACCAGGAAAACAGAGACTGATACAAACAAGGATGATGTGTTCTAAATTGTTCTTTTTGTGCCTGTTATCTGCACAGGTGGTAACCATGATGTGAGTTTGGAACCAAAATTTGCATGTGCCTGGTCCAAAATATATCCAAAGCTCTTCATAAGAACCACTGTTGGATTTGTACTCAAATGCCAATAACTGACAGGATTAGTAACTGGCCATTGATTGGTGTTCCACTAAAGACAAACTGTTCCGAGTAATGGGTACAGGTCAGAAAGGCCTACCTGCCTATGACCCTAAGTGGTCTAATTAGCCATGAAAATTATACGGTTCCCTGTGTGATTTTTAATATCACAGGAAAGGCCATTCTTCCTCTGTATTGTCATAAAAACAAATCTGAAGTTGATACAGAAATATCTAAGATGTTCCGGACCCCACGGACAAAGACTCTCCAAACTAATTAAAGTTGGGAAGAGGTATGTTTAATGACAGCGCTGGGGCAGCTACGTGCTCAGACGTAGTGCCAACTCCTAAAACAATTCACAATCCATTTATCTACAACAGTAATGAATATTTAGAGTAAAAATACATAGTCATAATATTAAACACCTCCCATCTCCCGCTTCCTATGATAATTAGTTAAAATCATTAAGCATGCGTACTACGCTTCTTAAATGGGTCTGGGATCTATCTAGGAAGTCTGACCTTTCCACCTCTGCATTCTCACAATTAAATCGACCCTGGGGTCACCATGGTCTGCTTCCCCGATGCCCATGAGCAAATTAACTAAATAGGATAATTAATACATGTCTTCTTTTCTTCTGATCTCCCTAACCTAGTTTCTCTACTCCTCATGTGAGTGCAGCTGAACAAACTTTTAATGACACACAATTAATCAGAACTTTCTCCTAGTTTCTCTCTCAGCTAATCATTAACTTCTTAATTAACTCCATCTGAGTTTATCTACTACTTGGCTAAAATTATCTCCTTTTAACTTAAAACTAAATTCCTTACAGAATTTGTGTTTCAAAGTGAAGGCAAAATCGGCATGGACATCTGTGAGACTGGTTCCCCCACAGGGGACACGGTGGTATTGGATATGTGAGAGTGAGGCCTGGAAAATATTGCCCATAAACAGAGATCGGGCTTGTGCCCTTGGGGCTGTAATTCCAAACATAACAATATTTGATCACACTGAGGAACAAAGAGGGTGGGTAAGAACTTATGTGAGGAGGATGCAAAGATCCACTAATCCCCTCATTGAGCGTCCCATGATTTTCCATAGTATATTTAGGGTTCTCATTCCCCCTTTGGGTGTAATTGAACTAGAAAAAGCAATTGTTAACATCTCGGCCGTTACTGAACACATTGAAAAGTGAACCTCAGATGCACTTGCGGCCTTACAAGAAGTTCATAGTTCGTCTCGTGTGGTTGTGCAAAACAGAATGGCTCTGGATGTCCTGCTAGCTGCACATGGAGGCGTGTGTGCAGTCATTAACACCAGTTGTTGTTCTTATGTGGACCAGAGTGGGAGAGTTAGCAAGGATCTAGCTGAAATTTGGGAACAAACTCAAATCTTGCATCAGGTAGCTTTCAAAAATTACACACTGAACTTTGACTATATCTTTCACACACACACTTCATGGTTACCAAACTGGGCCTGGATAAAATAATTGTTCATAGTAGCTGTAGTTATAATTGGTGTTTGTATGATAGCTGGCTAAGTCGGTGCTGTGGTTAGATATATAGTGTAGAGACTCGACAAGGTAGAGGCCTTGTCAAGCCTCTAAGAGGGGGGAATGATGCCAAAGAGATTTTTGCTTTTATATTTTTTATATATTAGTAGCCCTGTAGCCTTTTATTGTATATCTATATAGATTCTTAGCTAAGTAGTTTCCCTATCCTGTTAGACATAACAAGACATTCCTAAACACCTTATCACCGTTAGTGTTCTGGGAGCCAGGGACACTTCGCTATCCCATGTCCCCTAAAAGTATAAACAACAGTAGAGCTAGAAGTTAGGGGATCTTCAGTAGGAGGCTGAACCAAGGGGGGAATTACTTCATTAACTGTATTTCTAATTGGGAGATTCTGGTCAATTATGTTAATTTGTTAAACCTATAAAAGTGTCAAAGTCCTGTATTGAGGCGGGGGCATTCTGGTCTACATCGCGCACGCATTTTTTGGTCAACATTTGGTGTGCAGTTTGATCATGAATGTGCCTGGAGGCCTTCAATAAAGATAACTGCTTTCTTTATCCCCTTAATATTGTCCAGCTTCTGATTTTTAGGTGGTTAAAGGCAACACAAGGAACTTAGTCACCTCTTTAGTTAGAAAATAACATCAGAGAGAGAAAAATTTGGCACTTCCTATGGCAGTATTCACCACCCTGTCATTGTGGGATTACACAAGAAGACTGTGAAGCGACCCCCTACTGTGAAGCCACCTACTGTGAAGCCACCCCCTACTGTGAAGGCATCTCCTATTATCAAGGATGCTTATCTCACAGAAACCTGAAGGCAGGAAGAATATTCTGCTCTGCTGACCTGGCTCTGATAAGAAAACCAACAGATGGTCAGCCAACGGATTTTATTAGAGGGCCTGGCACCAGCCTTTGAAGAACTGCTGAAAATAGCCTGTTATACTGTATAAATACTAACTTCTTTCTGCAAAACGCAGATTCACTTGCACTCAGCCTGTGTCTCTCGCATTTCATACGCCACAAATGGCGCCCGAACAGGGTACTCTGCAACTGAAGTGATCCAGTCCGGTGGCATACTCCAACCAAACCAACCGTGGGTGTGTTCAGCTGATCGCCAAGGAGCTCCTTTCATCGCTTGCTATAGAAACAGGTTAGCCTTTGCAAACGGTCGGACAGCATTTCTTATACTGGGGCAAGGCGCAACGAAACCCCAAAAACTGCATAAAGACTGTCTGTTGCGTATTACCAGGGAACAAGGATTTAAAATCCAACCCCAAAGACTCATACAGCCACTTATATGGGTCAGACAATTTTCCCCTGGTACCCATCTGATGGTTCTTATGACCTTACTCACTGGCAAAAGGTCAGTGAATGTTTGCAAACCCGCCAAATTACTCATCATGATGTCCACCCTGATGATATTATTACTTGGCATGTGATATATTCTGCTTTGCAACAATTTAAGGACGCAAATCACGTCCTTGCAGATGCTCTGCCCGCATCACCATCAGATACTGTTGTTTTTGTTAATGAAACATCACCTGAAGAGAATGATCTGGAGGGAAAGAATCCATTTGATCCTGGTCTAATTGACTCTGGACAAGAGTCAGATTTATATCCTCCCCTCACCCCAGTACGTGCTATGGCAGCAGCTGCTCCTAGTACGGAAGAAATACTGCAAGCCGCACGCAAAAAGGCTGCAGCAAATCTTTCACAAATTAGACCACCATCCTATTCCTCTAGTGACTGTGATGAGGAAACATTATCACCTATAGGACCTGAGCCAGAAAGGTTTATACAGAAATGCCGGAGGCATGCCTTGGAAGAAGGTGATATTGAATTTTTCCAAGTAATGTCTGTTGTGTATCATAATCAAAACCCACATCACGAACCATTATCATATGAAATGGTAAAGGAACTGAGGAAATCAGTAAAACGGTTTACATTCCTCCTTTACTATGAATTTATTGGATGCAATTGCAGAGGCACATACAATGTTACCTGTGGACTGGAAATCTCTTTTTGAAACAATTTTGACAGGAGGGAAATACACTGTCTGGTGGACAGAATTTGTAGATTTGGCTCAAACCCAGGTGTTGAATAACGGTGATGAGCAACCACCCATTAATATCACGGCATCACAGCTCTCTGGCATAGAAGGGTATGCTACTGCTCGGGCACAGTTAAGGCTCCTGCCACAAGCGTGGGACCAATCCACTGTCATCGCAATGCGTGCACTCCAAAAGGTACCTGATATGAAAAAATTAGAGCCTGATTTTGCTGCTGTGAGGCAGGGGCCTCAGGAACCATACATTACCTTTATTGATCGGTTACAATCAGCTGTTAAATGGAAAATTGATATCCAGGAAGCAGCTGATGCTATTTTAAAATCTCTTGCTTATGAAAATGCTAATAATTGCAAAAAAGCCATGGACCCGATATGTAACCATGCTGATGTTCAACTCTGATTATATCAAAGCCTGTGATAACATCGGCTCAAAACATTTCAACGCAGAGCTAATTGCTACTGCGATAGCCCAGCAACTGCAAGCGACCAGAGCCTGACAGGATGTAATCCGACAGTGATGCATCTTCCTATTCCTGCAACAGAACTGGAAAATCTATTCAGAGACTCACTATAATTTCAAATTGTTCTCACGGATTACAATGGACAATTCATTCACTCAATACCTAAACCTCCACTGTTACAATCCTTCAAAGAACTTCCCTTCCAACCACGGTGATTACAGTCAAATACACCCATCCCTGGTGCAAAGACTGTTTTCACTGATGGATCAGGAAAGACACACAAAGCTGTCACCCTGTGGAAAAATTATACGGGACAGTGGGAACATTTGATAACCTTTCAACCTGAATCTACCCAGCTAGTCGAACTATCAGCCGTGGTAGAAGCATTTCGCCTTTTTTCACAGGAACCTATTAACATTGTTTGTGATTCTCTTTATGTTACAGGAATTGTTGAGAGAATTGAGCATTCATTCCTGAAAGAAGTCTCTAACAAGGATCTTTTTGTGTTATTAACCACATTGTACAACGTTTTACTTCACAAGTCTCATGAATATTACATTCTGCACCTTAGGTTACACACCACTCTGCCTGGACCTATAGTGGAAGGTAATGTGAGAGCGGATGCCCTCGCTATGACAGTCACTATATCACAAAAATTAGGGCAGGCAAAACTCTCTCATGATTTCTTTCATCAAAATGCCTGATCTCTAGCCAAACAATTCAGTTTAACTTTGCCAAAATGATTTATTAAAAATAGAATATTCACGGACAAAAACTCTCTAACTAATTAAAGTTAGAAAGTGGTATGTTTATTCGGCCGGAGCAGCTGCGTGGGATCGTTCCCAAAGACGCAGTGCCAAATTGTAAAAAAATACAGAGTCCTTTTTATCTACAAAAGTTCTAAATATTAAAAATAAAAAATACATATTCATAGCATAAACACCTCCCATTCCCGCTTCGTATGATAATTAGCCAAAATATCATTAAGCATGCGTAGTTTGCTTTTTGAAATGAGTCGGTGGGTGTATTTTGAGTAATGGTCGTGAAAAATGTGAAGTAGACCTTAGTCTTCCTCCCTTGAACTCTTCACCTCTTGAGTTTTTACAATAGTTTTGACCCTGAGGTTCATTCTGTACCCTCTCCTGCCACCCGTGAATAGATATTTCAAATAGAGAAATTAATATCTGTCTACTTTTCTCTTAGATCTTAGTACTCTAAGTCTTCTAGTCCTTGTTATGGACACAGCTGTACAAATATAGGATGACAAACAATTAGCCCCATTTTAGGTCTAGCTTCTCAAGCAATTATTAACTTCTTAATTAACTCCAGCTGAATTTATCTGTTACATTCCTTCTAACTAACCCTACTGATTCTAACAAAGCTAACTTTAAATAAAAATCTAAAAATCTTAAAATTTCATATTTCACCACAAGCACGAGATGTAGTGAATACTTGCTCACAATGTCAACAGACTTCTTCTCCACAAACATTAGGGACAAATCCACGAGGATTAAAGCCTAATGACATTTGGCAAACATGTAACACACATATCGAGCTTTGGGACTTTTAAATATGTCCATGTGTCCATTGATACCTTTTCAAGATTCATAGTAGCAACAGCACACAAAGGTGAGAAATCAAGGGATGTCACCCGACATTGGATGTGTGCCTTTGCAACTATGGGTGTGCCTCAGCAGATAAAAATAGATAATGGACCTGCATATACATCTTACAAAACACAAGAGTTTTTCCACACTTGGGGGATCAAACGTTACAGGTATACCACACTCTCCCACGGGTCAAGCCATAGTGGAAAGGGCACATTACACATTGAAAAACATGCTGCAAAAACAAAAAAGGGGGAACCCAGTAGGCATGCTCCCTCAAGAGCAGCTTGACAAAGCAACCTATGTTTTAAATTTTTTAAACCTCTCCACGAGAGATGACTTAACAGCCTATCAAAGATGCCTAGGTCAGACTGCTGATGGAGGAGTTCACCCAGAAGTTACAAAGATGTACACAGTGGTCAGTGGAAAGGTCCAGTTCCACTGTTAGCTTGGGGAAGAAGTTATGGATGTGACTGCCATCAAGTGTTGGAAGGAAGAATCACATTTGTCCTCTAACTTGGTGGGACCCAGAACCCCCTCTCAGCAACAATGGGACAGAATGAGTAGGAGGAACTTGGCTTCCTCCCCTAGATCAGGATATTGTAGATACATATATTATTAATACTATGTTTGTTACTGATTTACCACCTATATGTTTAATGTGGAATCAAACAAGTACCTCTTTACCTTGTGCTAACTTTTCTATGCAATTACATTTAATCTATGTACACTCGGAGACTGCAAGAAAATTGACTGCTATTATATTGCCAGCCATTCTGTCTACCTCCAACAAATCTGTGAATGCCACTCCACCGCATTTCCTAAAATGCCCTTTCACACCCATTTCCAATATATGACGTTTGGAATGGACATCATGTATAGGACAACGGCCACAACAACAATTCTTACAGTATGGGAGGGTAATTGATTGGGGACCACATGGTATATTTAGAGAAAATGGGACCAATTCGAACACAATTCCATCCCAAACGGCAAATCGCAGTATTGTTTGGCATGATGGTGGCATGGCTGGATCATTAATTCAATATTATTTAGGTAATAATCAGTCCTGTGTGTACAAAAATCTGTGGAAAATGTTGTTACCTGCTTTTGGCAATAAGATATACCAAGTAAAATTAGGTAAGAATGCTACAATTGTTAATGCTGCTAGAAGATCAATTACTAATAACTTGTACTTCACATCTGTATGTCTTTGCTTTAGCTAATAATTTTTTGATAGATTATAGAAATGGTTTGTACTTTTTATCCGCTGATTCTTTTGCTTTCAAATCATGTGTAACCTATGAAGATATGCGTAACTATTCTGTTCTTCTTCCATTTAGAAGATCTGAAATTTGGGTACCTGTAAATCTAACTCGAGCTTGGGAAGGACAAAACAGCCTCTCACAATTAGCCCAAATAATCCAAGAGGAAATCCAAACGAGTAAGAAGCGAAATCGCAGATTTCTGGGTTGGCTAATTTTTGCCATTATTTCTGCTGTGGTAGTATTAACCACAGCTTCTGTGGCTGTCACTGCCTTAACTCATTCCATTCAAACTGCCCACACTGTGGGGCAAGCTTTAACTAATGTCACAGAAGAATTACAAATACAAAAAAACATTGATTAAAAAATAATGGCCAGATTAGATGCCCTGGAAAGTGCTCTTTTATGGATAGGTGAGAGAGTTGAGGCCCAAAAAACTCATCTATCTTTACACTGTGATTGGGAACATATCCATAATTCTTTATATGTCACTCCTCTCCCATGGAATGACACAACAGAATTGGGAATCAGTTAAAAACCACCTCCAAGGAGCCTTTGATAAAACCTTGCAACAGAATATTCAGTCACTTCACACTCAATTGAAGGATCAACTTAAAACCTTACAAAATCTGCAGGAACAAAAATATTAACAGATCTGAAAAATTATCTCTCTTGGCTGAATCCGAAAAATTGGTTTTCAGGAATAAACTTAAGAGTTTGGGTTTTCATTGGACTAGGTTGTCTAGCAATGATATTCTTTTTAATCTTCTGTCTTGTCCTTTTCAACATAATCAGAGCTGTTAAAAGCACACAAAACCAAGTCATGGTTACTCTAGCTTTATCTATGAACCCGATAAAAACAAGAGGGGGAGATGTGGGATTATACAAGACGACTGTGAAGCGACCCCCTACTGTGAAGCCACCTACTGTGAAGCCACCCCCTACTGTGAAGGCATCTCCTATTATCAAGGATGCTTATCTCACAG